>OX422142.1:150847872-151131646 GCA_949129095.1 Volucella bombylans
ATAGGACAGGCAACTCCAGCTCTGCAATATCTGTACTTTATGTATCCGTATTTATGATCCCGGTAACCAACATTGCTCAATGAGCATTAAACCTCGAGCAGGAACACCCTACCACTATGGTATTTCCAGAGCTAATAACGAAATTTACGAAGCCACAAACTGTCCCATTTCTGTCTCAAGCCCTGATTGAAGGTAACTTATACCTGCACGCGCGCTTTTGCTCAAGCACCCACTGATTGCCATCGCGATACACTGAAATTTATAGCGCGCGCCATAAACATTTCCCAGTTGCAATACACGCTTGTGTAGGTATCGATAGACTGCTGCCTCCGACACCACTGCATCTATTGCGGATCATGCAACACAAGACTAAGATCCAAGACCACTATGACGACGGACGACAGGGATCTGTTGACGAGCAGTTTCCTCCGGTTATGGTTCTGGATACTGCGCATGGTACAAATACTTTTCTTTATTTTGCAGCTCCTCCAGCCGTAATGTACTAATCGTGAAATTTCTGTCCCAGAGCCGGAGAAGCATTGTCACGCCTGCAGAGGTTGTGGCAGCCTCTGGTAAAATAGACGTCCGTCGCCTTGACTGGATTCATGTCTAGATTCGAATCTCTGGTAGTTATTGACTCTTTGCATGTCCACTGAAGTAAAGTGCCGCTGCAACTGGAGAGAACTGAAGAGGCAATTGTTGGGATTGGCGGCTGATGGCGGTATAAACACGCTTCCGTCAATTGCTTTCCTCGAGATAGTGATTGAGCGCAGCACGAATATAACGAGTTCGATCTAGGGCTGGTTGTGTGTGGTTGTGGTTACCCTTTGTTGTGGCGCTTTCCTAAATCGAATCGATGGTGACGTTCTCTTCTTATTCGCAGACAGAATGACAGAATAATGGATGGCTCGTATGGGGAAATGGAAGTTGGTTTGTGCTTTGGTTGGTTTTCTCCGGGACTGGATCCTATTTTCTACCAAACAGGGTGTGCTTCCAAACAAGGTGTGAACGATTTTTACTTTGCTGGGAATTTATGATTTTATGACACCAAATTGAGTAGATATCTACTATCAAGCTTTGTTCATAAGAAATCTTACAAGCGCTCCGGACAGGCTCAACGCAACATTTTGGAATTCGACCAGATAAAGGTTGTTGAAGCAACATTTTAGCGTCCCATTATGGTTCAATCCTGGAGATCCATTGGTCCATATCTCCAGCAATACAACTATTATGAAGGGATACAACTTTTTCTGGCCATGAATTTTCGAGCATGTCCATTGTAACAATAAAAGATCTTTGGGCACCGTGAAACTTTCTTGGATTTCCTCTGAGGCCAGTAAAGAAACAAGAACAAATTAGTTTAGGTACGATTACTCACCATCAACATTTAAGGACCAGTAGTACAAGGAGCTTTGCTCAATCTGCAATGTGTTCTTTAGAGGTGTAAGGTATGCGGAACTTAAGACTAATAAAGGGCTCCTCTTACTCGATGCATCATCCGCATTCTCCTCTTCTGTAATGTTGCTGATCGCCGTCCGTTTCTCTGACCGTGCCGTTTTTTTTTTTTAAGTAGACATTTGCAAGGATCATAGTTTTTACAGACTCAATAAGTTTTTTCTATGAGGCTTATTCATTACCTATTAAGGTTCGACACGCTGTTGCCGCCTTCGATGGGTTCCGGTGGCCTAACACCGATGGCATATGTCCAGTTATGCTACAAAAAGAGTACTGATCAGCGTTTTGGAAACTTTGACGAGCCAGGCACTGGCATACACTCCGTAAAAGTAGCCTTCATACCAAAAATCAGCAACGATGACTACACGCCCGCCAAGAGCTTCTGACTTCTCAGTCTGACTTCCTTCACGTTGAAGAGTATTCGTATGGAGGTTCATGTGTGAAAAACTGCTTTTTTGTGTTAGTTGTGCAATATGCCTCCCAACGCGGGAGATCCTGTGAGACAGCGCTTCAAAATCTGGTGAGCAGAATTGAAGGCACACTTGACAAGACACATTGAGGACAACACGGCGCAGAGGAATCACTAGATTTGAGACCAGATGACGTAGCTGTACTGTACTGTTTGATCAAAAGAGCGGGAGTGATCCAGGACTGGCGTCGATAAGATCTTGTATCATATGTCGAGGAGACTTATACCTCTGTAGTTGGTGAAGTTGAGGATGTCGCATTTTTTGTGAATCGGGTACACGATGTTGAGATGTCATTCATTAGGCATACACTCTTCTGACCAGCTGCATGCTCTCTACAAAGTCATTTCTAGCAGCTTTGATTAGCCCGGCCGGTAAGCCGTCAGGTTCAGCAGATTTGTTGGATGTCAGCTTAGATATTGCTATCCTAACTTTCGGACAGGTGGACGGGCTACCTTCGTCTAAGTTCAATGTTATATGCTGCCTTATTATCATCACCTATGACTCTGATGCAATGTTTTTTTTCTTCATCTCTATAGGTATCTGTAGGGATTGTTGCTTTGGCGCGTTCATTTTACTTTTTGCTAAAACCTCCGTACGTTGTTAATGCAGCACATGCTCTCAAAATCTTCAATTGCGCGCTTCTTATGCTCTTTTTTTCATCTGAGCAACCGATGGTCTCTCCCTCTTTCGTGCTCATGAGCGGCACTCGTCCTATTTGCTTTTGATTTAGCTGCTTATACTTGCCGGCATTTTTCATCAAACCAGGGATGTCCTGGTGGCGGATGCACATCAGTTGCGGGTCTTTTATGTAACATTAGTAATGTTGCCACAGATCTTCCGTACTTGATGCTGGCGGCATAAGTGTTATTGAGAGATTTCGGGATACGGGTCCGGTGAAAATTTTGGCGGTCTCTTGCGATTGCAGGTTTTCTACGTTATGTCTCCCACAGCAGTTCTT
Source organism: Volucella bombylans (assembly GCA_949129095.1). Classification (NCBI taxonomy): domain Eukaryota; kingdom Metazoa; phylum Arthropoda; class Insecta; order Diptera; family Syrphidae; genus Volucella; species Volucella bombylans. The sequence continues at coordinate 150,850,756 of OX422142.1, forward strand.
CTTTGTGGTGGCGCTTGAGAAATCTGCCATCTCATATTGGTTGCAACAAGGTAGTATCCGAGTCAGTGTTGGCTGCCCGGGATGCCCAGACGTTCAGAATACTGGAGGCATGCCTTACATCTATTATAAAGTGATCAATTTGACTTAGCTTGTAACGATCCGGAGACCACCATGTCCTCTTGTGTATATTGAGATGAAGAAACCGTGTAGTTGCTCTAGTGATTATTCGTCAAGTCCGTTTCCAGACATGGTGTCGTGTAGACTATGCTTACCAATTGTCCTACCAAATATGTCCTTCTTTCCTAAGACAATCACTTGTCAGAAGAGCAACAGTTCTTGCCTAAGTATGTGCCGTATAGCAAATCCGCACTCGAATAAACGCTGTTTCTGTTCCTTATAGCAATCACCATATTAGATATCACAGTTTTTCATCCTCTCTAAGTTCGGGCCATCCCTTCGCACTCTTTGGATGGCGGTGATATCTGCGTGATAGCATTCAAGGGAATCTGCTCGTTGTCTGGCTATATGTGGCTCTCCGACCAGCAGATCCGAAGATCGTTGTCCTTTAAACCAGCGTATGAACTTCATGCCTCACCTGGTCCGAATCAGATAACGCATGTTGAGTACTGTAGCGATTTGACTGGGGACTTAACAGGCGTTCTGTCCGATCATATACTCGTATGATGGCCTTTTTGTTGCTTGTACAACATATGGTGCATCGGTATGGTACGACAGGGCTATGACTCTGGCTGGCCGTAAGCGGATCTTGTCTTGCTTGGGTGTTTACCTGTGTGCCACATTGTCTCCACAGAGCCAATGCAGGTGTTGTTGGGAGTGCCACCTCTGCATTTGGATGCGATACGACGTGGTATTGCTTTCAAGATCTAAATGGCCGAGATTGGGTTTCCCCGGAAAAAGTGGACGGCCTATCCCTGAAGCAGCGTAAAACCTTGCTACATGAATGTGTTCTATCTAGATGGCAATCTAGATGAGATGCTAGCGAAAACGGCAGAGTTATTTACGCCTTCCTAAGAGATGTGCTAACCATGAGAGTATTTGCTGAACGGAACTGTACCCTCAACCTGGGCTTAGCGGGGTTGCGAGCTGCTCATGTGGGGCCAGCTATGAGGACTGGCTTCATGTCATATGTGAGTGTCCCAATTACTCCTTGCAGGCTATGGGCATCACTTTTAATGGTGAGGCCTACGATGACAGTGGAGTTATCACTAATACCGTACTGTTCGAAAGAACCCGTAGTTTTGCAAAACGTTTAATAGAAGACGTAGTAGGAAGCTAACGGGTAGAATTTAACGTAGAATTTTGTCTAAAGGCCGCCAGTTTTGGGCAGTGAGGTGCCCAACTGGAAGCGACGGCAAGGTTGCGAAGCTCGACCGGAAGCTATATTCTGGTACCACGGGAGGTCAGGAGCCCCCGGAACTATGGTTCCGGCCTGATCTAGGAGTACCCTTGTGGGAGTGTCGTGGTGGCTGTAGGTTTGTACCCAAAATTGCGGGGAGGAGTAGACCTAATGGAACTTGGACATCTCATGGCTTAGCATATGTTGTAGTGTACTAAGACCTGTGCTGGACAATGGGATTGCTTTGGAACCAATTGGTCTGCTCGATGTGGAGTTGCATTGCAACCGGGTGCCATGACCCACAGAATGGCTGAGGTATTAGATAGGGCTCGACCCTTCATCACAGAGGAAGTTCGTGCCTTACACACGACTTCGAATCTGGTACTGGTGGTAGTACATGTTGTTTTGTTTGATATCTTGTTGCATTGTTTTGATATCTTGAGCGAAGACGCACCGTAGGCTTAAGGCTTCATGGCAGGTACCTATGTAAAACACAAGAGACAATCTGTCCGTTAAACTTTTGCAAGGGTCATCAAAAGTGAATCCATATCTATCCGAGGTCATTATTTGGTTCGCCACATCTTTTTAATCTCTTCTGCATGGGTAAGGGTTTATTTATGCAGTTACCGGGGACCACAACTGAGAGGTAAGGCAAGCACTTCGCTACGAACTTCTCCTCCGAAATGCCGTCATCTCGCCTCAGCTGAAGTGAAGTTCCGATAAGTTCACATAAGTTTGAGCCTTTAGTTATGGTTGCATAAACAGACTAAGCAACTGCAATTTCCCCGTCCTTGCTTCATAGAACCGACTGTGACTGAGTAAGGACACTTTAATTTCTTGTTCCTCCATTGTTCAATACAAAATCATTCAACTCTGCCTCCATGACCATGACCATATGAACTCTAGCGAATCTGTTTAAAGCTTTAGCAAATATCATCTTCAGATCTATTGACAAATCCTTGCATCTACTTTACGTTTCGTCTATAATGCAAAGTAAGTATACACATATGTATAACTGGTCCTGTATAGCTTTGACACTGAAGTATCTTTGTCTTTTATTGAAAAATTGTCTGCACATTACTGATTCGTTTTGCTCACACTATGAACCTCCAGCTTAAGCCACTCAACGTAACACAGTTGCACTGATTGACCATTCCATCCATTACACTGCTCTACTCGATTGAAATAACACAGATGTCGCAGTTGCAAGATATAATCCGGAAAGAGATATGAGATTACTGGTGTAACCACTAGCACGTCAACCAGCCACCATTGTCTGCAGACGCCCGTAATCTGTCAATGTGTTCGTACGAACGTCCTTTCCAGGTACCCTTAAACCATCACCTGTGTTCTACACATGCTTTCAGACATTTCTCTCTATGTACACCGACAGACGGGGGGAGACAAAAATGCCGTACCTTTTGCACCATAGTGTCTATAAATAGAAGTCAAGGAAAACTCACATGAAATATTAGAAAAAGGAAAACCTAATCATTTAAGTGTGTGGGCTTAAGGACCGACCACTCACAACTCACAAACCTAGAGATTGTGATTTCTTTACCTCCTGCGCGAAAGGTCGAAAGGTTTCCCTTTAAAGTGATAAAAAATTGAACCTGCTGTGGTGGCATGTTGAACTTCGGTAAGCATGCCATACCAGGTCCTTGAAATTTACGTCGAAAATTCCAAGCAATCTACGCTTGATCTACGTTCCCCACCCGATTCCACGACCTAGGTTTCGTTCAATTAACGAATGATGCCACGCTGTAAATTAAGTAAAAAAGAAGATCAAAAAACCCTTAAGACCGAATCCCGGTCCTTATCTAGATGATGGCAATAAATTTTCTAGCACCAACACTTTAGGGTAACTACCCCTGCGTCGTCGGTTTATGGTCCTTGTTCCTTTCGCTTTGTTAAAATTCGCTGAGCAAATCATTTGTTTAGCTCAAGTCTTCAGGACAGCCACGCATTTGTCTACATCTACGCGTCGGTCCTCTGACTAAGTATTTGGGAATGACTTTTCTGTGCACTCAAAGTCAGTACGAATCTTGAAGATACGAATGCTATCTTGATTGTGTGTTTTTAAGCTTACGAGTATGTACGAGCATGACATTCAAGTTTCAGTCAACAGGTGGAAGGGTAGCTGGGGTGGTAGGTGTAGTACTCGTACTTAACCCAGATGAATTCAGCAGGGATGTTACTATTAAGGGCGAGGGTTCACTGTACAGTGGGGAGGAGAGAAATAGAACAAAGTATAAATGAAGTGTAAGCAAAATGCTCTGGTACTGTGCACGCAGTTGTGTTGGCTCATAAAGAGCACTTTTAATGCTAGTCGTCGTCCTCTTCGTTGTCGGTGTTGTTGTCTGTAAAGTTAGTAGTCGCCCTGAGAGTGCAAGGACTGCTGCTCATTGCTTACTGCTTAATGCTTGCTGAAGTATGTACGAGTATGTATGAGTGTTTAGCTTTTGTGTAAATGGATAATGTAATTTTTAAATGGAATCCAAACATCTGAATCAGGAGATTTTATGAGGTGAGAGCACTTAACGGGTGCTCTTTTATTGTTTAGTGTATGGGACGTTTCAATGTCTGCACTTAATTGCTGATGAAGGACATTCCTCTCTATAGCTATTCGATTAGTATCTAATGGAAGTACTCGTACTTACGTTCATTAGGTCAGGGAAATCTGCAAAAGAACAAAAAGATACATTTGAGACATTGGATTTGATTAAATTTTGTTTAGAGGAATAAGTTAAAAGAAATTGAGATTAGCAGCTCAGAAGTTTTCAGTTCAAAGTACACTGATTGAACAGTTGCCTGTTCTGCCACCCTTTGTTGGATGGTGTCATTGAGTTTGTCCATGTCGGTCGGTGACCGCAGGTGCGGTTATGGTATTTTGAGTCACTACCGGCGAAGAGCTGCTTTCAGCTCATACATTTTTTAGTCCCGACCTTAACCTCCAATACACTCCAGACATAGAAGTACATCGGATTTGTATCTGAAGAATTCAGTCTACATTTCATCTTGACTTTGTAAAATGCTGCAAAGTTTTGTTTGAACGTGAATTGTGCCGACTTGCTTACATGCTCAAGACTTCAATGATCATTTCAGCAGTTTTTCGTGATAGTCCGTCGCATCAATCTTGACGCCAAGAGTTAAAATACCAGTGGAGTGGGACTTTCAGCAGAAACTGCGGCCGACACCATTACAAACGGTGGATTTGCGATCTGGCCACCATCCAAGCGCTCAAATTCTCGTATGAACTCTCCGTTAACCAAACGCGATCGTTTTGTTTGTTTATAACTTGCTAAATTGCTGGATCGAATGATCCAGTCCGATACATGCAGCTCTTTTGCCATCTTCCTTGAGCTCTGCCGCGGGTTCCGTTAAATTCTATTCTTCACATTTTGCACCGTTCCGGATCTAGTTGCAGTTATTTTTCGACCACCACCATAATGTTTTTCAATGCTGCCGATGTCGTTGAAACGTGTTATTGTGCAAAACACAAACGATATCCGGTTGGGATATTTTGGCTAATTGAAGTACTTAATTGCTGTAAAATTTTCAGCGCGCTGTCATTTGTATTTTGACAGTAATAGCGACTTGAAGTTGGTAGCAGTTCAATCACCGCAGGTTGGATTTTTCTCAGCAACGATGGTTAGAAAAGAGTGTCAAAGCTGATATCGGATTTGTTGGGTAAAAGTGGCGAGGGAGTTCTATCAGATAATGAGCATTCGTTAAATAAAGGGACAATAACGCAGTCAGGTCAGGGAATTATAGCCAACTGAGTTGTATAGGTAAAGGGTTTCAGCTAAAAATTGGTAAATTATAGGAGGGGACGACCATGCACTTTGGCTGGAGTGTCAGATCTAGTTAAATATCGGAAAGGTTATCACTCGTCTTTTAATAAATATTAAGACTTATTTTCAACCCACCAACCTGAATATGGTTTATCCTGCTACAACCTTCGAAACATCGGCGACCAAATTTGAGCGGTACAACCTCCAAACTGCACAGAGGAAATAACATAACCAACACTGTAATACGTTGAGGATATCCTAGATATCCATCCATCCCCACTGCTTTTTGAGTTATAAAGGCATATTTACGTATATCTGAAGCTATGAGGTACGAGTATTGTGTATTGTTTGTGGAATTCTTTTGTCTGAGTGAGCACGAATGAAATTTTGGTTAGAGTTACAGGTTATACTTACAATACAAGGTTTCCCGCCCGGTAAAAAGCCTTGCAAGACTCCAAGAACGCATATTTATTGCATAGTACCGAGCTAGCTATAAAAAAATTGAAGAAAAGGGGATTGCACAACGATTGACTGCTTTGAACATGGATTAGTGTGTTAGTACTGCATTTCAAGCTTGCGTAAAGTTATTACTTTACCTCCTTGGATGACATTGAAAACAGCCTGCTTGAACCCTTACAAACGCAGACTAAAATTGTAATAGCAAGCCAGCAGTCAAAATTGGGTACAGAAATAGCGAAAGAGGTCTCAACCTGGTGATCTTCTTTCAGGGCTTCTTTCAAAGCTCTGGTCTGAAAGTAATTATCTGAAATAGAGATGTTGGCAAAACAACTAAAATTATATAAACGGTAGCACTCACAACCTCGTACGGGGCTACTAATATTGGTGTAGCTGATTTCTTATGTACAACGAAGGTAAGATAGGTTCTGGCGCTTAGTTTGGAGGTTTATTGCTGAATAAATTTCTAGGCAGAGAGATACAAAATGTACGATTACGAAGCTAAAGAATGTCTCAGAAACGAATACCATCATTGCTGACGATCCGTGCTACTTGAAAAAGGCCAACGATTTTTGATACTGCATGTAGAATTTTAGGTTCCTTAATAGATTGCGTGCAGCCGCATGAAATGCAGAGACCCTAGAGCCATATATGACACCTAACTGCCAAGCAGGAAATGCGATGGAATGGACCGAGTGTACGAAGAATGGAATATTGCTATAGAAACGTCCAATAATGGCTACTTGAATGCAGATTTTTTATTAGAGGCGTACCTAGCCATGAAGCCATGAATTTTAGGTATTCGATCAAGCGCTTGATGATAATTCCATCGATCTAATTTGCGCGCATGCCACCAAGGACTGTGTTCATAAGCTCTACGACAAGACTTCTGCTCGATGTTTTGGCAATCTTAATGCAAATCTAGGAAGAACGGAAATCTTTGGTAGCACAGTCGTTAATAAATCTAGCATGCGCGACATTAACGTCGCCAACAGATTTAAACTCACTTACTACGCATGTGGGCGTAATGCCATCCGAACACGAGATGTGCAGGATGTTCGAAAAATTTACCAGACGATGATGTACATACGTATGAACCGAGACCTGCAAGGACGCATACGTAAACCTAGTGGTGAATTCGCAGTCAGTGCGAAGAAATATTTCTGCAGACTGTTAAACGGCTATGACGTCCAACATTCTTGCGTCAGGCAATGCGAAGCATTTAACCTGGACGATGATGGGTAATACCGCACGACGTATTGAGGTTTATATCCAAATTAAAGTCCAGAACTAAGGACTTAGCTACAGACTTGTTGAGTGCTCTGTCATGCATTTTGTGGTCACTCAATGTCGGTGCTTAACTAAATAGAGTCAAATCTAAAAGATTCCTGAACTCCTTATTCTTTGGTAATTATTTAGCTAGTGATCTCGAACTAAGAGGCAGGGGAGGTTAAAAATCCAACGTCAACCTCAAAGGTAATTAATTATATAAGGATGGATATGAATTGATGCAAGTTCTGCCATCCTTCAAATTTAACTTAAAATGCTCCCCAGGGGCCAAATATTTTTAGAACTAAGCAAACTCCTTCTTTATTTTCTCTGTCATACGCTGTTGTCTTGAGGTTTCGAAGACTAAATAGTCACCCATTTCCTGTACTGCTTTCTCTTTTAATGATTTGGAGCAAGCATGTATTCTGTTAAGCCCTTCGGAGTAAAATGCTTTGTCACTATATAGCGCTCTGTTGGGGTGGACCAGTTTACACAGTAACAAGATCAGACGAGCAGAAAGAGATGCAGCCGATACTATTAGCCTACATCTGCGAATCTTTCTTCTGAGTTTCTCGAACTCAAACGTAAAAAGAAGAGAAAGACTACTCCACAATAGATGAAAGATCGCAACATGGATCAAAGGTATCCTGGTACACAAAAACTCTGATTCCCTCTTTGAGTGAAAGTTATTGTAGGAAGCCGTTCTAAGACTTTTTCGACTTCTCGAGTAATCCTAGATTCAATTTAGTTGGAAGTTGAACAGTTGAAGCTGATCACATAAAGAAAGCATGGCTTAGCTTTTGGCATCATATACGTGTGATACGATAGTTTGAGACGTGTCGCCTCTCCGGTCCCAACAAATTCGAAAGAGGAGGCTGTATCGGTTTGAACCCTTTGACAAGAAAAATTCGATCTTCTTAAAAAAGCTCACAATCCATGTCTGGCATCATGACTGGGAACTTGTCATAGAAGAAATAAGTTCTGTTTGTGGCCGGCTGTGTGATTGGGTTCTAAATCAGAATTTTCTCAACAGGTTTCGGGATAAACCCAAATGGGCATAATGAACCCGCAAACTGATATAAGCGAGCAGTTGCTGGTAAGCACACATCTGCCTAACTTAACCTCTTAGCAAGGCGTCATTCAGGTTGAACTCCATGCAATTCAAGAATACATCAGCATTATACTTGAATCTTTACTCATATCGCGGATTGCACTTTCAAAGTCATCCTCCGTTTAAAAAGAAGTAGTGTATGGTACAGCATACACTGGGGTTTTGATGACTCTGATCTCATGGTCATGCCGTCTGGTGCAATAACTCCAGAATTCCTGTTGCAAATTTTCCAAAATTCGGCCAAAATCTGAGCCTAGAAAATAATGTAATCGGCTTTCATGGACGGCTCATTCCTCGTCAGGAAAACTTGAGGTTGTCTTCCAAACGTAGATAGACACAATCTTGATTGCAACAATTGCATTTGCATCTGTAGCCAAGTCTTGCTGTTCCCCCTCACGACTTCAAAGCTACAATAGTTGGAGAATGCACGATTTCACTGAACGCAGTCGGAAGGCTGGATTCATTGGGTCTTGTTTGGGTCTCAGGTTAAAACATTGACATAGTCGGAAGAAATCAGCGTGATGAAATCAGAGGAAGTGGCGAAGATGGGTTTAACAATCAATGAGGGCAAGACCAAGTATATGCTGTCACCAAGAAAGGACACCCAACACCCAAGTCTCGGACAGAAAGCCACCCTTGACAGATGTAACTTTGAAGTAGTTAAGGACTCCGCTATCAATCCAGCGCTGATATCAAAGGAAGAATAACTCTTGTCCATCGCTGTTTCTTTAGGCTAGAAAGACTAGCAAAATCCCCTCTCCAAACAACAAAATGGCAAGGACTTTGTCGAAAATGTACGAGGGTGCTCTTGACTGCTTTGAGAGGTCCCGGGTGCATAGACGGTGAATGGAGGAGGAGATACAACGATGAACTGTACTGCTTGTACATCGACATCGACTTAGCCAGAAGAGTGAAGGTCCAAGGACTGAGGTGGTTGGATCATGTAGAGCGGATATACACCAGTTCTCTGGTCCGGAAAGTCTTCGAATCGGACCCCAAGGAACAGCGCAGTAGAGGAAGACTGCGACTTAGGTCTCACACGCAAGTGAAAGGGGACCTCTACGAACTTAGCGTGTGACAATGGAGGCAGATAAATAAAGATCGAGCTGGCTGGAGATGCTTGTTGGTTGAGTCCACATCGGACTGTAACGCCACCTTAAGTAAGTAAATAAGTAGCTGCAGGTGGCGGGACTCTCTAGGTTGCCGACAGACCAAACATTTCTAAGAGGTCCGCGACTTTCCTTCTGATCCTCAGTAGGAAAGACTGCGGGCTGCGTACTGGCATCATAACGGGGCACTACGCTCTTTCTAAGCACTTAGGTGTGCCAAGAATAAGTGAAACTGCATCCCGCACGGCTATCTTTACAAGGGATGAAGACACCGCTGTGCGCTACCTCTGTGAGTGTCTAGCCAACGCCTGTATCTGGTTGCAGGTTGCAGGTACTCGGTACTGATGTGGTGGATGCTGGTACTGTAGGCACTTTACCACTGAAGCGCTTACCTAACTTACTTCGAAGGCTTAAGAAATGTTAGTAAAGAGGACACACTCGTATAACTGTAACTTCAAAAATAATACTGCTCCCGTCAACTTCCATCTGTCAAACTTTGAACAAGCTGCGTCATTTAGTTTGTGTGTGACATGCATTAAAAGCGTGAATTTTGACAGAAGAAGAAGAAGAAGAACTTCGGAAGAGTGCTTGGCTTTGTTCAACGCAATTCGAAGAGGTTTCAAGGCCATTTCGTAATCTTGAACAACATATGGATCTAGGATAACCAGGTTCCAAGCAGCACCCAAAACAGTGGATATCTCCAGGCGAATTGGCCCCGAAGAATGAGAAGAAGCTTGTAGACCAACAAGTTTTTTGAGATGCACGAGACATATTCCACATCGATTATCTCCAAGGGGGAAAAGTAACAAACGTCGATATTATGCCAACTTATGGGACCGGTTCAATGACAATTAAAGCAAAACCGACTGCATTTGGCTAAAATAAAGTGATTTCCTATCAAGTCAATTCAGAGGTTCACATGTGCATATTTGCCATGGAGAAATCTTCTTGAACTGAATACCGAAATCCTCCCTGTTGTGCAATATTATCTGGATTTGGTCCTTGTCTCGGCGGACAGAGATTTGGCTAAAACGATGAATTCATCGCCTATTTTGATGAACTGGAAGGGATTCAAAAATTCGAGAAACATTGCACGACTTGTACTGAACTCTTCTTCTTCTTTAATCCCTTATTCCTGTTAGGTTTTGCCTTCATACTTCATACATCTTTGATGCGATTTTCCCAAACAGTGCCTGTTTGGCCATTTTAATTGTTTCTCCCCGATTTTTTGCAGAATCGATATGTTCTGCCATAGTTCTGAGCGTGAATTCTGTTTCTGAACCTATGTCTCTTGCTATTAAGTCTATGAACGATAGAAGAAGCCCTTCGTTAGCTATCAATTTTTTTCCATTTCCATTGTGTTTGTCTACCCGGCCGGACGCTGCCTGTTCCCATCTAGGTCTTCATCTACTCGACTAAATCACCTTTCCAGTACCAACTTTGGTATATACAAGAGTTTATACGTAGACGATAAGTTTATCGGCCTGCAGTTGTTACAATCGTAGCTGCTACCCTTATGAATAGGTATGATCCGATTTTCTCTCCCTGGCTTTTGAAATAGTTCAGTATCTCTGGTTCAATACATTTAGTGAGTTCCGGGGCTATTTCTTCTGGTTCGGCGGCTTTTCCAATTTTCGTTGTCTGTATGGCACATTCAACGTCTTTGTGCTACTCTGTCGATGAACATCCGACTTTCGTCCTCTTTTCTATTGTATCTCTTCCAGCTAAATGGTTTCGAAGACTTTACATTTTCAATTTGGTAGCTTCCTTCAACAGGTACCTGCTAATAGCAGCTGGTGGTCTGTCCCCAATCCCGCATTAGTAACTACTTCAACATCTGTTATTCTTCGTCGTATGTTTTGTGGATATAAGTAGAATATAATCAATTACGCTCCTGTCATCCCTTCCATCAGCATGGAAGGTAATCTTTTGTATTAATTTGTATGGAAAGAAGGAATTGTCCAATAGAAACTGATTATGAACACAAAACTCCACCATTACCATTCAATGCTGCCTCCTCTTTATGCTTACCCAGAGTTCCGTGGCATACACCTACGTTCTGCCCCATTCTGACGTTTAAATCTCCGAGGACAATAGCGCTTCTACCCGTCGCTGTTTCCTTGTTAGTTCTGGTCTGTAGTTTCGCAAAGAACTCTTACTTATCTAGTACCAAGCTCTTCTCCGTTGGTACACATAAACGACACTTTTATTCCCAGATCGAATTGTGTCATAAGTATCCTAGAGTTTATGAGTTCCCAACCACTTATTGTACTATTGTCCCCAGTTCTGGGCTCGTAACTATGGCTACGCCTTCGTTAGACCTTTGGCTCTTTCTTATTCCGAGTATCTGAGTGGGTATCCGTTCTGGAAATCTCGCTTCAATTAGTCCCAGTAGGTGCAAGCGGTACCGGGTACTCAGAAATACTCGTAGTTTTGAGAAATAAAAAGTTTCCTTGCCGAAAAAAAACTATCCTTCGTTCAGGTAGTCGCTGATTTGATTTGTTCTTTGACCTAGGGCCAAAAAATGTGTCCATCTCAGCGGGTTACTGGACATGCCAGGTTTCCCTTAAAGAAAACCAAGAGAACAAACATTTAAGGATATGACTCATCATAGAGTGACAAATTTGAATGTTCAGTTACCATATGAACCCATTGACTCATTTCCAGCGCGTCCTGCAACAAATCATTTAACAATTCCTCACGAGCACATTCCTTGGTATTTGATTCTGTTTTCCATGAGCGAATTAGATAGCATACGAGTAGGTACATCACAAAATGTTCCGTCAGCCCCTGAACTCCTCACTCCGTATGTAGATTTTTCTTTTATTTAACAAAATTTCGCAGTTCTCCCCATTTCCTTCGTATCCTGTTTGCGGAATGAATTAAAAGATAAAAAAAAGGTAAAGAGAGAAAAACGAAAACAAATTGTGTTTTGGTGCGCGAAATGAAAGGTAGGCAATGTGCTTCTGCGTTGCGCCTTACAGGACTTGCTGATAAAGAAGGTGGTTCCCGCCAAGGAGGTTCTCTCTGCAAAGATTTTATGACGTTAAAAGCATTTTATTTCTCAGCCGTGGAAATTTACATCGTTGTCCTTTGTCGAAGGTGGAACGAGTTGAAAATCCTCTAACACGAGGCCGGAAAATAAGGGCGCGTTATGGGACTCAAACGAGAGAATAATTTATTTTCCAAAAATTTCATATTTTATTAGGTGCTCTCGGTGGAGGACTTTTACGTCCTTAAGGAGGTAAATCCTTCGTTGAATCGGTTGCAAATTTTTACACAGTCTCCAGGGTGTATTTTTTCTTCTTTTATGTTTTACTTGATCCATAGTACAGAGGTGGTATACCCATATATAAGTATGTAGCTCTATCTATTCTTATAGACAAAATGTCTCTCGTCATCTATGTGTTCGTATCCAATTAGTGATCCCAAAAATAAAATCTTTCATAACTGAAAACTCTTACACTTTCCCCAAAACTGACCAACAAAAACAAAAAAGAAGAAAATTGTTGCGCCAATTCTAGATAAAAGACAGCAGCGGTATCTTCAGCGAAAGCTGGCGGGCATCTTTCGCGTCATATTTTGGGTCAACGTAATCATGATTTTGATTTTTTTTCTTTTTAGTCCGAAATACTTCCAAAATGCAAATACAAACAATGAAGAATGGAATGATCAACACAACAATACAAGATGAGGCAAACCTCAAAAATTGTGTGAGAAACAAATTTTGATTGACATCGCGGAACAGACCGAAGCGTGAGCTACGGATAGCCCCTGGAACAGACCTCCTCATTAGGTTGCGGGTGTTTTGTGAGAACAAAAAAAAAATCGTTTTCGTCTCGGTTTAGTTTACCAACGCTTGGAGGAGACAATTTCTTGAATTTCATTGCGACAGGGAAGGTAAATATGTATGCCAGTGACTTGTGAAATAGGTCTGTTTAAAGCAGTGACATCAGATCCCCTGGAGTCGATGGCATCAATTCTGACGGTGATTGATTTTTGCTAATCTATGAGTGCTGTTTTTTTCTGCGTTTTCTGACAAAGAAACTGGGTAAAATAAATAACAGAAGGGGACGATGTTAATTAGGAGGACACAAAGAAGTATCTAGAATCAGTCCAAGAAATTCATTTTGATTGTCGTTTAACATCATTTACAATTATTTGAATCTTACGCTCACTCAAGGTCATCTAAAGGAGGTTTAATAAACTTGATAAGCAACAACAGTAGGCAATCTGACGGACCCAAAAGGGTTAGCGTAAGCAAAAAGGATTTTTTTATCGCACACTTGGACCATTTTACGGTCGCCATAATTGACGTCCTGAGCAAGCAATTCAACCCATAGTGACTAAATTTTGCAACAATTTTACGTTATTGGATATTGTTGGACATCCCTGACAATTCGTGATCACGCATACCAACATATAAATACATTCATCTCTCACCTAATTTTCATCTGTCATCCTGACATAACCTTTTTATTTTATCCTTTATTCTTTTCTTGGCATTCATTGAATTCAGAAGATTCAAATCTATTAAAATTTAAATAATCATTTAAAGGTGTAGTTTGATTTTCGCATTGTTTGTTCCGCTCTACTTTGCGTACCTGCTCCACAGGTTATGGGCCCAGGATATTGAACATTATATAAAAACAATATACACGTTGTTTAACAATGGCAAATCCTTCCAATACGTTAAGGCTTGAAATGTTGTCCAAAGACAACTATGACACATGGTGTTTACAAGCAGAAGCGCTGCTTATTAAAAATTACACGTGGGACTATGTGACTGGTGCAATACCTAAACGGATAACGATGCAAAGATGCAGAAGGCTCTAACAGCCTGGGAACGTGCGGACAAGAAAGCTAAAGCTGATCTCATTTTGTCTATCATTCCATCTGAGCTGAAACAAATCCGTGGGTGTGAAACATCTCAAGATGTTTGGAAGAAACTGGAGTCCATCTACGCCTCATCAGGTCCAGCTAGGAAGGCCACTTTATTGAAACAGCTAACTCTTCAAAAGATGAATGAAGGTGACGATGTACGTGAGCATGTGAATAAATTCTTTGATGCTGTGGATAAGCTTGATTCAATGGATGTTAAAATCCACAAAGACTTATTGAGCATAATACTTTTGTACAGTTTACCTGAGTCCTTCGAGAACTTTCGTTGTGCTGTTGAAACGCAGGATGCATTGCCTAACGCCGAAAGGCTTAAAGTCAAAATCCTAGAAGAAGCAGAAGCGCGGAAGCAGAAATCCAAGGAGTGCGAATCTGGAGCTATGCTAGCAACAAAGAGTTTTCCTAAAAAACAATCAAATTTCAATTCGAACCGGACAGATAAAGTTAGTCCCGCAAGTGGCATGAAAAGTTCCCATTTCGATGTGGCAAATGCAATAAACATGGACATAAAGCTGCCGAATGTCACGTTAAACGTCAAAATTCACAACGTGAGTGTGTAAAAGATTCATTTTACATAAAATCAGTTTCCGAACATGCCATGATCACGGAGCCTATGGACTTAAAACACAGCTGGTGTTTAGATAGCTGTTGCACTTCCCACTTGTGCCGTGAAGAAGACATCTTGGAGAAGCTGTCACTCACCGACCGTGGAAAACTCAACTTAGCAATCAATCAATCTACCAAAGTCAAGGCTATTGGAACTGTAAGACTCCAAACAGCCGTTGGAATCGAGTCAAGGTCAGTAAATTTTGATAATACCTTGCTAGTTCCTGATCTGCGCACAAATTTACTTTCAGTTTCCAAAATCACGGATAAAGGCTTCGAAGTGGTTTTCTAGCGCAACGGTGCATTAGTTCGTGGTAAAAATGGACAGGTCAAACTTTTAGCAGACCGAATTGGTGATTTGTACTACCTTCGACAAACAACGGAAACTGCCCGCGTTGCTGAATCAACAGATACATCAATAAAGTCTTTAATTCAGGTGTGGCATGAACGTCTAGGCCATTTAAATTCAAAGGATTTGATCGACATGGCTAAAAACAGGATTGCAAAGGGAATCGATTTGAAATCTGCTCAGCAGTTACGACCATGCGCCACTTGTATAAAAGGAAAGATGTCGGCGAAGCCATTTTCTACGAACGGAATAAAAAGCGATGAACCCTTACTGATTGTCCACTCTGACGTTTGCGGGCCTATGCGGACACAGTCCCATAGTGGAGGCAAATATTTTGTCACTTTTATAGATGACTGCTCGCGCTGGTGTGAAGTATACATACATTATTAAGAGCAAAAGCGTTGTATTTAAAATGTTCTTGTCATATAAAAGTCTCGTCGAAAAACAAACCGGACGTAAAATAAAAGCGCTTCAGACGGATAATGGTAAGGAGTATTGTTCAAACTCTATTGATGAATATCTAAAATCAGAAGGAATCAGAAGAAGGTTTTCCGCGCCATACACGCCACAACAGAATGGTGTAAACGAAAGAAAGAACCGAACCTTGGTCGAAATGGCCAGATGTATGGTTCTACAAGCTGGACTTTCTCCTTCATTTTGGGCAGAAGCAATATGTTCTGCGAATTATTTGAGAAATCGTTGTCCATCAAGAAGTCTTAATGGCATCAAGAAGTCTTACGAATTATGGACAGGAAGAATTCCAAATTTAAAGCATCTTCAAATATTCGGTTTGTTTTGAGCAAACAACCCAACAAAGACAAATTTGGAGCTCGTTCATCTGAGGGAATATTTGTTGGCTACTCCAATGAATCAAAGGCTTATCGAATTTGGATGCCGTCAGAGAGAAAAATCTACGTCACAAGAGATGTTAGGTTTGTGGATGTTCATACAAGTATGCTAGAGGATGGAGATATCATCTCAAACGAGACAAATTCTGGTGTTGTCGAATTGATGGAAATTCCATGTGATGCTGCTGCAGGTGAACAAAATTCTGCTGAACCATTTGGTGGTAATGATGGCGATCAAAATTCTGTTGAAGAATCCAAGCCGATTCAAGCTACTATTCAAAACAGTGAAAATGACGACGTTGTAGCCTACGCGTTTAATGGCGAAGTTATTTTCAAGGAAGCCTTACAAGGGCAGTACTGTGTTGAGTGGAAGAACGCTATTTTAGATGAAGTCAAGAGCTTAATTAAAAACGACACTTGGAAATTGGTTCGTGAAGAGGAGGATCAAAATAAGGTAGGATGTAGATTTGTGCTAACGAACAAATACAATGAGGAGGGTGTAGTAACTCGAAGAAAGGCACGCCTGGTAGCACAAGGATTTAGTCAACAACCGGGTGTAGACTACACTACAACTTTTGCTCCTGTAGCTCGCCTAGAGTCTATACGCTTTATGCTTGCGATTGCTGCTAAATACCAACTCAAGGTTCATCAAGTTGATATAACCTCAGCTTATTTAAATGGATATTTGAATGAACGAATTTATATGAAGACGCCGCCTTTATTGGAACATTCTTTAGAGGAAATCATTCAAAGGGAGCCAATAGACAGTGTCATTGCAAAAAGGCCAAAAATAATGCTGGAAGATTTTCGCGATGGAAGGCAGGTATGTTGTTTACAAAAGGCTCTGTATGGCTTAAAACAAGCCGGACATGAGTGGAATGTCAGATTTGACCATAAATTGCGACAAATGGGTCTTAAGGCGACTAACGCAGATCCTTGTATATACGTTGCGTGGAAAGATGGACGTATCTTACTCCTCTCTATCTACGTTGATGATGTTTTACTGTGTTCCAAGGATGTTAACTGGATAGATCATGTTAAAAATAGTTTAAAGGAAGACTTCGAAATTAGGGATCTTGGGGAGGCAAAATATTGTCTGGGAATTGAGATAACTCAAGATTCGAAGCGTATATCTATAAGTCAAAAGGGGTATATTCGTAATTTATTGCAGAAATTTAATATGGAGCATGCGAAGCCGCTAACTATACCCATGCAACCTGATTCGAGGCTCGCGGAGGATGGAAATTCGTCTGAACAGGAAAAGCGCCCGTATAAATAATTGATTAGAGGACTAATGTATGCTGCTGTTGCCGCCCTGATATAGCTCATGCTACAAGCGTACTTGCCCAATTTAATAATTGTTTCACTGAAGTTCACTGGGGTGCTGCAAAGCGTGTTCTACTCTATCTTCAAGGAACCATTGATTATGGATTACAGTATACTACAAATCAGAAGGGCTTAATTGGATTCGTCGATTCTGACTGGGGAAAGTGCGTTATGGACAGAAGATCATATACCGGATATGCATTCATGTTTTCCAACGCTGCTATTAGTTGGAAGTCCCAAAAACAAGGAACAGTGGCTTTGTCTTCCACGGAACCTGAGTACATGGGGATTTCAGAAGCTATGAAGGAAGCCATTCATCTTAGAACATTCCTAAAGGAAACTGGTCTTCAAAATTTAGGTGATACTACATTATATAACGATAATCGAGGTGCAGGACTTCTTGCTCAAAATCACGTATTCCATCAAAGGACTAAACACATTGATATACGACATCATTTCATTCGGGACATTTTATCTCAAGGATACATTAAGTTAGAACAACTACCAACAGAAGAAATGCCTGCGGATGTCTTAACCAAGGCACTTCCTGGACCGAAGCATGTTTATCCAGACTTGGAGTTACGAAGGTTTGAGGATCATCTCATTGAGGGGGCGTGTTGGACATCCCTGACAATTCGTGATCACGCATACCAACATATAAATACATTCATCTCTCACCTAATTTTCACCTGTCATCCTGACATAACCTTTTTATTTTATCCTTTATTCTTTTCTTGGCATTCATTGAATTCAGAAGATTCAAATCTATTAAAATTTAAATAATCATTTAAAGGTGTAATTTGATTTTCGCGTTGTTTGTTTCGCTCTACTTTGCGTACCTGCTCCACAGATATCAAACCACCTATCCGTAGAGGGTAGAGTGCGTACAGAGGACAATATTATTGCTGTATACGACAGTGTTAATGAAGACCGTAATTTGTCCATTCGTCGCCGTTTATAACAATGGGGACTGTGTTGCTCGACTACGTGGAAGATTTTGCGAAAGGATCTTAGTCTAAAACCCTACAAAATACAGCTTGTGCAAGAACTGTAGCCGAACGACATGCGGCCAGAAAAACTGGAGGAAGATCCGGTCTCTTATCGAAAAACTATTTTCAGCTACGAAGCTCATTTCTGGTTGAATGGGTATGTTAACAAACAAAATTACCATATTTGATCCGATAAGCAACCTCAGCCAATACAAGAGCTGCCTATGCACGCAGAAAAATGCACTGTTTGGTGCGGTGGAATCATTGGCAGGTATTTTTCAAAGATGAACGTGAGAACAACGTTACCGTCAATGGCGCCCCCTATCATTCAATGACTTCGAACTTTTTATTGCCAAAAATGCACGAGCTGAACTCGGTCGACATGTAGTTCAAGTAAGACGGCGCTACATGCCAAGCAGCACGCGCATCGATAGATCAATTGAGAAATGAGTTCGGTGCGCAATTTATCTCTCGTTTTGGACCGGTGAATTGGCCGCCTTGATCATGCAATTGGACTCCTTTGGACTACTTTCCATGGGGATACGTCAAATCACTCGTCTATGCCAGTAAACCAGCGTCAATTGCAGCCTTGGAAGCCAACCTTACACTTATAATTAGCGAGATACCAGCCAATATGCTTGAAAAAGTGATTCAAACTTGGACTCCCCGTATGGACCACTTAAAACGCAGTCGTGGGCAGTATTTATACGAAATAATCTTTAACAAGTAAATGGCAAGTATGGATTTATCAACTCAAATAACATTTTATACACTTTTGCAATATTCCTTTGTTTTTTTTGACAACTAAAACCCAAACGCTTAAAAAATCACCCATTATAAGAGCAGCTTATTTTCGATACTAATCTTAGAATGTTTACCAACTCTGTACGAGGGTTGTCTGAAAAGTTTCCGTCCGAACAATGATACAACACAAGACGTTTTTTCTCGATTCTTTCTTGCGATGCTCCCATCTCTCTAACTCGTCCAAATAGGACTTCGCATTTTTCTCTGCAAAATAATTGTTCACGAAGGTCTTTGCCTCCTCATTTGACGAAAATCTCTGTTCTCCGAGCGCACATTTTAGATGAGGGAGCAACAAGAAGTCGCTTGGGGCTAGATCTGGTGAATGAAGGCGGATTTTCAAGCAGTTCAAACCGTAATTCATGGATTTCCGCCATGGCAACCGCTGAGGTGTTAGACGGCGCGTTGTCTTGGTGAAACAGGATTTTCTTTTTCTACAAATGTGGCCGTTTTTCCGCAATTTCTGCCTTCAGTTTGGCAAGTAATGATGCGTAGTATGCTCCTGTAATGGCTTTTCCCTTTCCTTTACTATCCAAAAAACAGTCGCCATCACTTTCCCAGCCGAAAAAACAGTTTGTGCTTTTTTTGAAGCCGACTCGCCCTTTTGCAGTCCACTATTTTGACTGAATTTTTGTTTCGGGCGTATAATGGTGTATCCAAGTTTCATCTACAGTAATTAATCGGCGCCAAAACTCGGATTTATTGCTTCTAAACTGCGCCAACAGAGCGTTGGAAATGTTCATTCGAACACGTTTTTGGTCTAACGTAATCAAACGCGGCACTCAACGCGCTGACAGCTTTCTCATGCCTAAATCTTGATTTAATATGCAACAAACACCTTCTTTTGACATTTTCATAACCTCTACTATCTCTCTCACTTTAATTCGGCGATCGTCTAACACCATTTGGTGAACTTTAGCAATGTTATCGTCAGTGGTTGCAGTTTTTAGACGTCCCGCACGTTCATCATCACCCAAGCTCTTACGGCCACGTTTAAATTCAGCTGCCCAAAATTTCAGTGTGGTAAATGATGGTGCAGAGTCCCAATACACAGAGTCCAACTCATTTTTGATTTGCGTAGGCGTATTGTCTTTCAAAAACAAGAATTTAATAACAGCTCGATACTCAATTTTTTCCATTTTCACAAACTCACTCAAACGACTGTCAACTAAAAACTGCACTCCCAAAATGTCTGAAACTTCGGTAAGTAACTGTCAAAAGATGTACAACTAGTATTCACTGCCTTTTATTGACGAGTGCCTCTATCTTTACGTTACTATCGGAAACTTTTCAGATACCTAACCCTCGTATTTGTTTTCGAGCTATTTGCGGTTTTTTTTAATGTGGGCCTTCAATTCCAATGTATTTAGCCTTCGTTTGCAAATGGAATACGGACCGAGTTTATGAGGATAGGCAACCGACAACATCAACAGATTTGGTCCCATTGAGGGCCATCCGCCAGGCCTTTGTATTTACTTTATCGTTGTTTATTCCTCGTTTTCTCTGCTGCTAGTATAGTAGTGTCTTCGGCATGATGCTGAACCTAAACTGGTGAGTAGGTAGATTTTCGGAAAAATTGGGAGAATTTAAATCAGTCAATAGGACTTCTGGTTATTTGGAGGTTTTTCTGGTGTTAGGACTTCATCAGTTTTCCACTGACTCGGAACGTATTCTGACATCAGTGCTTTCTTTGGTTCTAATTTGTTTATTTCAGTGCTAAGTTCCATTAGCGTTGCATTTGCCATCGTGTGATTGTCTGACGCTCTTTCCGATTAATTGATATTGCGGATGAGTGCTTGGCCTTCGAAAGCCATAAAGGTCTCTTCTGTTCTCCTTATCTCCCTTCGCCCATTCCTTGTTACTTTTTCTAGTTGGTGGCCCGGAGGCTTTAGGTCTTTTAGTATCTTTTAATGCTTTCCAAAGTGAATAATTAGATTGCCGTTTTGCTGTCAAGCTTTCAAGATATATGTCTACAGCACGGTTTTTGAAGTTTTTAATTGTCTCTCTCAGCAGGTTACATAGATTATTTAAACTCGTTTTATGCTGTGGAGCATGACTCTGTTGCCATTTTTTTTATCTCCGGCGGATAATTTAGACCGTAGTTTGTTAAATTTTTCCTTTGTTAGGAAAACACGCGGCATATTGAACGATTTCAACGAAGTGATTAACCCAGTCTTCTAGGTCATAGGGTGTCTTAAGTGATAAGCTCAATTCTACTCTTTCTTCAATCTATTTCTTGAAGTTTTCTCAATTAGTATGCTGGTTCCTGTTTTTTAATTAGACTTTCACTCAATGTTAGAATGACTGGAGAATGATCAGATGAAAGATCAGAGCTTTCATCAACTTTTACGAAATTGTCAGATATTCCTTTTGGGACGAAGAAATCGATAAGATCGAGTGTTTTTGGGGTATGTCGGATTATCCGTGCTCCACACGGGCTTCATAGAGCATTCTACTTTTCTGGGAGATGCATCTTGAGCCCCAGAAGTTGTGATTTGGATGAAAATCACCGCCAATAATAAAAATAGATGCAAGTGATTTGGATATATTTTTTTTAAACAGTCTTTTCGAGCGCTGATCTCGGTTGGCAGTAAATGGCTGAAATGGTAAGGAAATTATGTCTATTTCTTGCAGCATACCGTGATCATTTGCAGAGTTCTTCAGTAAATTCGCTAGACTCTTTAATGTTCAGATAAGAACGATAGGAAAAAAAAATTTAAATAAAACAACAACGGTGAGAGATATAAAATTGATTCTGGCTTTGTTTTGAAGCTACGTTCATGGCATTGGCCGCCTCGGTTTCGCTGGCAGTGCTTCAAGCAATTGATCCAATTTTTGATGACTCGGCCTAATATGTGCGGCGTTATTCCGGCAATAGCGTGTTGAATGTTACCCTCGAGCTCGTCCAAAGTGGTTGGCTTGTCAGTATACACTAAAGACTTGATGTAGCCTTAGAAAAAATAATCGTCTGGTCTCAAATCGCATGATCTCGGAGGCCAACTGACAAACGCTCGCTCTAAGATTACTCAGGCGCAAATTTTCTCCTTCACAACTTCGAGCATTGCGTCGCTTTTATGGCATGTAGCGCCGTCTTTTTGAAATCACAGCTCGGATATATCGATATTGTCGAGTTCAGAAAACGGAAAGTCGATTAATGTCACTCTATACCTGAGACCATTGACGGTAACGGTGCCTCCTTCCTCATTTCGAAAGAAATAAGGTCCGATGATGGCGTCATGCCATAAACCGTATCAAACAGTCACCGTGTTCGCTCCAATAATTTCAATTTTCCTGAAATGGGTGTCGTCCGCGATGATGATTTTTTTGCCAAAATCCGGATCTCCGGCCAATATTTCCCGCGCCAAATTAGAGAACTCACGGCATTGTCTATGGTAGTCCGGCTTCAATTCTTGCGTCAGCACAATGGTATACGGATGTATGCCCAAATCCAACCGCAATATAACCCAGAGTTGACTTTCTGGAGATGCCTAATTCAGCTTATCGACGCCGAATCGACATTCCTTCGCTACTGGTCGCTACGAAGACTATGTTTTCTTCATCTCATACCAATCTCTCTCTGGTTGGTGGCTTAAGATCCAAAAGAGTGTACTCACGCTCAAAGTTTTCCACGGTGAGACGAATTGCCCGCATACGACCTCATAACGAAACATTGTGTGTTTGCAACTGAACCGATAATATTTTTTTATAATTTTGTTTAGCGATGCATGATGAAATGGCAAACCTTACTGAATATTTTCACAGCTGGATGACATTGGTAACTTTGACAGCTGATGAAACATAACAATTGGAATAACTATCATTGCTTGCCTTTCCCCTTTTCAGATGGATGATAAGTGTGATAGAAGTAGTAGTACTAATAGTAGTAGTCGTAGTAAAAGTGTAATAAAAATTCACAGTTCCACAATTTAAAATTTAAAAACATACTCGTACGACTGTGACATAAATGCCATCTGTCGGAGATTTGGTTTACTCGTAAAAGTGTAGTTACAGCCATAAGTGTATAGTTATTAAATTCTTCTATTAATAACTTTCTGTCGCTAAGGCATTGATAATGGAATTTGTAAGATTTTCCCAATTTCTGCATACTCCGTTTAGCAATTCAACTATTTCCTCTTCTAATACGTATCCTTTTACGAAGTATTTATACGAGGGCGGGTCAATAAGTCCGTGACTTTTGGAATAAAACACAGATTTTTTGAAAAAAAAATAATTTTATTTTTCAACGTAGTCTCCCTTGAGCTCTATACACTTTGTCCAACGCTTCTCCAATTTTTTTGTCCCTTCCAAAAAAAATGATTTGTCGAGGTCCTCAAAATAGGCCTTTGTTTGCGAGATGACTTCATCATTGGAGTCAAATCTTTTTCCACCAACCCATTTCTTCAGGTTTGGGAACAAGAAGTAGTCGCTCGGAGCCAAATCTGGAGAATAGGGTGGATGAGGGAGCAATTCATAGCCCAATTCATGGATTTTTGCCATGGCAACTGCACATGTGTGCACCCTTGCATTGTCTTGGTGGAAAATAACTTTTTTCTTGGCCAAATGAGGTCGGTTTTTTTTCAAATCGTCATTGAATCGGTCCAATAAGTTGGCATAATATTCCCCATTGATTGTTCTTCCCTTTTGAAGGTAGTCAATGTGGATTATCCCGCGTGCATCCCAAAAAACAGTCGCCATAAATTTATTGGCTGACAAACCCACCTTGGCCTTCTTTGGCGCCGAAACCCACTGTTTTGACTGTTGTTTGTTCTCTGGTGTGTTGTGATGGATCCATGTTTCGTCCACGGTTACAAAACGGCGCAAAAACTCCTCCATATTGCAATTAAACAACGCCAAACCTTCCTGTGAAGTTGTTACACGATTGCGTTTGTGGTCGACTGTGAGCAAACGCGGCACCCATCTTGCGGAAAGCTTTCTCATGCCCAAGTGATCATTCAAAATTGAAACCACTGAGCCATGTGAGATCCCTACGGCTTCCACAATCTCTCGCACTTTCAATCTTCGGTCGGCCAACACCATATCGTGAATTTTTTCGATTGTTTCGGGTGCAGAGACCGCAACTGGGCGTCCAGGACGTTCGGCATCTTCAGTGCTTGTACGGCCACAACGAAATTCAGTAAACCACTTTTTTACCATTGAAATCGATGGTGCAGAGTCCCCATAGTATTTATCAAGCTTAGCATTGGTCTCGGTAATGGTTTTTTTTCGCAAGAAATAATGCTTAATAAGCACACGAAATTCACTTTTTTCCATTTTCTCCTCAAATTAGTGAGTAGTCTGATAAAAATAGCTGTCAAACACAAACTAACTGACGCAGCAAGTTTAAATTTTGACAGGAGTCAACTGACAGATGCCTGTTGACAGGAGCAGTGTTGCTGTTTCAGTAAAGAGGTCAGAAATTCACGGACTTATTGACCCGCCCTCGTAATGAAATGTTGTTGCTTAGTCCGCTTGGTCTGAAAGCCTTAAGAATCCACATTATTTTAGTTTGATTATTGGTGTCTGTAAAGCACTGAGTACACGTTTCATAATCTACCACTTTGATAAAAAAGTTCCAGAAAATTAAAAATAACGGGTCCGCCATCTTACGTTTTTTTTTCAACTAGTGCTTATTTCGTGAATGGTAACACTTAGCTCATGTCTGATTTGACAGATAATTAGTTTTATCCTTCCGGTTAATAATGGAAAATAATTTCATTCAAATGGCTGCCTCGGCTGGCCATGCCGTAGTCTACAC
This sequence comes from Volucella bombylans, assembly GCA_949129095.1. Taxonomy (NCBI): domain Eukaryota; kingdom Metazoa; phylum Arthropoda; class Insecta; order Diptera; family Syrphidae; genus Volucella; species Volucella bombylans. The sequence goes on from OX422142.1 coordinate 150,875,425, forward strand.
GATCGGTCCAATTTTTAAGCACATTATCGATTGTGTGCAGCTGTATTTCACCAATAGCTTCACGAATATTGTCCTTTAAAGCGTCAATTGTCTCTGGCTTGTCGGCGTAACACTTATCTTTTACGGCGCCCCACAAATAATAGTCCAACGGTGTCAAATCGCAGCTCCGAGGTGGCCAAACGACATCAGCTCGCACCAAACAGTGACTCGTTTTGGGTGTATCGGCTTTTCAATGTATGCGACAATTTTGCTTGTTTACATATCCGCCAAGATCAAAATGAGCTTCATATGAAAAGATGATTTTTTTTTGCAAAATCGGCATCTTTTCTAAGTCGATCTCAGGCCCACTTAGCGAAGCGTAGTTCAAGCGTATACACAACCATATTCGTTCAGCTGAAGGATAAAACTAATTATCTGTCAAATCAGACATGAGCTAAGTGTTACCATTCACGAAATAAGCACTAGTTGAAAAAAAAAAACGTTAGATGGCGGACCCTTTACAAGTTTATTCATCTAAATCTATATTGTCTCCTTCAAAGTAATCCCCATCGACTGCAACACACTTATGCCAGCGCTTGATCCAATTCTCGGTTTTCGGTTTTTTTATATTCGGTTTTCGGTATGTCCATTTGTGCTTCCTGCGATTTTTCCATTACTTCCTCTCGGCTGCTGAAACGCGTTCCCCGTACTGGTTTTTTAACTCGATTGAACAGAAAGAAGTCACATGGAGCCAAATCAGGTGAATTCGGTGCCTGTTGGATAATACTCTTTGTTTACTGTCTGGCTTTCTGGCAAAAATTCATGATGCACTACACCGTTGTAATCCATGAAAACCGTGAGCATTGCCTTCTTTTTTGACTGAAAACGACGTGTTTTTGTTGGTCTCGGCTCATTTGGTAAACGCCATTCACTTGCCTGATGTCTGGATTGCGTGTCGTACTCATAAACCTACGTTTCGTCTCCAGTAATGATCCTTTTGATGAATGTGGGATTGGATTCAGCCTCGCAAATCATCTCTTTTGCGACGTCAACACGGTCTTTTTGCATGAAATTGAGGTCTTTTGGCACCAACTTTGCTGCTACACGACGAAAACCCAAATCATTAACCAAAATGTCTTGGACAGATCCATAGGCAATGTTCAAGTCCTCCGATATCTGTCTGATGGTTAATTTGCGGTTATTGACCAACATTTCTTTTACTCCATCAATGTTTTCGTCGGTTTTCGATGTCGATGGTCTGCCACTGCGTTCATCATCTTCGATTGACTCACGACCACTTTTAAAGTGCTCGTGTCACTGGTGAACGACCGTTTTCTTTAGAGAATCGTTGCCGAAACACTTTTCCAACATTTCCAACGTTCGCGCACCATTAAATCCGTTTTTTACGCAAAATTTAATACAAGTACGTTGTTGCAAATTTAAATCCATTTCTAAAATTGTAAAAAATCGCCAACACACACAGAGATAGATTTACTCTTGGTTGCGTAACTTTTGCAAATGTAAAGCTATGACGCTAAGATTTAGAGGGAACAGATTTACCAACTTAAACAGAACTCAAATCGGAACAATGGGAGCGGGAACATTTTGATTAAGGTGGTATGTTTCCTTCGCTCTTTGTATCCTTTTCCAATGGTAGCTTAACTTTAGTTTGGCTAACAATTCTGCTCTCTTATTGTTCCGTTTGTTTTATGTTGTTGTTTCTCCAACTAAGGCTAAAGTCAGAACCTGGCTTATCCAAGTTTTTAGCAAATGCTTCTGAATTAATTTTAAGGTAAGTAGGTGCGGCAACCGATTGCTTCCATTCTCTAAAAGTGTCCGACATATGCACTTTAGATGCAGGTCTAACGTATAAAGATGTCCATCTTCCATTCCAGTTTCTAGCATAAATGCGTAGTCAGGTATCGCAGTATCCTTTTACCGAAATACCTTTGGAGTTTATCTGCTTCTTCAAAACGCGTGTGACCGCAAACTTGTTCTCCATATGTTTGCATAGTTCTGCACATTGCTTGGAATAACTGCCATTTGGATCATAAGGAAATATTGTAATGTGTATTTCTTTACTTGAGGAAGTTATTCAATCTGGCGTTTATGTTGTTTTTTCCCGCATTGTTTCTTTTCTCTAAATGTACGAGTATTGTGAAAGCCGTTTTTGGAGTCAGTGTCATCGCTACATACCAGTAATTTGCCGTAGTTTCTACTTCATAACCTTTAGCTGTTTTGCCAACATTTTTAAAAATCATAATTTCCGATTTATTTACAAGTGCGAAAGGCCTAGCTTTCTAGGATAAGTTACGGAGGTTAGCATTCTTCGTAACTGAAATGAAAAACGCTACCGAAACCGACACTACACCTCGGACAAGAAATGATAGCACGTTGACGACATTTGGCTATTGTACCCGGACAAAGATTTGTTTCTGGAATGTGAAAATGCTTCTCGACAACGGAAGTGAAGGTCCTCAAAATGCCAGATTCCTCTAAGTTAGATGGTTGGGCTTGGGAAAGTTTAAGTTTCCAACTAGTAACACTGTACTACTCTACTTCGGAAAGGCACATGGGAGCAATCGGGAATTTGGCGTTGGATTGCTGCTTTCCAAAACAGTTTCAAAAGCTTAATATTTTGCGAGCCAGACTAGAGTACGTGGCGTAACCGTCATACAGTGTTACGTCTTAACGGAGTTCTCTCTCTCTTTGAGCACAAGACGTGTCACAAAGTCAGTTGGGTGTTGACGGATAGACAAGCAACTTCCAACCAAATTGATCGCTTCACGATTAGCCGCCGATTTGGAAATAGTCTCCAGGACGTTCGTAACAGAAAGGGTGCAGACATGGTAATGGACCGTGACCACCATCTGATGGTTGCTACCGTAAAATTACGTACAGCTGCTGTTCGAAGATCGAAAGAAAACCCCCGGATGCCTACGTTTAATACCGATAGATAGATTGAAAGCAATCAGTAGCACGGAAGCAATCGAAAACCATTGGTGTGCTGTGAAAAATGTCTTAATATCCGGTGTTGAAGGTATAGTCGGTCGGTTGCAACGAAGAAACGGTGGAAACTTGTGCTAGGATCGAAAACAGAAAACACTTCAAAGCTCGCATCGCAGCTACTCTAGCAGGAGGGAGAAATGAGCTAGAGTCTGCGTATCGCATGAGAGAAGTTCACCGTAGCGTGCGACGTGATATGTGTAACTATATCAACGCATTGGCTACAGAAGCAGAAGAGGCCGCTAATAGGTGTGACAGTAGGACCGTCTACAGAATTACCAAAGAGCTCACAGATGTCCAAAGCTCTTAACAACGCCTGGTAAAAGACACAGACGGATCTCTGCTAGTTTTGGATGAGGACCAATTCAAAAGGTGGAGCAGCACTTTTCTGTGCCCAGTGACCCATCCGTAGTAACAAATCCCCGAATACACATTGTATCACCCAGAACTGAAGAACAACAAAGCGGTTGGACTTGACGGTATTCCCGCAGAGCTCTTACGAGTAGCATGGAAAAAAGAGTGGAACAAATTAATGCAACCTTACGCAGTGCGAAAACTGGAGAGGAATTTGCGTGCTGCCTGCAGTAGCCAAGATAATACCACAAATCGTTCTGAAGAGAATAAAAGACTACCACGAAGACACACTCAACGCCGAACAAGGTTCCGCACTGGATCTTCCTCTGTGGACCACCTCAAAATCTTGCAGATCATCATCGAACAGTGCGTTGAATATCGATCACCACTTCACCTGCTGTTTATCGACTTCGAAAAGGCGGTCGATAATGTCAATAGAGAATTTATCTGGCTTGCATTTCGAGGGAGGGGCATCCCAGTTAAATTGATTACTATTATCAACATATGACGGATCCAAGCGTCACGTGCTGCATAAAGGAAGGTTGTTAGAGGAGTTTGAAATCCAAAGTGGGGTTAGGCAGGGCTGTATACTGTTACCCATATTGTTCCTGTTGGTGATAAGTGATGCTTTGTCGACTGGAAATGGAGGAATTCAGTGGACCTTGCAATCACACCTCAAACATCTAGACTACGCGGACGACGACGTATGAAATCGTTGGGCTAAAGATCAATACCGCAAAAATCAAAAGGATCAGCCTTGGAACCTCTTCATCTAACAAAGTAGAGATTTCTGGACAATCAGTAGATATTGTAGGGAATTTTCAATAATTTGGGAGCATTGTCTCTACTGATGGCGGGACCGAACTAGATATAATCAGCTGAATCGGGAAAGCAAAGGCTGCGTTCGGAATGCTGTCCAAAATATGGAGAAACAACTCTAATCAGCCTAAAGACCAACTACAATTGTTCCGCTCCAATGTTGAATGCGTGTTTCTTTATGGGTGTGGCAGTTGGAAAGTCACACCCGCTGTCATAAAAAAGCTGCAAAAGATCGTGAATAGATGTCTGCGAAACATATTGAGGATTTTCTGGCCCAACCGTATCTCTAATGATGAAGTTAATGCAAGAACAGGTCAGGAACCCATTGACTCTATCATACGAAGACGTGGATTAGGCATACGCTTCGTAAAGGTCACGAGTGCATTGCGAGTAAACCCATGTAATGGAACCCTCTCACACAGAGAGGCAGGCGAGTGGGCCGACCTTAAAGAACTTGGCGAAGAACTGTCGAAGAGGAATCCACCCAACTGGAGAAGAGTTGGAGGGTGCTGAGATACATCTCTAGAAACCGTACATGATGACGCGTAGGAGCACGCTGAACATGCTAAATGCAATAAATGCTCTCCTCACAATCCGTAGAGCTGACGGATTCTCCAGCAAAACCGGTCTGCTACCTGGGGTGAAATAATTCCTTTTGTTCTGTCGAATTGGTGGATTTTATTCGCCTCTAACGACAGCCATCCCTATCTAGTATAAGCAACATTGGCCAATGAACGAATGCTGATGCGCTAAAAAACGCAATGATGCCGCTACAGATGAACCCCTATGGTACTACTACAATAGTAAGTTCCGCTCCAAAACCATGGCGTGGCGCCGCCTGAGAGTTTCTTCGGAAGCTGAAAAGTTGGAGGACCCGACAATGAATGGTTTTATTGCGGCCTGGAGAACCGCAACTATTTAGTATTTAGTAGCACAGACGCACCCGCCTCGGATAAGAACGGATATTTTGTTGACGAGCATTGGCTATCGACTACGGACAATGTGAGAACTTCAAGACTCTGTTTGTCAACGGAAAACAGAATCTCTAAAATTGTAGATTCCTGTAACTAGAGCGAACTAGAGAATTTATGTTTTTTATTTGACTGAGTATATATACATATATTTTTATGTGTATATATGTACTATGTAGATATGATTATATATATTTTTTTTGAAATAACATCATGACAGACCATCAACATATGATCATATTTTTCTGGGGTCATGGTCGTGGAAGGGAAACACACTTTACTTCTGTGATTCCTTTTCATATACGAGGGGCGTTCAACATATTCTCGGTATCGGGGTGAAGCTGTGGTTGTATATATAAATTGACTTATTTATCAAGTAGTTCTATTATTTTAGTGCATTCATGTAAAATTTTATATAAATCTGATTATTAATTCGAGTTTTATCTCTAGTTAAACAGAATCATAATGGCAACTGAGACGATGATGGTGAAAATTGAGCATCGCGCTGTAATTAAATTTCTCACTAAGCAAGGAGAAAGTCAAAAAACTATTCATGGCTGTTTACCAGGTCAAAAGTGGTCAAGTGAGTTCAAGGATGCCCGAGGATTCTTGAGGATGCCCGAATAAAGGTGAAAATGATGGCAGAGATCACCAAGCTTTCAATTGGTACCATTCACACCATTCTTCATGACCATCTTAACCTTTCAAAGGTCAGTGCAAGGTGGGTGCCACGAATGCTCACAGCGCCTCAGAAAAAAGTGAGAATCGCATGCTGTAGAGAGCTTTTGGAGATGTGTAGTGAGAACGCGGACGGTGTTATGGATCGAATTGTTACTGGGAAACTGGGAACGAAACATGGGTCCACCACTATGACCCTGAAAGCAAATAAGAGTCCATGCAGTGGCATAAAAAAGGAACAGACCCCCCGAAGAAGTTCAAAGTCACTCCGTCTGCCGGGAAGCTCATGGCCACAGTTTTTTGGGACTCAAAGGGAATCTTGCTCATTCAGTACAAAAAAAAGGTGAAACCATCAACGCCACATCCTACGCTTCCACTTTGCATTAAAAAATTAAAAATTAAAAAGAAAAGACGAGGTAAACTCGCAGCGGGTGTGTTGCTTCTTCATGACAACGCTCCTGTTCACACGGCGCGAGTTTCCAAGGCTGCTGCGCGAGATTGTGGTTTCGAAGAAATCCAACACCCACCCTATAGTCCAGACCTTGCCCCTAGTGATTATTTCCTGTTTCCGGATTTGAAAAAATGTCTTCGTGGATAAAGATTTTCGGATGATGAAGAACTCAAGTCGGCAATAAATGGGTATTTTGCAGAGAAAGAGGAAATTAATTTTTTTGAGGGTTTAAAAAAGCTTATCTCAAGATGTAACAAATGCATTGATGTTAGGGGGTTAGATTATATTGAAAAATAAAAACAATTTAAATTGAATTCGCATTTTCCTTCATATCGATACCGAGAATATATTGAACGCCCCTCGTATTTGGTTCAATTTTACGTTCAGTTTTAGAGAACTAGAACTTAAATCAAAATGGCCATACGTGTTTACCTGGTAACGACCTCAGATTAATTATAAACAGTTCGAAATAAAAAACCCGTCTAAGTTAACCTATTAATGCCGAATTTACGATATCACTTAGCAAAAACCCCTGCCAATTAACGAGCAGCTCTTAGTACTAAACAAATTGCCAATACAATTCAATCGCATCAACGAATCTGTAAACAACGCAAAAAAAAAATATTCAAAGTGATTACACGCGGACTGATTGTATCTAATTATCTCCAATCTGCCATTCATTAGAATTCCAAGGTTAGCTTTAGCTTTTACAGATTCCACATGAGCAGCAGCAGCCTCTAAACACGTCTCCGTTAAAGGTACAACTTCCAATTAACCATCCCAATCGAATAACGAATTAATGATGTCGTTTGACAGGTTCGACTGTGCTAGATGAAACTTAAAAGCAATACCTCGAGCATGACGTTTTCAATCAAACGCACAACCTGCTACCAACTTCACAATCAACACTCTCAATCGAAATGCAAAAGGTCATTTATGACCATTTTGACAATAAACACTCGCCTAATCGACCAAAACCCGACAAAACACTCAGGGTATCAGTATCGTCATCGGCATCGGTTTTCAATCGAAGTCCGTCGCACAGGGGAATTGTGGAAGGTGCTAATGATTTGAAATTATAATATTTATCGCGCATTTATGAAGCAAAGGAAAAACCCGAAATAAAATGTATTTTCAGCGAAAGCATTCGTACTAATTGGGCGACACTTAATCTCGTCAACAATGGAAAGTTGACTTAAGGTGCGAAAACTCGCTCAAAGGTTTCATTTTTATTCATTATTCTCTATTACAAAAGTACTAACGTGCACAGGTTACATTTATTCTAACAATAAAATGTTGAACAGGTAGTGACATTAGATATTTGAATAATAGTGATAATGTCAGTTCAAACATGTGGGGTGAACATATTCAAAAATATAAAACGCAAACCAAAAAAAATGTTGTGGGGCATCTAAAAAGAAACTTTTTATAAAAACTGAAAAAATGAAGAACCTACAACAAATTCAAAGATACATTGAAAAGTTTTTATCTGTTGAACAATGTAGCGAACCAAAAGTTCAATTTAATCGTGATCGAAATCAAGAAGCCAAAGTCTTACCTTTTTTAACAAAAAACATAAATCAAGTTCTAATGGGTCGTATTTCTGCAGACAGTCTATTAGGCAACTTACGAGTGCAAGATGGAACGGTGCATTGTGGAGTATTTGTATGACAAAACAGCTCAAAATTCCGAAAAATCAAGTTGGCATCAATTTCGGCTGGCACTGTTATTGTCGAGTTGTAGAGGCTGAGAAGGGTCAATGAATCTCGAGAAGAAACTCTCAGGACGAGTCCTGAAACCAATGGATGCTCCCCCTCCCCGCCTCCCCTCCAACCTATACCCTTTCCCCTGGGCTGGGTCAAGGTGTCATACGACCCGTGCTGAAGATCAAAAATAGCTCAGTCGCGAACGAAGTATCCGGATACTGTCGGGTCTCTGTACAGATGGACCACCCTTTCTCCGCTCCTCGTGGGACCATATTATGGACAATACCTCAAACAAAACAAAACCCGTGGCCGGTACTCCTTTAATACCGGGCGGTAGAACGCTGACTGCACCGGCTACCGGCAGGGCTCCTGCATTGTCGAGAGGAGGTAAAACTGTGGCAGGCCATAGTGCACCATCCTCTAAAGGCAAGCGTAACGAGCCTAAAGATAAAGCTGCAGGGAGTGTAAAGACTGTGGCAAGCTATGGTCCTATCACTTCTCCCACCCTTAGCCGCAGCAAGACTTGTCGCTGCTACCAAAACTCCTTCCCCCAAGGAGGAATCTGGAGCTCAGCCGCATCGGCAAGCTCCATCTCAGGCGCTCTATCTAAGACGCCGAAATGCTTCACGCATCATCAAAACCTTCGGTTCCATTACGAAGGTTGAGTGAAGTGCGGACGTAAAGAGAAAGATTGAGTAGGCTAAAAACATCCTAAAAATTACTCACTGCTTCCACTGCTCCCAAAATTCCAAAAGACTCCTCCAAGCGCCAGAGATCATTAGAGGAAACCGTGACGGTTTCCGAGAGGCCCAAAATGCATAGTACCAAAACCATTGGGCCATAGAACAGCACATCTCTGAGGTCTTTCAGTGAAGTCCTAAAGGACGCAATAGTGATCGCGGTGATCGATAGAAATAATACCGACGGTTCCATAATACCTGAAGGGTGCCAGCTGCTGAAGCTGAAGCTTTCGAGCAACTTCTTGGCCATAAAGCGGGAAAACCCCGGACCACCTCCCATCACAAGCGACGCTGGCTGGCACCAAAGCCATGTCAAGCTTATCGCGTGTGCCAACCAGAGATCCCTTGATCTCTTCACTAAGGCCATAGATGGTTTAGGAGAGTTTTGGCCAGGTGCAAAGCTCGAGATCGTGTCCAAGGAGGACATTCCTAGCAGACCTCGAACTCGTACCTGGATCCCAGCCGAACCCTCCTCCCCAGAAATTATTCTTTAAATCAACAGGCTCAGTAACCCGACTCCTTCGACTCATGACTGGAAAGTCGCGAAACTGGAGGAACTAAGGGATTCTTATAGATACGTGTTGATCGTGATCAATAAGGAATCCCTTAACCCTCTAACCGAGACGAAAGGCATGATTCGGTTCGGATTCGAGTCCATACACTTAAGGGTCTACAAAAAGGATGAGCTGGATGCTGATAAGCAACCTCCTCCTCCTCCTTTAACGGAGACACCACAAAACATAACCTTGGATCTTGGAGCGTCGATATCCTTTCCAGAAATGGATAGCGACAACTCCAATCTATCCGAGGTGACAATCAAGCCGTCGGTCTTCTCTTCTGACACCCTGTAGGAAATGGAAACCGATGACGAAGGAAAACGATCAAAGGATGAAGATGAGCTCTTGGGCACATCTTCAGAATCGGAGGCGGAGGACCTCATCAGCACCATGGTGGAGGTTACTCTAGAAGACTGTAGCAATCGAACGGTTTCTAAAGATTAATCTCCATCACTCAAAAGATGCTTCGGACGCACTCATTCTGCGTCTTTCAAAAAACGCAGAAGACATTATCCTAATCGTGGACTCGGATACTTAGGATACCCGCACACACTTCGCTCTATATAAGAGACAAAGGTAAGATCAGAACTTGTAGTTCAGTTCAGTTTAAATGCATTTTTATTTGATTTCATTATTTAACACTTACAAGCTATACAAAAAAACGCTTAAAAATTAGCTTAATTAACTTAAAATTATCTTATTCTAACTTACTGGCCCCATGCGGGCACTCTAAGTTAAGCCTAACACTTAAACTATGTCTTTCGACGTTTTGACAGGTTTTGTTCTTATTCTTATAGTTAGGACAATACAGCTTAAACTAAGAAAACATTTTTAAATAGAAAAAACTTAGTATATGGGCTATTTTGATTTTAATTTTGTTATAAAACTTAAAACTAAAAACTTACAGACTACCTAAAACTAAATCTTAATCTACTTAACCTACTTACATCTAACACAAATATAGACATACAATATATATATGTGTATACATAATATATATATACTAAATATATAAATACATGTAAACATATATATATATATATATTTTTTTTTATTTTCATTTTTTGTTTTATTAATTTTTTTTTTGTATTTATTTATTTATTTTTTTTTCTTAAAAACTAACTTAATCCTACCTAAAACTATATAAGCCGGCCAAGGCTAATAAAATAGTCAGACGACCGACTTTGCTTCCTATAGAGCTATCTAGTACTGGAAGAATTGGACGACGAGACTTCCCCTCCTTCAACTAGCCACCAAAATTGTTGGTGCTGCCGAGCAACATCCCTCATGTCGCGACTCCCTACCGACCTACTGAACCGGAGACGCTCCGCACTGCCACGTGCGACGTCTCTGTCGTAGTTGAGTCGCCTGTCCGCAGCTGTTCGAGCGACGTGGAAGATTAGCGGTACCGCCAATCTGTCCTGGATCAGACCCTTACTATCTAGATAGAGGAACGCTTCTGGAGGAACGAAGCCGTCAAAGCGAACTCTCTCGTGATACATATAATTGGGGTAGAAAGCCCCGGAGATCAGGTTGTTCGACGAGCTCATTGCTCTTGCAACGTGTCTTCGAGTCAACTTAATAACAAAATTGTCCACTCTTATTAGGTTCGCCCTATTGTACAAGACCTCATTACGATAGAATTTTATGTACTGAGACTCTGGTGTTCTGTATAAACGAAGACAAGTCCTAAGACAAGCCCTCTCAAACACCCGAATCTTTTCCAATAAACTTGCTCTCACGTTAAACCACACGGGACATCCAAATACAAGCATGGGCCTGACAAGGGCCATGTAGCAGATCACCTTCACCCTCGCATCGAGTTGGCTGTTATAAAACAGTCTCTTTGTAAGGGCAAAAGCACCTTTGGCTCTGGCCAGAGCAACCTCTATATGTTTGTTAAAATACAGAAATTGATCTAGCCAGATCCCAAGGTATCTGACTACATTTCGACAAGCGAGTGGCTGTCCGTGTTGTCCGACGATAGAAAACTTTCGCCAATTCTTTCTGGTATCCCTAGAGGCCCCAGACAAAGGCGTCCTAAACAGAATGGTTTCCGACTTCTGAAAGTTGATTTTCAACTTCCAGTCATCGCAATATCGCTTAATTATATCGAAGTCACGTTGCAAAAGCATATTAATGACCTCAATCTTTGGACCTGATCTGTACGCGATTAAGTCGTCTGCGTACGCTATGGCATGGTGAAGTGAACCTATCAGATCACTTGTGTAAATGTTGAATAGGATCGGCGAATTTACCGCACCTTGTTGCAGACCGTTTTTAATGTTAAATGTTCCAGCAGAAGTCACATCGCCATTCTTCACGATGAACTGTCTGCTGGAGAGCATATCAAAAAGAATATACAGCAGTGGTTTACTAATGCCTAACCTGTCCAGCTTGAAAAAGAGTCCCTCTAACCATACGGTATCGAAGGCCTTCTCCAAGTCAATCAGGCAGGCACCAGTGCACTGTTTCTTGCCTTTGTTCCATTGGATATCAGAAACCAGTTTCGACGCAGCATGAATGATATCATGCCCCGCCTTGAAACCGAACTGATTATCCGGAACTATATGTTTGTCCTCAACCCACTTAGTCAGGACTCTATTGATCACCTTCTCGAAAACCTTACTGATGTTTGGAAGAAGACTAATCGAGCGGAGATTCGCCGGATTGGAAGTATCTTTATCCCTTTTGGGGATCGGATGTACCACCGCAGTTTTCCAATGCGCTGGATAATGTGCATTATTCATTGCATTATTAAACAGGGTGGTATAAATGTTCACCGCTTCTAGAGGGAGATGTCGAAGCACAATGTTCGGTATTTCATCGGTTCCCACTGATTTCTTACTTCTAAGTGATTCGAAGATCGTTTGGAGCTCTTCCTTCGAAATGAACGGGGGTAGTACCCTATCGTTGGTGATGACATTATTTGCCATATTCTCGTCACTGAACTGGGTGAAACCCGAGCTCTCGAATCTCCAATTCACAATTTCATTTCGAAGGTAGAAATTGTGCACAAGGACTCGATTCTCCAGATCGTGGTTCGGGCCAATGATGCCATTCGCCTTGTACACTTCCTGGAAAGTCGCTCCTATAGCCTCTACCTGCTCCTGCGGATCCTCGATCACATAGAAGTTGTCATCATCTACAGCCTCATTTGGATCTATGCCCGCTGCTACCAGTATTTGTTGGTTGTTCGTCGTTCGGGCGATTTTAAGACATGGAAGGTCGTTTTGATCTTTTCTCCGAAATATTTTATTTATTTGAGGGAACATATTCGGGTTGCTGGTGTTTACAGCCCGAATTTTATTGTTCCAATACAAACTTACAGATGCTCTGTAATTTTCCTTTATTAATGTTTGGAGGTTTTTGATCGACGACTTCAGTGTCATGGTCTCCGGGTTATGTCTGTCAGTAAACTGTCTGTACAAGGTTTTTAGTCTTGACAGCAGTCTACTTTTATGTCGGTGTAGTGCGTCAATAGTTGCATTGCGGAATAAGTGTTCGTCGTCAGTGTGTTGATACCGAGGTATCGTTTTGTCCATTGTTCGTTTAATTGTCTCGTCCATTAGTTTTAGATACCTGTCAATCTCCTCGTTTGACAGATTTCTGTTGGACGGTGGGTGGAGCGAATTCGAGGAGAGTGCTCTCGTCAGTGTTCTGGTGAAGTGTGTCCAACGCACCCTACTATAATTGTAGGAATGCCTTTGGACAAACTCATCTAATTCCGCAATTTCATTGGGAACAGTTATTTCGGTGCTGAGACCGCAATGGTCACTGTCATACACGAAAGTGCGTAGACAGTTTATAGTTTGTTGGTTAGTGCATGTCAGTTGTATTCGTGAGTCGAACAGCAGGAGATCCAAATAGGACCCGTGTCTGGGAAACGACGGACTATCCGTCGCTTTAAGCCCGAGTCGATACATTATACTGTGCTGACCCCGCCAATTGAATAGTAGGTTCCCTCTAGTGTTTGGTGTATTATTTCCCCAATCACTATGTTTGGCATTGAAATCTCCGCCGATAATATAATAGTTGTCTTCCAATTCCAGCCTCAGGAATCGAAAAAGTGTCTCGAGCTCTGAGATGAATAAAGTGGATTGAGTAGCCGTAGGTGCATAGACAGACACCATGTACAACCGCTTTCCACTACGGAGGAGGATGTACACGATGCATGCTTCCAGCACCCGGAACCCACGTACTACACGACTGTATACTCTTTTAAAACGTATACCTTTTCGTACGAAAATCGCAACGCCACCTCCCTGAATGGAGTTGGGTCGGTTTCTCCGTACTATTTTGTATCTTCTGTGCCTCATTTTGTGTCTTTTGGTAAGCTTAGTTTCGCTAACCAAAAGCACATCAGGGGCTTGGTCGTTAAGCAACTTAAATAGTGCGGCTCGTCGTTCAAGCCTTATCAGTGAATTCACATTCAAAGCAAGGACCTTCAGGGTTTGCTCCGCCATGTACGTACCCATTACGACTGAAGGTGCGTTAGGCCCGGCAGCAGCGCGTATATTTGATCTACCCGCTTAGCCTGTTCCTGTATTTGACGCTGAAGCTGAGCCATCTGCCCCTGAATAGAGAGCAAGATAGCCAGCATGTCAGGTACAGGTTCCGGTGCTTTAGGCGCTGGGGCCTGAGAAGCTACCTTTGGTTGTTGTACCGTATTTCCCCTACCTGCCGCCATTTGGGCGTAGGTAACGTGGGGAGTAACGGCTGGTGTTTGTGTCTGCACGACTGGACGTTTAATTTCCACTTTCTGCTGCCGAGCCAGATTTACTCTTTTTATGTATTGGAATTTGGGACAACCCCGATAATTTGCGGTGTGTCCCGTGTTCCTACATAAGGCACAAGATAGTTGACTTTTTTCTGACGCTCCGTCCTTACCCAGAGCGCATTCCTCAGATTTGTGGTTCTTTCCACACTTCACGCATCGAGGCTGCATTTCGCAGTTCGATGCGGCGTGCCCGAACCTTTGGCAGCGAACACATTGTAAAATGTTGTCGCTCCGCTTTACTTTTTCCCATGACACAATCTGGTAGTCCAGGACTTTAATGCTCCTTAGACCATCCAATTTGCTATTGGGAGTCAGCTGAACCAGGAAGAATGGTAGCTTCCGCTTCTCCCTTTTGGCTCTAGCTGTGACGAATGGCTTAACGAATGGCTTAATTTGAGCTCGGCGCACTCCTTCTCTTTGAGCAGTGCGAGGAGATCATCCGGATCAGTAGACGGCTCTAACCCCCTCAGCAGCATAGTTTGCAGCTTTTCACCCTTCGGTGTGAAGGAGAAGAACTCCGTCGTCGTGTCCTTTAACAATTGTTTTATTTTATTATAGCGCTCCACTGAATTGCAGTGAATCGCATGCCTATCCATACTTAATCTCTTAATAAAAAAATTATTGCCTATGGCCGACTTACATAACTGGATTGTGTCTTGCAATTCCATCTTGAAGGTGTTGATTGGTGGCACCCTTTGTTTTTGTTTCTGTTCACGGTGTTGTTGTTGCTGTTGTTTCTGCGGTTGTTGTTGCTTTTGTTGCTGCTTTTGTTGTAGCTGTTTCTGCTGTTGTTGTTGTTGCAACTGAGGTTTAGGTTGCTGTTTTTGTTTCGGTGGTCTTTGCTGTTGTTGTCGTTCCGGTTGCTTTTTGGTGGATTGCTCCATTTGCCCGTGTTTTTGTTGGTAGGGATTTTGCTGCTCCCTTTCTCTCCTTGCCATTTGTTTGGCTTTTATATCCACTATTTGTAGTTCTAGCATTTTGATGCTAGTATTCAGCGACTCGACTTGTTCATCTTCGTCGTCTGAATCTGAGGCTGCCAATGTGACGAAACTGTTGCTTCCTCCCATGTAGCGGTCCTCCCTCACATCGGACATTGATGTTGATATTATAGCCCCTTTATTTACATCAACCGGCATCTTCTCCGTTGAGGTAGATATGACAGGGCGCTTTGCAGGGCTGGGAGTTGGTTTTAGTTTCCTCCTCCTCTTTGTTGTCGTCTTTACTGACCCCTCTACAGACTGTGCTGCGTAATCAGACGACGACATTACGTCATCCACTTTGCCCGTTTTTTGTCGAGCGGGTCGCTCGTTGTTTTCCATCACGTGATTTCTTTTACCGTTCTTTAATTATATTGGAAATTAAAGAAAACAAGAGAAAAAAAAAATAAAAAAACGATTCGGGGATACGGGGGTACGAACCCACTACCTCTGATACCGTGACTGTGGAACACTCGCACTAGGCTACTGGGGATCTAACACACACTATGCCTAGGTGCTAATTTATGCTTTCTTTCACAGTTTAATTTGTTCTCAAGCCGAAGCACTTCTTGTCGCGTCGGAAATCAGTGAACAACTGGATCAGAACTTGTATATTAGTGAAACGTAGCCTTAATGTATCTGTACTTCCCAACCTCAGCGACCCCGACTTAACCGTTGCCAGACTGGCTGGCATCGGCATAACTTGGCCACGATCATGTAGACCCTATCCCTGGTGATAACCTATTAGAGGTGGTACTGGAAACTTGAAGGCAAAAAACTGGCCTCATCATCGGATGCGACGCTAACGCACATCACACGGTATGGGACAGTACTATCAAATCCCCCGCGTGACACAAATGAGCTTGACATGAAAGTCAGGGAATTTACTCTGGCTCTCAGTCAGGCTATGGCCGCTTCCTGACCTCTTATTCAACCTAGAGGCAAGAGATAGCCACATTGGTGGACATCAGCACTGGGACAGCTAAGAAACACTTATAAGAAAACTTTTCAACGTAGCAAAAAGCACAAGTCCGGACGGTATAATACCTGTCGAGCTACAGAGGTCCTCAGATATTATTGCCTGTGTTAGAAAATATTATGAGGAGCTGTGTAGAACTTATCCACATTCCACTGTCATGGAGAGAAGTCAATGTAGTATTCATTCGCAAAGCCGGAAAATGTTGTCCTCTTGTCCCAAAGGACCTCAGACCTATAAGTCTATCATCTTTCCTTCTGAAAACTCTAGAACGACTGATTGATATCCATATACGAGCTAAAATTGACCCAAGGCTTCTGTCAACGGCTCAACATGCCTGCTGTAAAGGAAAATCGGTGGAAATGGCTTTGCACTCTCTGACGAGCCACATCGAACCCTATGATATAAAGAGTACACAATGGTTGCTTTCCTAGACATAGAGGGCGCCTTTAACAAAGTCAACACATCCGCAATCACTACTGCGCTGTCCACTCTGCAGGTAGACGACTCACTTGGGGAGTTAATCGGCTTAATGCTAAAAAGCAGGATAATAAACTCCAAACTGGGAGAGACTTCTGCCAAAAAATATGTGTCAGCAGCGGTACGCCGCAAGGCGGTGTCCTCTCTCCTCTGAGTGGACAAATAATTCATTTGGCCACGCCAACATTCTTAATACATTAGGAATCATCACAGAGAACATCGATTACACCATACTTGAACTTTGGTTTGACAAAAACTTTCATGTAAGGTTTCCCTCTTGATCATTCTGGGAGGAAGATGCTTTCATGGAGGAAAAGTCCATCCATCTCTACACAGATGGATCTAAAACCCATAGCGGAGTTGGTGGCGGTGTTTTCTCAGATAAGCTAAATCTGAGCCTCTCTTTCTGCCTTACAAATCACTGCAGCGTGTTCCAGGCGGAAGTTTTGGCGATTAAAGAAGCTCTGTCCTGGCTGAAGCAAAAGGGTGTTATCTGCAAAGGATATCCGCATCTTTTCGGATAGTCAGGCCGCTATCAAGTCCCTGGACTCGGTCTCATTATATTCTAAAACCGCCCTTGAATGCCAATCATCTCTCATGGAGATGGCAGAGTAGTTCAACATTCACCTTTGTTGGGTGGCGGGCCATAGAGACATTCCAGGGAACTGCAGAGCCGATGAACTCACCAAAATTGGAACCACTCATAGATAGCATAGATATACCAATCGCTAGGTGCAAACTAACATTAAAGCTGGATGTCAATAAAAGAACAGACCTTAGGTGGACTGTTGGACAAACATGTCTAGCAACCAAACAGATCTGGACCTGAATCACTCGTAGGCACTTAGATCCTTTTAAATAGGAAACATCTCAGCGCCATAATAGGTGTCATCACTGGTCTCTGCCTCATAGGCAAGCACGCAAGAAGGCTTGACGCCTTTACAAACGATTTCTGTAGAAGCTGCATGGACGTGGAAGAGGAGGCCCTGGCAACATATGTTGAAGGCGACTTTACGAGAAAGCAGTGGGAAGTGATACAAAGTGCCATCAAGAGTATCTACCTCTGCTATTCATTGATAAAAAAGGCCAAAGCTGAATGTTACCCTAATAAAGAATCCATCACAGTCACTGAAAAGTGTGCATTACATCTTTGTAAATACGAGTATGTCGCAGCTGTATTAGAAACATGTTCAGAAAATATGGTTTTGATTTCAAAATGGGGCTGTGATGGGTCGCAACAGACGCAGTATAAGCAAAAATTTAAAAACAGCACTAACAGTGATATTTTTCAAAGCTCACTTGTTCCTCTACGACTTGTTGCAATGATTGATGGCGAACAGACAAAAATCATATGGTAAAATTCAGTCGCTTGTTTTCCTAGATTTTGCAGGCCTATACGCATACGCTTCATTAGCGAATCTAAGGATGTCACCAGAGATGAAGTCAATTACATTGCAAACGAAATTGCATACCTCAGAGAAACAGAAGTATTCAGTTCTAATAAAGCAGCAAAAATAAAGCATACCATGTTGCTTACAATGATTGACGGCAAAGTCTGGAAGGCTGCTACAGATACTGTCTCTCCTATGAGATGCTATTTTTAAATTAAAACTGACCAAGTCAATGTAGAAGCACTAAAGTTTGGAATCTCAATTCTTCATGCACGGGACTCCTAGTAGATACACCCAATACGGTAATACTAGTGACGGCAACACGTCCAGAAGGTTTTTCGATTACCCGGAATGTTCTTCTCGCATTACTGGGGTAAATGTTACTTTGATAATTCGCATTAAAACTATCTTGGAAGTTATTTCGAGCGGGATATAGAATTGATGCCGACAAATTTGATGCTTTCGCTCACGATACCGCTAAATTGTACATATAATAGATCAGTACCGCTGGCATACCATGTCACCAACTATACACAAAGTGTATAGAAGTAATAAACCATGAAATTTTGCCTATCGGAGGAGGCAGCTGAGGCTCGAAATAAGCACTTCCGTCAATATAGACTGAAATTTAGTCGAAAATGTTCACGTGTTGCTTGTAACAAAGATGTCATACACAGATTGCTGCTGAGCTCAGACCCTCAGACCTTAGCAGCCTTAGAGCACGGCAACCCAAGTGAACCAAATATTTTTCCCACGAGACACGAAATCTTTTGATCGCAAGCGAACTGCCTATTCGTCTAGAAAACGATAAAACAGAAGTATGGATCGTCCATACGAAGAAGAAAAAGATGAAAAAGACCTCTCACCTTCTTTAAAAAAAACTTTATAATATTTAAGAATAAGCAATGAATTTTCATTATATATTGTGTTTCAATTGATTAATTTCCAAAAGAATTATACAATAGTTTTGAGCGGTTTTGTCATACAAATACTCCGCAGTGTAATGTAGGAATTTCTGAAGTTAGTGGTCCGATAAGTGGAAACGAAAAGTACATTCCTATGTATTGTAAGATATACCCGTCAAAAATAAACTCTGCATGTAGCCTGCCCCATTATAAAATCAGTGTCTCACTGGAAGAGTTTTCAGTAGTTTAAAAAGTTCTACAAGGACTAGGCGGCTGCACTCGCGACCTTTCCTTATGCCGCACTTTTGAAGGACGACCAATTGCTGCAGTTTATTAGTATAAACATTTCCCCAACAGCCTACGCCATACGCTTTGAATGGGTAATAAGCAAAAAAAACTGTTTTTAAAATATTGCTCTAGCAAAACTTGTTGAGGTACTCGTATTTTATAATAAAACATCGAACGGTGATCCACAATTTCAACTTTAAAATAAGCTGTCTTTGAGGCAAATAGCAATAGGTACATATCTGCTCCAGTCTGTTGCATGGAATCTGAAATCAATATCAGGACGTCCTTGTGAACTTAGACTGAAAATCATAAGTTTAGTGGGAAAATACTTGCTTGCGTTCCGGGATCTAGAATCTTGGAAGATACATTCCAGAATCAATATCAGCTACTAAGTTAAAAAAATAGACCGAAAATAGCTGAGTATCCTAAAACTTTGATTGGTCCAGCAGCGTAATAGTCAAGTTCGTAGCGAAGCGCTTGCCTTATCTCTCAGTTATGGGGCCCGGTAACTGCATGAGCATGAAGGCTAAAATGACAAGGATATGCCCAGCCATTAGCATTATAGTGGCCTACGCCGTCATAGGGCATATAGCCATACACGGAAGAGATTAAAATGCCTTCGGATAAAAATGAACTAACTGTTGACGACGAATGCGAATGTTCGCACCCTTAAGACCACGTGCAGGAGAACAAAGGCCCTTGATTGCTATCAAGCAGATATCTCTGCCATAGAGGAATGGGCCGGACATACTCGTAAGATGGATGAAAAACTGTGACATATACCACGACCATTGTCATAGGGAAAAGAAACAAAGTTTATTCGGATGCGGATTTGCCTTAGGCAAGTAGTCTGGAGGTTCCGACACTTGCTGCCACAGGTCAATTTAATTTAGTGGGGCTAACACCCCCATTTATATTGCTTAATGCTAGCTTAAAATAACTTAAAAACTAGGACTGAAAAACTAACAAGAGTAAGGGTTAGGAAGTACCCTGGTGGAGGGGATCAAATTTAAGACGAGGTTTGAATTGACCTTACGGAGCATGCGGGAGATTGGTTCGCTAGAGCCATAAGAGGTGCGGTGGGTTCGGATATAGAAAAGACGAGGACAGCGTAAATTACGAGGGTTAGTGTTGAAGGAAATAGAATTGTAAAGGGAAGCGTAGTCCACAGAACCGGAGAGCAGTCGATGAATAAAGAGAATGTCAGCTAAGTCTCTGCGTTTTTCGAGGGTATTCAGGTTAAGAAGTTTGAGGTGGTCGCGATAGGGAGGTAATATAAATGGGTCACTCCAGGGTAGTCCACGAAGAGCAAATCGAAGAAAACGACGTTGAGTGTTCTCGATTCGGGATATATGAATTCTCTGAAAGGGGGACCATACTTGGCTGGCATATTCAAGGAGGGGCCGGAGAAGGGTAATGTAAAGTGACCTTGTCACATAAGGGTTGCAAAATTCTTTAGATAAAACCGAGCGATGAGTTGGCTTTAAGGATTATCTCATCAATATGCGAACGGAAGTTTAACTCTCTATCGTATAAAATTCCAAGGTCGCGAAGGGATTGAACCTGGTGTACAGGTTGGTCATGCAAAAAATAAAGTCGAGATGGGAATAGATTGGATTTACGAGACAAAGTCATATATTGGCATTTGGAGACATTAAGCTCAAAGCAATTTTTTAGACACCAAGTAGAAACCTATCGAGGTCTTCTTGAAGGAGAATATGTAGAGTCTTGGGGTGAAGAAATAGTTTTGGAGAACTTAGTGTCATCGGCGTAAATGGATACAGAGCAGTGTTTTATAATCTTCTGAAGAACGTTTATAGTTAAAATTGAAAAGAGGGGACCTAGATGGCTGCCTCGTGGGACACCAGAAGTGGCTAAAAACGGGGTTCAGAAGGCTGACCTAAAGCGAAAGCTATAGTAACGGTACTACAGATAAGAAGATATCCATTTTAACAATATGGGGTCTTAACCGAGGGAAGACAATTTGAAAAGGATCAGTTGATGTGATATTTTATCGAAGGCCTTAGTGAAATCTGTAGCAATAACGTCACTTTCGTTGCCATTTTCTAGGGCTGAAAGCGCAAAGGATACGAATTCAACTAAGTTTGTAGTAGTTGATCTACCTTTTAGAAATCCGTGCTGACTAGGTGATATAAGTGACTTGCACTGAAAGCTTAGAACTTCATATAAAAAACTTTCGAACATTTTAGGTATGTGAGAAAGCTTAACAAGGGACGTTAGTTGGTTAATTCATTCTTTGATTCTTTGATTATGAGAGAGGTCTTCCAAACTTGGGGGAATTCCCCTTGTGTGAAGGACAGATGAAAAAGGGAGGAAAGTGTTTGCGAAAGATTGGAGGCACACTTTTTGAGAAATATTGCTGGGAGCCCATCTGAACCAGATACAAATTCATCATTGAGATTTTGTAGCTTTTCTTCGATAAGAGTGGGTTGAGAGAGAGAGGGGCCAATGGAGAAGAGGTTGTCTGCAAACGACTGTTTAAAAAAGTTTGCAAAATAGTTGGCAATAATATGTGGGTCGGTCGATGATACGAGTATATTATCGAACGAGAGAGAGGGCGGAAAACCGTCTGATATTCTCTTGGAGTTGACGAATTGATAAAATGTCTTAGGATCGTTGATAAGGTTGGTCTGTGCTGTGCCAAGAAAACGCTGATAGAGGCAATTATAGAGCTGGGTGAATTGCAGGTAAGTTCCAAGATAGTTAGAGTAGTCATATAAGAATTGGTGCGAAGAAAAACTGCCCATAATTTGTTTCTTCTGTTTCGTAAAGAGCCAAGTTGATGTTTTATGCCGTGAAAAGGGGACGTAGAGAGAAATGGAATTAAATATTTGACTGTAGAAAATATGGGCCCAAGCCCCTACCGAAGACAAGCACTATGCCGCCAAAGAATGTTTCTACGACCTCCTCGACAATTAATATGATCAATGTCCGAAAAGTAGAAAAGGAGGACATCATTGGTGAGGCAGTTGGTAAGCATAGCCTACATGACACAACGTCTGGCCCACGGGCTTAGGCTTATTGACGAAATAGTACTATAGCAAGCACACGGTTTCCTCATCTCAATATACACTAGAGGACATTGGGTCTCCGAATCATCAAACACTAACTCAAATTAATCCATTTGTGATAGACGTAGTATTCTGGACGTCCGAACATTCCAAGCAGATAACATTGACTCGCATCACCACCTTGTTGCAGCCAAAGTATGAATGCGGATTTCCCAAGTGCAACAACAAATAAGAACTACTGCGAGAAGATATAACGTAGACAAGCTGCAATTACAAGCGACCGCCAGAATCTTCGCCGGACGCGTATCCCGAAATCTCTCAATAACTCCTACGCTGCCAGAATCAAGTACCGAAGACCAGTCGCAACGCATCCAATGTGCTTCAGAGATGCACCCGACCACCACCAATAAATTCCTGGTTTGATGAAGACTGCCAGTGAGCACATGCAACTAAACAAGAAGCCTACAAAGCGGCGCTACGGCGAAGGACAATAGCTATTCGTGAGCTCTATGAGCAGAAGAAACGGGAAAAACATCGGCTTCTCCAGAAGAAAAAAACAAAGAGCACGAAAAGCTCGCGGTCGAAAATATTGAGAGGTTGCACTCCAGAAATAACGTACTGATTCGGTGTTGAGAATATGGAAGAACTTTTTCTACAGACTATATAACGGCGAGGAAGCCCAACATCCCGCCGTGAGGCGAAATAGACCATTCAACTTAGACGATGATAGCCAAAACTTCCGGCAACCTGATCAAAAAGCAGTAAGGATAGCAATATCTAAGCTAAAATCCAATAAATTAGTTGGACCTGACGGCTTACCGGCCGAGATATTCAACGCTGCTGGAAATGGCTTTGCAGACCGGATATACCAACTCATTTGTCAGATCTGGTTTGATATGTCTGATGAATGGAATGTCAGCGTCATATGCCTGATCCACAAAAAAGAGACACCCTCAACTGCGCCAGCTATAGAGGTATTAGTCTTCTGAACATCGCATACAAGATCTTATCTCTCAATTTGCGCGAGTGTCTGAAACCCTTCGTCAACAACCGGATTCGTCCCTATCAGTTCAGTTTTAGGCCAGGAAAGTTCACAATCGACCAAATCTTCACACTCCGCAGATCCTCGAAAAAGTTCAACAAGTCTAAATCGATATCTACCATCTTTTCATCGATTTTAAGGCCGCATATGACAGCATTTATAGAGACAAGCTATAAGAGCCATCTCTAGTTCTGACATCGCTCCTAAACCCGTTCATCTGTGCAGAATTACGATTGAGAACGCTCGCTGCTCCGTCATGGTCGGTAACGACTTAACCGAGGCTCGAGGCTTAAATCTCAAAAAACGTTTTACACAAGGTGGTGCGCTGTCATGTGACTTCTTCAACATCATATACGTACTTGAAAGAATTGTGCGGAACTCACAAGTGTACCCTGAAGGCACAATCTTTCAAAAGCCTATGTAACTACTAGCGTACGCCGATGATAGCGATATAATTAGAGGGACTCAGCGAGCTGTTACCGCTGCTGTCAGTAATAACAGACAGGCAATATCGACTAACTGGAAAGGACGTCACAGTCGACAGCTATAACTTCAAGGTAATAAGAGACTTTGTCTACCTTGACTCTGCTATAAATTAAATTAAATATAAATGAAGAATCACTTTTTCTAATCGCTGTTTCTTTGGGCTATTGAGTTGAGCAATTGAGTAGTAAGACCCTATTCCGAAAAACTAGCGAGTCTCTATATAAGACCTCGATCATACCAGACCTTCTTTATGGCGCAGAAGCATGGACCCTATCGAAAGCGAATGAAGATATCGTCAGTCATTTGGAGAGAAAAATTCTTCGAAAAATATTCGGTTCCATTTGCTTTGACGGACCTTGGAGGAGAAGATTCAACGACGAACTATACGAGTTGTACGGCGACATTAACATAGTCGGAAAACTGCGCATCAGTCGTCTGAGAATCTTCGCCCGCAGAATCTTCGAATCTAAACCGGAGATACAACGCAGTAGAGCAAGACCTCACCTTAGGTGGCACGTACAGTTAACTTAAGAACGGACTAACTGGAGAGGCTTGTTAGTTGAGGCCCAGATACATCTCGAACTGTAGCGCCACCCAAGCAAGTAAGTAAGGAGCATATGCAATAATAATGCAAGCATGGAATTAATGCATATTAAAAGCAGTATAGGTCCAAGGACAGTTCCGTGAGGAACATCAAGTTTTACTAGTTGCATCCTATCTTTACGATAGGAAGCAAACAAATTATTCATGTCTCGGCGGAATCCTGCATTATGAAGAGTTCTGTGATCTTTTGTCATCCAATCCAAATTTATTTTCCCAAGATAATCCGCAACCAATTTTTTTGACCGCTTTTCCAAAAACTTTTGAAATCGAAGACAATAGCTGAATTGCCCTGTAACTATCTTTTTTAAGAAGTGGAATCACAATGGCGCTCTTAAGAATTTAGGGGGTCAGTAAACTCAAATTTAAAAAATTTGCTAACATTTCTACGATGCAGAGGACAATGTTTTGCAGCAAAATATTAGAAATGGCATCATTTCCACATTCATTTGAATGATTTAAGGAATTAATAGCTTTCAACATCAGATAGCCAATGATTGGTGTAAAAAAGAATCTATTCCTGGTAAAATAGTTATCAGCAGAACAAAAACGATTGTGTCCAATTGAATTTCCTGGTTTTGTCCAGCTGTAACAAAGAATTAAGGATAAATAATGGTCTCGAAACTCGAACAATATGAACGAGTGCAAGGGACGTATGTTTTGTAACTCCATCTCTCATAAATCACATATTGTTGAACAATGCGATTTCAGTTATATTTTCGAACCCTTTCTAGGAATTTAATCTCATGCGGATATGGTATGTTGTTTTCCAAAACTAATTTTGAACTCTTACATTTGATTTGGAAAACGAAATGAATCGTTTGCCTACACTTAGTGCTGAAGGGCTCTCAGGTTCCCTGGAAAAGTAAATCATTATTTAAGCCCCTCCTCGAGGCTGAGTTCAAATGATTCTCAAATGAAAGAGTTTGTTTCGCAGAAATTCCCAGAAAATTACATTAACCCTTGTGTGCTTTGGAGTTTGGAGTAAATGTCACTTAAGAGTTTACAGTCGCTTGAACTCTTGCTGTGAAAATGCCAAATGTTATCGAAATGTTAGCCAGAGGCCTTAATTAGCTTTTGTGTTACCCAGCAACCACGCCTGTCTATGTTTCTCCAAATTTAATAGATTACTTGGATTCGTATACAGTAAGGAGTCCTGTACACATGAAAGGTTTTCTAAATTTAGGAGTTACAACAAGTGTGGAAGGGACACTCTCTGCAAAAGATGTGGCCAGACACCTTTTGCGTACAGCAGGAGCCTGGTGTTGAAATCATGATGATGAAAAAACTTATGATGAAGGCTTTTGAGAATAACAAGTTATGACTGTTTGGTCTGAGTGGAAGCTTCGTTGTTTCATGTCTGTCCACAAACTCTTTTTAAAAGTCCTTAAATCTTAAACCCTACCCTGCGGTGCAGCGTGATGCACAAGCCAAACTTTCGTGAAATTTTTTTAATTACAAAACGCACGATGGTAACGACACTAGACTTATCGTCATCAGTCATTAATAAGCGCGTGTGCGGTGTAGTGGTAGGATTACTCTAGGGGCTGAGCTTAGGCTCTGAGGGGGGTCAACATGGGGACCATGATCCCAGACCATGAGCGTCAAAAACGGAGGGTGTGACGGAAAAAGCACGCAAGCCCAATGAAATTGTTGTGACAGGCAGAGTAGATAAGCATCCTGCCCCCAAGGCAAGATGTTATGCGACCCGTACAAAGGCCTGAATGATGCTGAGGACAGAATCTATACAGCATTGCTAACGGAGCCAACCTATGATTATAACGTAGCCTTACCACATTATAGAGGTCTCTAATGTGGTGGACTTCCCTTGTCCCATACTCGTGGCTTCCAATTATGAATCAAAAAAAATATAAATACAAATAAAACAGGAAAAAAAGAACAAAAAAAGCACAAAACGCAGGAGTCGAAAGGAGAAATTGTGTACTGTTGCAACCGCTGCCATTAAAAATAACTGACTGTGCGACTCAGGAAGAGATGTCTGAACCATTAAGTGAACAGACATCCTCGCACTTTACTTTACTTTACCCCCAGAGAAGCATCAACTGGTATTTTGATGTCCGAACCCAATGCGGAAGTTAGGGTCAAAGTGGCATACAGATACAGTATTAAGCGTTTTAAGCTATTCAAACCATCCACTCATCAGCTACGAGCGAATTGACTTCTTCTTCTTCTCCGGTAAAACAACTGCCAGAGCCTAAGCGAAAATGGACTGAACCACCAAATAACGAAGAACCGTCGAAACCTCGGTGTATGAAAGCCGAAAGCTTCACGAGAAAAGTAGAAACGGTTTCGAAACAAAGCATCCATATGTGGCAAGGGGAGAAGAAAGAAAAACTCGGGCGAGACGGCGAAACCCCGGGACGAAATCCAGTTGTAAAAACTGCAAGACTTGCGAGTGCAAAAGAGTGGTAGAAAAAGGGCGAAATAAGATACACGTCAAGCCGGAAGCACTGGTGATTAAAAAGATTTCACCCTCCGAAGGGTGAATACCAACCCTGATGGCCAAAGTAGAGGTAATACTTGAGCTCAAGAAAGCAGCGGATGGAAAAACCTCTGAAAACCAGAGTAAAGTAGGACAAGTTCTCGGGGAAATGGCGGAAATGAGATCCCTAATGCACGAAATGCTCATTGAGTGCAAAGACCTATATGACGTCACTACCAAGGAATAGATCTGCCAATCCCTGTCTAATCAGTTCGAGGTATGCAGCCCTCATCTATGAGGATAGCCTATGCAGGAACGCAAATTGCAGTAATTAGCCTTCCAATAAACACTTCTAAAAAAGTTCTGGAGGTTGGATGAATAAAAATCGGATGAACGGCACACAGAATACGAGAAAAAGTTGTACCGCGGCGATATTTTAGGTACATTAACTTCGAGCATCTAGTACAGGCTGATAAAATCACCCAGTGTAGAAGTCGCGATTGCGTGTGTCCAAAAACTGTAGCAATGATGCAATGTGCGTCCTTTGCGAAGAAAAGGAGAGTAGCAACATCAAATACATGAAGCGTGTTATGCCCTGTATACCAAGAACCTACTAAAGCCGGAAGAAGAATATGGGTGCTGCTACTAAACTTAAACCACTGCGAAGCGTCACGTGCTGTACTGACACAAATCGTTCGCTAGTTGACCGTATTATGCGAGCAGTTTGGGTAGCTGTTAACTCAAAAAGAGCTGCTATCTGGTGCTGAGGAGACTACGGCTTTGAAGAAGAACAAATAACAACCGGAATAGGCTTCGTTCGATCAAAGATCCAGGGGTACATATCTACAGTTGTTATGCTTCTCCAAACAGCACCTTTGAGGAATTACAGGGTATGTTGGATAGGCTCGTGCATGATGTTAGAGGTCATAGCCTAACAATTACAGCTGGAGATTTTAATGGATGTGCCACTGATGGGGACAGCACTCGGACCAATAGAAGCTCTATCGTCACTAGACGTAATATTGCTTAATAAGGGAAGCGAGCACTTCTTTAGCAGAAATGACGTAGGCTCCATATTACCTTTGTAACGAGTTCAGTAGCGAGAGCCGACAAGTGAAGAGTCAGTAACTAATGTACTACCTGACCATCTAGTTTTCGGTACAACGGAGGAGAGGAACTCACAACGAATGGTGTGGAAAATAAGCACACTGGACGACAACTCTTACCCTGATTTTTGGAGACACAACAATAAACCCAGGAACAGCAAACGCAATAGCTGCTGAGGTTATTTAACAAGTAACAAGGGCTTGCGAGGCATCCATGGTCGCCTGCATACTGGTGGAACCAAGAGATAGCAGAGCTACGCAACAAGTGCCATAAAGCGAGAAGACTATGTTATTCCATCAATCCAGAGATTTTCCCTCCCATTAGGATGTAGAGGTGCAATACAAAGTTAGGCATAGGGATCTGAAATTCGCCGTCAAGAGCAAAACCAACAGCTTTAAAGAACTCTTCGAGTAAGTAGATGTAAATTCTTTGGGTACCGTCTACAGGACAGTCATGGCAAAATTTAAAGGCGCTAGGGCACCCTCAGCCTCATGCCCTATCCTAATGCAAAAAATAGTACAAAGAGTATTTCCACCGCAAACACCAGAAGCACATCAGGAAATACAGGAGATTGCAGTCGTCACAGAAATGGAACTCCTGGGCGTATGATTATTATAAGTCATCTGGATTGGATGGCATACCAAACAAGATCCTTAAGCTAGCCATCAAAACAAATACAGAACCATTGGTGGAAATGTATAACAAGTGTCTAACAGAAGGGGTTTTTCCTGGAACTAATGGAAAAAAACAACGTCTACTGCTGCCTGGTGCAAATGGCGTCAATATAGGTCAAAGCAGTGAAAATTAAGTTCTACTTAAGAGTGATTAACTCCGTCCACTGTCTATGTGCGCTGAGAGTGCTTATTGGCATTGTCAGACAATGCTGAGTGTGTTAATGCAGGAACGCTACCAGCTAATATCATGGCTAGCGAACTACAAATTGCATATCATGATCCCTATCTTCAAAAAAAGATATCAAGTTGGAAAAAACACAGCGAAGCATGGGAGCATGTCAAGGGAGATGCAATCAGTCTTCAAAAGGAAGGTGAGTTCATCGACTGGATGGATGGATGGATCTGCATCATGAAGAAGTGGAGAAGTGGAGCTCCTAACCGGGCATGACTGCTTGCGAGCTTATTTGAACAAATTTGAGCTTGGGAGGAGACACGTATTTTTCCAGTGTCCACGCGTTCATACAGAGCGTAGAGATCTGGAGGAAAGAATTATAGAAATACCGACTACCGAGAACATTGTGAACCATATGTTGACAGCGAGCGCAATATGGGATGCTGTGAAACAGATTAGAGCAATAATCATGAACTATTCACAGCACTAATCGAAATCTCCCTTGCGATAACTGGTTTACGTCAATACCAATAGCAAATGAATTGTTACGAAAGAGAGGAAAGAAAGTGACAATTCGAGATAAGCTGCGGTGAAATAAAAAAGAAATTCCAAAGAACAATCTGTTATCAACTATGTATACAGAAGTAGATCCTGATGCGAGAAACCAAATACCTGAGATGGTGGAACTCTACAGAGCTTTGTCACAGGTAAGGTATATCCAGAGGGACCAAACCATGGCCGATGGCTATATTTTATTCTATTCTTAACATAATGGGTGTTAACTCATATCTTCTCCTAAAAATGGCACCAAATCAACCCCCAAAAGGTGCATTAGATCCCATCACTCCCCAAATGGAAGAAAGATTTTCTTCGCCGCTTTTACTTGCAAATCTCCATATTCTCCTGAGAGATATTCTAAAAAGGAAACGACCATTAGTTGAGCCCAATCCTGCTGTAACTTAAAAAAAAAAATATTCAAATTCTCTTCAAGGGATAAGGAGAGAAAGACAAAAATTTGGTGTGGCAGGTATCGAAACCACCTTTGCGGCCAACATAGCCGGGCTGTGTGCCAAGAGTGTCTCGATGCCAATAAAAATTAATTTATGTTGAATGGTCTTTTTATTTTTGAAATAAGAACAAAAACATGCTGGGCTTTTCTTGACTTCTTTGGATGGGTAGGATTTAAGTGTTAAATAACATAGTGCCTAGGTAAACAAGCCAGCATCACATAGTTCTGTTTCGCGATTGTCTTAATGCAAACAAAGTTTCGATCTCTGCACACGTTTTTGAAATTATGGAATGGCAACTGAAAGATCCTTAAGTGAGGATTAGTAGTCTGTTTATCTGGATTTGTTAACCGATTACTTTTCACTGCACTCGGTATTTATCCACAGGTCTCTAGATTGTTCAAAGTCAATACAGGCCAGTAAAGTCGTTCATAACAAAGGCTAAAATCGCAAAGCAAGCAAGAGTTTGCAGCTTCGAATAACCTGTGCATGCTGCGTAATACATGAAAATCTGCAACAAGATGAAACCATACAAACGCAACAAACAAATTCATCGGTATCCGCCCACTAAACATATCGGCATTCATTTGTTTTTCAACCTTTAACTCTATGGTTTAGAGCTTTCGGACTTAGGCGAACCAAGCTTTCAAACAGCTTAAACCTCCAACTTAGAGTAATTTAGAAAAATTACATTTATTCAATTAGTAAGAATAATATCGATATTGAATTGATTTTTCATACAAAACAGTAACTAATAGATATATTCTACTATACTAAGGCAATGTCCTTGTAGAATTTTAAAAATCACGATCTTATTGTGTATGAAGTGGGGCGCGGACTTGAGTATTATACGTCAAAATTGATGCAAAATATAAGGCTCGTTTAGTTGCATTTATCGCAAGCTTAAGAAGTGAAATGTTGGTTCCGCCGGGCGTTTGTTCATATGTCGAAATACGCTTGACCTTCTTTAAGTAACAGTAGTGAAAAAACGTGGAGTCCTTTCGCTAATTGAAGTGAGTGTGAAGCGTGGCCTTAAGAAGAACCAAGAGTTTTTACAAGCGTTAGATCAAGTGACTGTGCATTATGTTCCAAGTACTTGTATGTTGCGGCATCTGTTCGTCGTGGAGGCGATTCAATTCCTAAACCATCGTCCTCTAGATTCTCAAGAGGCTCTTTGGAACTGTGCAGAACGTATGTTTTTTTTTTTTGTTGAGATAATATCACTGAAAATTTTACTAAGCTCCAAAGAAAAATATTCGTCAATCAGGGAGAAATAATGCACACCAAGTAGAAGAATGTGCATCGGCCGCGGTCGCAGTCATTACGTAGTTCTCTCTTTCACAGACGTTGGACAAAAAGTTCAGAAGACCAGATGAGAGTGGTGAAGTGCGCAGCAGAACATTTCAAATTTGAATTGGACCCTTTTCTATGAGCACTGTTCAACGAAGAGAGGTTACGGAAGGGGGCTAAATCTACTTTATAATCCGCTTTAACTTCATTTTTCCAGAGCCAGTATGTTTGTAGTAGTAAATGGGCCACACCTTCTCCACAAAGTTACCCTGCACTGAGACGATTCGATCAGGATAATTGTAACTAGCTGCAATCAACAGCTTTGGCAGGAATGTGTCAGTGGTGTTGTTCTATGGCTACCCTGAAGATGAGGCTCTGCAGAACGATTGCATCGTAATGCTGTAATCTCTTGCAATGAGATCGTGTTTGACTTTCAACTATCATCAAAGTGCCCAAGGTGGAATTGTTAACCCTTGAACCATACCCATCCCGGGAGAAATACTATTACTACCCTGGGGTCTTGGAAACCCCAAACAATTTTGGACCCTACTTAAAAACCAATTCAATAAAAATTATTATTTATATTTATCAAGATTATACACAAGTTACAATGTTAACAAATATTAAAGTTTTGAGTCTAAGCACATTTAGCACACAGAGCGGCTATGTTCGCAACAAAGA
Source organism: Volucella bombylans (assembly GCA_949129095.1). Taxonomy (NCBI): domain Eukaryota; kingdom Metazoa; phylum Arthropoda; class Insecta; order Diptera; family Syrphidae; genus Volucella; species Volucella bombylans. The sequence goes on from OX422142.1 coordinate 150,907,017, forward strand.
GGATTTCGGCTTCCTGTCTTTTCCGCGTGGACAAATGGCGCTTCTTTTTTACAGCAAGAGCAGTAGTTGAATCAACTAATGGTCTTTTTTTTCAAAATATCTCCAATCAGGACCTGGATATTTGATGGCAAAGTTGGCCAAGGGAATCTCTTCTCCGTTTGGGGTTTGATGTGGGTTAGTGCCAAGTTTTTGAGGAAGTTTCGTTTCATTTGTGTTTGATTCGACGCCATTTTTAGAAGGATCACCCAGTATCAGCTTTTGTATGCATTCTTGACAGCAGAGGGACGATTTTTTTGGATTTTGGTAGACAGTAAAACAAGTTCTTCAGAAAAAGCAAATTTTTCTGTGTTACGTTCGCGATCTTTGACTTTGAGAAATGAAGGTGGAATTCCTCTTTTATTTCGACGCAACGTGCCCAAAATCGTAACATTTTTTGTGCAACAATTCTTTTGCCACCGGTATAGACGTAAACCAATTATCAAAAATCAAATTTCTGTTTGTCCCGTTGATTTTCTCATCTAGAATGTATGCCGTTGTGGAGTCACATAACATCAGAATTTTTATACCATATTTGTCTGGCTTACTGGGAATGTACATTTTAAAAATGTATCTGCCTCTGAAGACCAACAACATTTTGTCCAAAGTACAGCAATCCGAAGGACAATAAAATTCACTTGAAATACTGACAATATGATTGAAAATCTCTCTTATTGGGGCAAGTCTGTCATTTTTTGGTGTTCCAACCAGTTTGTTAGCAACTCATAACGAGCTTGTATCATGGTGGCCCGAAAATAGCCCACACCGGAACACTTGTCAAACATTTCTTTGGTTGTCACATGATTCATGTTGAGAACACCAACCAAATAGTACAAACCAAACAAAGCCTTAATCTCTTTTACATCCGTCGTCAAAGTTTTGGAGCAGTGCCCACAGTTGATTTGGCGACGTGTCATGAAGTTGGAGAGGTGTTCCTTCATTCGCCACTTATGTCTGGTTTAAGAGTTATGTTTCTCAATACAAAGCGAACATGGTTCTTTGATACATTTCCCAGTATCGATAAGGTCTCTAAAGAAAAATCTACTGTTCTGGTTATACATGGAACCGATGAAGAAGTCATCGATTTCTCACATGGCATCGGAATCTATGAAAGGTGTCCCAAAGCAGTTAAACCTTTATAGGTAGAGGGTGCTGGTCATAATGATGTAGAGTTACATTCGCAATATTTTGAAAAGCAATTTCTTACGGTAGAACTAGTTAAATGACAATTAAAGAACTCAAACACTTCCACCTCCACTGGTGTTACAACGGAGGAGAAGGATGAAAGCGATGAAGCGACTTTGTTCTCCAGTTCCGTTTCAACAAAAACTCTCGCTGAAAAATTCCTCTAGCATAAAGGGCCCAACTCTTGTGATAATAATGCAGCGCCATACCTTTCACTTAAAAGCACTCTTAACGCATCTGCCCGTTTGGAAAGGGCCGAGAGCCAAGGAAATCGCCTGTCATCTTATGCGTCTTCCTCATCAAATAGTAAATACCCCTCAACATCACCGAACACAAATCCGAAACAGCGATCTTCAGCGGAACAGCTTTCTCAATGTAGCACTAGTAATCACCATGATGAATCATTACCCCTACTCCATTCGATTCAGCAGCAGGAGTATGACTACTTCTCCAAGGAATAATAACAACCGTACCAATAACCATCACAACAGCCAGCAAAAACATATGGATTGCCTTCTAACGTGTACATGTACAATGTACATGCACCGCCAATATTGGTCTGCGATATAGCTCATTGAAATCTTTAAAATTAAGTGGGGCCAATGGTCTTGTTAGTGGCATGCTAAATTCTGGATCGAATGTATGTGAACGAAAATCTACGGCAACGACGACGATAAAACTCAGTTGCGATGTGACCACAAACCCGGGCAGTATACAATCGAAAGACGTCGGTATTGTCACTGGAAGCGAGTTGATAAAGCAATGTGATGAATTAAAAACATTAGGTTCTGGTCGAAAAAATCCGAGTCCAAGAAGAATTGTAGGCACTTGAAATGCGAAAGTAGGGCTTGATGGAAATCAAACCAAAAGAAGTGATTGGCAGTAACAAGGCTGCACTGGAAAAGTTCAATTCGTTGGGAGAATCGAAATCAACCAACCAACAAAAGCCATCGTCCCAAATTTCAACGTTGTAAATCGCCTTTATTTATTGAAGATGATGTTCTACTTCGGCATTTTTGAAAGTACCCGAGAGTCAGTTCTCAACCCGTCATCCACCATTTACTGCCACACCACCGCCACCGCTACCGCGGCACTAAATTTGCAGCAATTATCCTGTTATATCAGTCACAACTGTTGAACCAGGCAGTCGCAACGCAGTTTTTTAGATGTCGTCAATCCTAACGAACTGCAAGCACGCCATAGTTTTTCGTCAATATCACAGCGGGATTATGAGTTACAGTAAACATTCGTCGTTTATCTGAACAAATACGCAAAACTCAGACAGGAAGTGCCGCCTTAATCACCACTAATACTGGTGCCGATTTCAGTGATTATCTGCGGAAATTTCACTGCAATGAGGGTAAAAAAGCAGCACCTGCAGCTCAAGCAATCTCAACAACAGCAGCAGACCTTACATCATCCGCAATCGAAGGTGACACAAAATAAAAGACAATAAATAAAAGAGACTCTGGCCTTCTGTATAAGCGAAGGCAAGTCCTTCGGCAGGCCCTCTCAAACACCGGAATCTTTTCCACCAAACTTGTTCTCAGGTTGAACCACACGAGACATTCAAATACAAGCATAGGCCGGATAAGGGATGTGTAGCAGATTACCTTTACCCTGGCATTCAGTTGGCTACTATAAAACAGTCTCTTTGTATGGGCAAAATCATCATTTATGATTTTGATCAAGCCAGATCCCAAGCTATCTGACTACATTTTGACATCTGTCGTGTTGTCCCACGATCGAAAAATTTCGCCACTTCTTTCTGGTATTCGCAGAAACCCCAGAAAACGGCGTCCTAAAAGGAAAGGTTTCCGACGTTTGAAATCGGAAGTCATCGCAACATCGTTTAACCTTATTGAAGACAAATTCCAAGAGCGTATTAATGGCCTCAATACTTGGACCTGGTCTTTTCTCAATCAAGTCGTCTGAGTACGCTATGGGATGGTGAAGTGATCTCACAAGATCGCTTGTTGAATAGGTTGAATCGCACCTTGTCAAATACTCCAGCAGAAGTCACATCGCCATTCCTCGCGATTATGGTGTATATGACCACCACTTCTAGTGGGAGATGTTGAAGTGCAATAAATCGTTCGGTATCCCAACGGTTTCCGCTGATTTATTACTTCTAAGTGATTCGAAGATCGTTTGAAGCTCTTCCTTCGAAATGAACGGGGGTAGTACCCTATCGTTGGTGATGACATTATTTGCCATATTCTCGTCATTGAACTGGGTGGAACCCGAGCTCTCGAATCGCCAATTCACAATTTCATTTCGAAGGTAGAAATTGTGCACAAGGACTCGATTTTCCAGGTCGTGGTTCGGGCCAATGATGTCATTCGCCTTGTATACTTCCTGGAAAGTCGCTCCTATAGCCTCTACCTGCTCCTGCGGATCCTCGATCACAAAGAAGTTGTCATCATCAACAGCTTCATTTGGATCTATGCCTGCTGCTATAAATATGTTCTCGTTGTCCGTCGTTCGGGCGATTTTAAGACACGAAAGGTCGTTTTGATTTTTCCTCCGAAATATTTTATTTATTTGCGGGAACATATTCGGGTTGCTGGTGTTTACAGCCTGAATTTTGTTGTTCCAATACAAACTTACAGATGCTCTGTAATTTTCTTTTATTAATACTTGGAGGTTTTTGATCGACGACTTTAGCGTCATAATCTCTGGGTTATGTCTGTCAGTAAACTGTCTGTACAAGGTTTTTAGTCTAGACAGCAGTCTACTTTTATGTCGGTGCAGTGCGTCAATAGTTGCGTTGCGGAATAAGTCTTCTTCGTCAATGTGTTGGTACCGAGGTACGTTTGACAGATTTCTGTTGGACGGTGGGTAGAGCGAATTCGAGGAGAGTGCTCTAGTCAGTGTTCTGGTGAAGTGTGTCCAACGCACCCTACTATAATTGTAGGAATGCCTTTGAACAAACTCATCCAATTCCGCAATTTCGTTGGGAACAGTTATTTCGGTGCTGAGACCGCAATGGTCACTGTCATACACGAAAGTGCGTAGACAGTTTGTAGTTTGTTGGTTAGTGCACGTCAGTTGTATTCGTGAGTCGAACAACAGAAGATCCAAGTAGGACCCGTGTCTGGGAAACGACGGACTATCCGTCGCCTTAAGGCCGAGTCGATACATCACACTGTGGTGACCCCACCAATTGAATAGTAGGTTCCCTCTAGTATTTGGTGTATTATTTCCCCAATCACTATGTTTGGCGTTGAAATCTCCGCCGATAATAAAATAGTTGTCTTCCAATTCCAGCCTCAGGAATCGAAAAAGCGTCTCGAGCTCTGAGATGAATAAGGTGGATTGAGTAGCCTTAGGCGCATACACAGACACCATGTACAACCTCTTTCCACTATGGAGAGGGATATACACGATGCATGCTTCCAGCACCTGGAACCTACGTACTACATGACTGTATACTCCTTTAAACCGTATACCTTTTCGTACGAAAATTGCAACTCCACCTCTCTGAATGGAGTTGGGTCGGTTTCTCCGTACTATTTTGTATCTTCTGTGCCTCATTTTGTGTCTTCCTTCGAAATAAATGGGGTTAGCTCTGTCTTGTCGGCGATGACATTGTTTGCCATATTTTCGTCTTTGAACTCATTGAAGCCTGAGCTCTCGAATCGCCAGATGGATATTTCATTCAGAACGAACCATCCAACAATTTCGTGCACCAACTGAATACAGAAGCAGACGAACTCCTTTCCAAATAGCGAGGATTTGTTTGGTAACAGGTATATACCGACTCATCCACAAAATATGGCCAGATGAAAGTATCCCCGCTCAAGAAGAGATACTTCCTGAACTGTGACAACCCTTAACGAATTAGTTTCTTTAACATCGTGACTCCCAATTGCTATTTTTTCGGACTTCGAAGGCAACTGCAAATAAGGAGGAATAAGAACAGCAAGGCGCGGAACCATTGACTTCATCTAATGCCGACAAAAATGCCGTTGATTTCAATGAGAGAAAAGTTTCTCGCTCCAAATGGAAAGGCCTAAGAACCTAAGGTTAACACCAAGGTCCACCACAGACATTAGCATCACCTGAAGTAAGATAGGAAAATAAAAACAGTAACATCTGTACAGTGTTGATAGCAAAATCGCCATTTGTTGCACTTGAAGTCGAGTCCAATTTTTCATGAATAATTGAATTTGAGGTCAAAATCCTTTCAGATAATCTCTCTTGTCAAGCTGCAGACGACTGAATGTAAACGTGAATGAATACGAGTACACAGGTAAAGGCACAGCAGACAAACATGCCATCCTCATCACTGAATCAATTTGATACTTTGCATGATTGGATCAATTTTCCCAGACATGCTTTGTCTCGGTAGTCTTAGACGTAAATACCTTCGTCAATCATTCAAAATACTGAAAGTCCCCCCAAAATTCTATTACTTCATCAACAGATAAAACGTCTCGTAGCTGTAGTCGTAGCCGTAGCCGTATCCGTAATTATGTAAAGTTTTCATTAAATTCTTCCCTCTGTTATCCTTTATCAATACTCCCTGGGTCTTTGGTCCTAGTCTCCATGGTCTCGACCTGAAAAGTGTGTCTGTTTTTTTTTTTTTTTCTTTGTTAACTAGACAAAGCGAATCTCGAATGGCCCTTTTACCATTCTGCATGCAAATCACAGGACGCACTCGTCCTACTCCATCCTGATCCTTGTCAAAACAGCATGAAAAAAACAAGAACATGTTAAACTTCGATATTGAAATTCATTGCACACACACACACAAGTATGTCAGTGCCAGGGTCATTGTGAAACAAATAAGTTCGGATGAAAAAACCACATCAGATACGAGAATGTACGAGTACATCCAACAGATACAATGAATAATTTATCGCTAAAAATTGATTTATTTCGGCGTAAGCCTATTGTACCATATATTCGTATGTACGTCGTCCCTTGGGATGCGAGTAGTTTGCTAGTTTGGAATCGGATAAGGTGCTCCCCAAAGGATTATCGGATCGAACATGCTTTGCATTGAGTTATTCGTGTCCTTTCTAAAGATTCAACTTAATGCCAGTACCATTCCATGCTGAATTGAGTCAATCCGAATGTGCGTCGGTCTACATAGTCGTCGTCTCTATTACCCTTTCAACTTTTCCATCTGATTTCAGCATAAAGTCACCGATAAACCTGTGTTGTCGGTTATATGCAAATTTTCTTCCCCCTCCAGCGAGCTCAAATATCCTCTGGCGTGCTGGAGCACTTCCTTCGCAGGGATAAAACAAATAATTCAGTAACAAATACTCGTAAAGACGAAGAAAAATGGGACAAGCAGAAACAAGAGCAAAACAAGGAGAACAACAAGTTGTAAAATTTTACGATCGCTCTTAAATGGTTTTTATTTCGCGGGGTAGTGAGGGTAGAAGACCCTTCCCTATGTGGAGTCCTGGAGTCAGTTCCTTTGAAGCAAATCAAAGTAAATTGTTCGAGGGGTATATTTCCTTGGCAAATAATAACTCCAAAAGGATGGAAGTTGGGAGGTGAGCACCTAAGTCTGGGAGGCGCGCAGAAAAGCATAATTAAATGAAACCGTCGTAAAAGCCGACGTAGCTGAGGTATATTAAGTTGGCAAATTCCCACTGGTGATTATGGTAACAGGGCGCATTCGAGATGGAAACGGAGACCTGGAAATCCAGTTGACATCTTCTCCGAAAATGACTTTTCTGTGTTTTAGGTGTTAATCGCATTGTGAAGATTAAAATAAAGTGCCACTCGTTTAAAGTGGGAAGCAGTGGGAGGGTGATGTTTCGTTTTAAGGCTTTGTAATAATAATTCTGGATTTTTACAATTTGTTCAGATGAATATGCGACTAGGGATGTTGTTTTGTTTTCTGTAGAAGAGAGGATCATTTCGCAGATTATTTTCGCTTTACGAAGGTGTTTGACAAACTTTTTACATTGTCAGTCAATCTAAATGAGAAGTGAATGGCTATTACATACTCGTAACTATATTTGCATGTCTAATCTGGCTAATAGTTACCAACAAGAGAAGATATTCTACAGGATTCTCAACATATCTTAGCCATCGTTGTACAGCTGGTAGAGTTCGGTGTTATTGCTTCTTGTCCAAAGCCTGTCAACACAAAGTAATCTTAGCAAAGAATATCTTCATTTCCCATACTTTTGCGCCATAGACCAAAACTGGAAAGAGATTAGGGTCTCATATAGAGCCTTTTTAGCGTTTCATGAGAAGACCTTATTACATCTGTAATTGCCAAAAAAAACAACTATTGGCAAGTGTAACTCTTCGCTTGATTTCTGAGGAGGTGGCATTATAAAAGTAAGTAGGAGCCGAGATAGACAAATTTTCTAACTTCGTTAATGTGATTTGTCTATTGTGACATTCTGACCGATTTGTTGGTGCGTCCCTTCTTGTTGACAGCGTATACTTAGTTTTGGCCTTATCCAACCGAAACTCTTTGTTTTGCGCTTCTGATTCAATGCGTACAAAGTTGCCAGTGGGAACTCGCTCTGTTCTGCCGATGGTATCAATATCTTCGGCGTGTGCAAGACTTTGGCGTTGGCTAGCAATTCGCCCAATTTTCTACAGAATGATGCCATTTAAGTTAGAACCGTTTAAACTGTCTTTTGATACTAAAGGACCCGGTGGGATCGCCATCTACCATTTTTCACAATCTGGCAGAAATCCCCAAAATTGACACGGTTCCATATTTGCGGCCTTGAAATCGATAATGAAGGGCTATGTATGGATTTGAATCAATTCAGCTTAAGAACCTGTGGATAGAGCCCAATCAGATCGTTGACATATGATTTCAGGTTATCACACAATACGACAGACAGGATCTCGTACGTGATGTTAACGAAACTGATGCTTCTACATTAGGCACAGTTAGAGAGTTTTTTTTCTTGTGAGATTCCATTTATCAGGCATCCTCTTCTATGACCGGTTCTGGTTCATACTGTCTAAAATGCTGCCTTAAAAATCACGGCATGTTTCATAGTTAGTCCGGTGCAGTAGTTAATACTCATATATAGCCGCCTTTACATCATTTTGTTCGCTTAGACAGAAGTCTTGACTTTCAATGTCTTTACTCCAAACTTGTTTTTGGTATGTCTCCCCTTCTTCTGAAGAGGTGTTCTTTCTCGCTGGAAAAATCACTGCGTAAGCTTTCTCATCAATACTACTGTTTGTCCAATTGTCCAGCCCGTCCCTAAAAAAGCGAATTGCCATTGAATTGCATCCTTTCTTTCCAAGGTCATCGAAACGATGATAAACCGCCAGCTCATGAAATATCTCGAACCACGAAAACGTCTTAATGACCGGCACTCCAGATTTGGTAGCTCCACTGGTGATTTGATAGCATGTCTCACCGAAAAGTGTAACTAAAATGTACTACAACCTGGCGAAAGCAAGATAGTTGCGCTTGATATTTTAAAGGCATTTGACAGAGTTTGGCATCAGGCTCTTTTGTCGAAAATGCGTACTTTTGTGATCGACGATTTTCTGCTTGCACGGATTAGAAATTACCTTTCAGGAGGATGGTTTCAAGTCTGATACTCACAAATTAAATGCTGGCGTGCCACAGGGCTCCGTTCTGTCTCCCACACTATTTTTAGTTTTCATCAATGATCTCTTGTCGGCTACTTCTCATCCATGCCGTCTTTGCTGACGACAGTACCCTCTACTTTTCATATTCCTTCCCGGATTCATGTCCCTGCTCTTCGGGTGTAGAACGGTAACGGTAGCGTATGTTAAGCTCATTCAATTTCGACATTTTCAGCATAACCAATTGGGGTACTATCAAAAGAGTGGAATTTAGTGCTTCCAAAACACAATGCTGTTTGCTCTCGTTAAAGCGAAATTTAAATACCCAGACGTTATCCATGAATGGCAATTGCATCGTCGAAACCGAAAAACTGTCCGTTCTCGGTATGTGTGTCAATGACAACTTACGTTGGAATGGCCACCTATTCGATGCCGCCAAAAATTCTGCGAAATGTCTAGGTTTCCTCAAACGATGTATGAAATATGTCACCCCCTCTGATCTGGCCCAAAATTTTGAGTGCAATGCTCACATCTGGTCAGGTGCTCCTGATCAAATTGATCATGTTGCAATTGAAACAACAATACGCAACTTCAGTATTCTAGATTTCCAAACATTTTGAACGGCCAATATATACTGGGATCACTACGTAGTTTCAGCTACGTTTAAAAGCGGCTTAAACGTAAAGAGGACGCCAGAAACTTTCTATCCGCAGAAGACAAAACAAGAATCGGCCTCTCCAGAACGAAGTTTTTTTTTCATAATTAGAGCGCGCTCAAAAGATTTGAGTACTCTTAAATTGTTTGAACATAGCGCGGGCAAAAGAAAATTAGGGAGGAAAGAAAGGGAGGTACCGACAATGACTAGGAAATAGAGAGCTGGCAGTGCATTCCATAAGCGAATTATACGGCTTGAGAATGAATCACGATATTTCAGAGTACGTCCGAAAGTGGTCTTGAGAGTATACTGATGGGCATTCTTAGCGACCCAAGTGTTACGGTTGAAGCTTTGAAGGGGCGGAATGCTACTGGGGATTCCTATGCACCACTGGTGGTGGAATAGATAATAGCTAACATAGAACAGGCGGAATTTCAGGGTGGAGCCTCTTCAACACCTTGCGAATCATCGTTGAGCGATGCGTCGAGATCTCTTTTTTGTGAAGAGATGGAGTAGTGTTAAACCAATGAAGGCTTCTGTAGCCGCTGTGAAACATGTGTGAATTACGTCGACGATGCCAAGGCATGCAAGTTTTTGTAGACGCTGCAGCTTTAGTACATACTACAGATGAGTAGTTGCTGATGGATCGTATTATCATTGTATATATCCAGCATCGGTGTTTCAGTGGGTTCGATTCCTAGCCGATGAATCTGATTTTGGGTCCCCGCCCAATTATCAAGGCTTCGTCCGTCAATGACGTTGTCTAATAATAAACGGGGCAAAGCAAAGTACTGGTCTTATCGTAATCATCTGCAGATGACGCTACCGAAAGTTGCTACGATTCGATCAGTCACAAGTTGCCGGTCATAGGTCTTGTTGGCGGCTGGACCACCGGTAGTCCCTACCAGGTCTTAAATCACGGCAGCATGGTAGTCAGGAGCCCCCCGGATCTCGGTCCGGGCCTGACTTGAAGAGGTAGGCCCCCTTGTGGGAGCATCATAGTGGCTATGGTTTAAACCCAAAGTTTCGGGAAGGGTCTTCCTTTGTTTGACCCAATGTAGAGTTGCAGTAAGTACTGGGTGCTGCGACCCTAAGCGCAGTAACAGGTTTTAGGTCGGCCTCGACTCATACCAAGAGTGGAACTAGTGCCGGGAACATAGTTCCGAATTGGTATCTCAGGAAGGCGGCAGAGTGATGGCAAGGCGTATCCTTGCCCCCATGGATGTATAAGTCTCCATGACAGGTGGTTTACGTTAAAAATCAGTCACTATGTATATATCCAATGCGACACCCTTGAAGATAATCATCAGGTCTTACCGTACATACGACGGCAAGCAAGCTGGCTTTAGTCGCTTTGGTAATTTTATTATTAGTATGTGAGCTCCCATTTAGTTTTTTTATCGAGAACAATTCCAAGACATTTTACGTTCTTTTACGAATTAAGGGAACAAGTGTAGGTTTACTGGGATTGATTGAGAGATTTTCTCCAACACACCAGCCGTTTACTATCTTTCCCTTGTTTTCCCTTCATAATACTGATTAAGTCATCGGCAAAACCTATTGTTTGATAGCAAAGATTACTAAGTTTTACAAGTAGGTCACCAAGACTGGTAAAAGAACACCTCCTTGTGGACAACCTTTGACGGTTGGGACAAAGATTCTAGTCTCTCTGGAATGGAATGTGGAGATTTTCCGATTCGAAGATAACTCTAACCCAACAGTTGGTCAAGACATGGATTCCGAGATGGGTTCATATCCGGTACTATCGAAGGCACCTTCAATATCTAGGAAGGCATATTGTGCAATCTCCTTTTGTCGGTAGGCCTTTATAATCTGAGCTGCAAGATTCAGTAGAGCGCCTTACGTGGATCTTTTTTTTTATATTGGTGAGTAGGGTGTAGATGTAAATTTCTGGTAAGAAGGCTTCTGACTAGTCTTTCCATGGCTTTCAAAAAAATCGATGTAAGACTTATGGGTCGATAAGATTTAGATAATTCAACAGGGTTTATCTGGTATGGAGATAAAAACTAAATTTGACTCCCTCCAGGCTTGTGGGATGTATCCGTAGTTGAAGATGGACCTAAATAAGACGATTAGAGTGGGGACAATCTAGACTAGACTTTTTAAATCATTGCTGGGAAAATTGCGTATGCTTCAGGTGACTTGGAGTTCTTCACTCTAACGAGAGTGGATGTGTCTTCTCAATGGTCCTTCTGCAATAGTTTAAATACACAATTCGACGTGTTCAGACGTTTTCAACCAACTCACACCACCCCCTTTTTTAAATTGTGTATTGTAGCATGGTGTATACAAATGTTTTCTTACTTTTGTCTGTATTCATTTACCAAATCGCATAAATATAACAAATCCAGATGACAATGTCCTCTTCCAGATTTGTTCATTGCTCAATCATAACGACGAGTCAAATTCTTAATTTGAAAAGCCTTAGTCAAGGTTGTCCGTTGTTTCTATGGATGACGAAACCATGTCTAGACTTCAAAATAAGATATTTGCCAGATTGAAATAAAACATTTCTAACAGCCCAAATGATTGTCTGTTCCAACATGAAATCAAATACACGATGAGCACAAAAAATCAGCTGTCCTGGATGAGTATCGAAAATGTTAAAGGTAATTGAGGTGAGGAGCTGAGTGTTTTATTTGAGACATGGAATCTCCTCCACACTGGGCAAATGTTTCTTGCACTCAAAAAGGATCTGAGCAGCAAAACCCCAGTGCAGTTCTGTCTAATGGAATTCTCTAACAGAATCGAATAATGGACATCAGGGAACAGGTGCATATCGATAAAGTATCTAGGGAGAGTGAAAAGTTCTAAAATTATGCAGGTATTCGTATGTCAAAGATATTTTAACGGATATTAAGTATTGCATATGAACATGGCATAAAGGAAATGAAAATGTAAACAGTTGCATCTCCTTCAAAGTGAAATATGCCTCAGTTAACACAAAATCAATCAAAGGAATCAAAGTTAAATTCTGAAGCAAATATTTTTGACAAAGTGCATTCCAATTCACCAGGTCCATCCAAAATCCAATGAGCAGGAAGTGAGTCCTTTGTCAACAACTTCAAATGCTATACTGACATGTTTAAGATTTTTCATGCATGGAGTACTTGTACTAGTTCGTACTAGATCCTTTTTCTGACTTTGGATGCAGTATTGTGTGCTCTTGAGGAATAATATTTCTCTTTCTCGACTCTGCAACTTTGAAAAAGAAGTCATTTATGGTGAAGGCTGGTGATTTACTACTCAATAGCTCGAGCATGATCCTAACACCTTCTGAGGGGCATAGACCGTCATCATATTCGGTTACTATCGTGCGATCTGAAACTTGAACAGAAAAGAACCTCTTTTGTGGGAGTAAATAGATTTTATTGCGTTCCATAGGTGGCAGTTTCCTTTCCAATCCGCACTGGAAGTTTGAGCACATCTTGGTTATCTTATAATATTTCTCGCCCAAAAACAAGACTCTACTTCAGTTCAACTTGCGAAAGAAACTTTGTTCTAACATCGATCTCGTCGTACCGGAGAAAAACCAACCATCAATTACGTTTGAATGATGGTTTTCCTCCTCTTGCACGGATTTACACGTATATGCAGGAAAGATTGTCACATCAAAACAAGCTGTTGCTGCATAATGCGCTGCAGTAAACACAAACTATTGACGTCAGCATACACTTCATGTGGATGTGTGTATGTAACACGTCATCACCCCGAACCAGCTAGTTTAGAAGGAGTTGCCAGAGGAGAAAATAAAGAAGTTTAACAGATCCAGATGCCACGTTGATCTATGATCCTCTTACTAATGGAACCAGTTTGAGCTTATGATGAAGCGCAGGAGACTGTTTACGTCTATATTTTTTAGATCGTTTAGGTCGTTGTAGAAGAAAGCTCCTAGATGAAGTTTTCTTCTCTGGGAGAGAGCTAGACATGTACAGAGTAGGTGGAGGATTGTCTCCTCCTCTTCCCTTCTTGTCCATGCAGCTTCTCCAGAAATCATTTGTAAAAGCGCCAAAACTTCTTGCGTGCTTGCCTATGAGGCAGTGTCTAGTGATGACGCCTATGATGGTGCTGAGATGTTTCCTATTTAGAAGAATCAAACTCACCAGACATGATGACCCAACAGACCACCTAAGGTTTGTTCTTCTATAAGCTTCCAGCTTTAGTATTCATTTGCACCTAGCGATTGGTATACCTAAGCTTATCTGAGAAAACATCGCCACCAACTCCGCTATCGGTTTTAGATACATCTTTGTAGAGATGGATTGACTGGTCCTTTATGAAAGCATCTTCCTCCCAGAAGGATCTAGAGGGGAAGCTTACATGAAAGTGTTTGTCAAACCAAAGTTCAGGTATGGTGTAATCGATGTTCTCTGTGAGGATTCCTAATGTATTAAGAATGCTAGCGTGGCCAAATGAATTATTTGTCCACTGTGTAAGCGCTTTAAGGAGAATAGCTGTGAACTATTCACAAATGAAACAGAATGTCTAATGCCGCAGATGGAGTAGACCGTAAGACTCCGTTTATTCATAGTCATGTTGTTCTTTGGACTGTGCTTAGTTTATTACAGTTGACTGCATTTTCTAAGGCCGTGCAGCAGACGACATCCCCGTAAGTAAGTATCGATATTATGACCGAGATCTATAGCCAGTGGGTTATGCGAGGTTGAAGGCCCCATTTATTACCAATGGCTTTTTTACAAGAGAATAAAGCTTTTTTTTACTCTTTCTTGAATATTAGGTTTCCAGTTTAGTTTCCTGTCAAAAATTAGACCCAAATATTTTGCTGTATCGGAAAATACTAAACTGAAAGAGGCTCTATAATTGGAATTTTGTATTTCCTGGAAAAGAGGACAAGATCAGTTTTATGTGGGTTTATTCCCAATCCACAGCGATCTGCCCAGCGAGTTAATCTATTGATTCTGAGACATAGTCAAGCACACTGCTACCACCCGCTTCCAGGTATATCAGCAGTTCATTAACTACTAAGTTCTAGAGAAGGGGAGAGAGGACACCACGTTGCTTCGTACCTCTACTGACACATCTTTTAGCAGAAGTTTCAACCAGTTTGGAATTGATTAACCTGCTATTTACGAGTAGCATACAACTGATCAGCTCCCCAAGTTGTGATTGCGGATGTATTGACATTGTTAAAGGCATCCTCTATTTAGATGTCCAGGAATGCTAATGGTCGCGTAATCTCTATATTATGGGGAACGGTCGATGTGGCTATTTCCATTTCCACCGACTTCTCTTTGTAGTTGGCACGTTGAGCCGTTTGTCTACGGATCAATTTTAGATCATACATACTCGTAGATATCAAACAGTAATTCTAGAGTTTTCAGAAGGAAATATAATAGACTTACAGGTCTCGGGTCCTTTGGGACAACATGAGGTGATTTTACGCCTTTGGAAATGAAAACTACAATACAATAACTTCTCTCGATGACAAGCGGATGTGCATCATTGCTAGGCAGGTCCTCATGATATTCTCTAGCGGAGGCAGGATAATATCTGAGGAGTTTTGTAGCTCGGCAGGTATTGTACCGTCCGGACCAGCAGACTGAAGTGGATGTATCTGTGATCTGAAAACGAGTGTTCAGACGATACTATCCAGTTCGTTAGCATTTGAGTAATGTGGTCTTATGAGGATGCCATTTGGCTGAATGACACCAGGAATGGTTTCGGCCGCTAATATGATCCAGGAAAGGAATGTCCAAGTACTACATGCATGTCTCCAAAACTGATTTAGTATGCGGTCTGGTGGTTTTTTTTTTGAGGATGACAATCTTAGATTTCACTCTTAGTTAGGAAATCCTGGTGGGAATGAACTTTATTAAGAGGAATTGGTGGATTGGGCGAGGTATTCACGTTTGTAGTGGCAATCAAACTGCTCTTTAGACCTTGCTGAACTCTCCCACAGTTTCCAAGCTAGTTTAAGAATACAAAACTACTCTGAATGTAGTGGCAAGCCTGTTCGGGTCTTAGGTCACCGAAAAATTAGATAGGCAAGGCAAAAAAAATAATTTTTCAGAACCCGAACCAATTTAAGGACTGCCTATGTTCTCAATTAGAGCTTGGGTTTGAGCACAACTACAGACAGTGTGACACACTAGAATACCCGCAAACCAAATGAATGCTTCCGTCTTTATAACGAGGTACTCCGCTTTTGCTAAGTACCTCAGTGTGCTTGGCATAAGTAATACAAGATCCTGCAACTCTGTGTATGTCTACATTCGCAGCACTGCAGCAAAAGGAACCTACAAGCAATACAATGGACTATTTCCTTGGATTTCTCTCTACCAGAATTTGTACTGTTCTATTGACAAATTGATTTAAACGGATTCAGTGAGTTCGAGTGAAGGTTTTGGTTTGATTTGCGATTGAAGAATTCGGAGGTATCAGTGCTATTCATTGCTTCTTATACACCACAGTCGATGGACAGTCAGACGCGGTCTGGAGCAACTTAATATTGATTGCAGAATTACCTGAGTTTGGATGATGAGAGTGAATTCGGAACACAGAAACAAGCTCTCGGTCTTTCCGATCGCTCTTCATTTAAAGGCTGCCATTCTAGGGTTACAATTATGGCCCCTAAAAATAAGTGTGTTATTCAAGGAGTAGAACTACCGCCCTTAGAAGTAAATCTGCTATTCTGAGGCTAGAATAACAGCCTTAACAAATAAGCTCACTATTCTAGGGCTAGAATTACGGCCTTTAGCTGTAGGGCTAGACATACGATGCGGTGTGAATCCACATATGGATATTACACGCCCATAATTCCGGTAGAGATATTGGGGTTGCGGTAGCAGACTTGGAATGTTGAAGGTTAATCCGAGTAAAGGTAAGAATTATGTACGGGGCAAGCCGTACCTTGCCTGCATTCATTTGGGAAAGTGAAATTAGCGTTTTAAAGTTGAAGGTAGGGAGGTAGGCGCAACCAACCTTATAAGACTCGACAGAAGCTTTATCTGCAATGACAGAAGAGCTGTTTTTCTTTGCTCAATGAATGCCCTTTTCGTGAGAACAAATTTTCCATCCTTGAGTGTTTAGTCCACGGTTCTGAGTATGAATCACGTCAAAACATCTTCCATTTCCTTCGGAAGG
The DNA here is from genome assembly GCA_949129095.1 of Volucella bombylans. NCBI lineage: Eukaryota > Metazoa > Arthropoda > Insecta > Diptera > Syrphidae > Volucella > Volucella bombylans. Next base: position 150,923,557 of record OX422142.1, read on the forward strand.
TGGAGCGGCAAGTTTATAAGTATTATATATACCCAGACAGGCAGGCGGTCATTAAGGCTCTGAACTCCCACAGTCATAAGACCATGGCTAGCAATTATATGAAGAAAACATTCGAATTAGGTCCACATGTCACTAAATGGCATTTATCCTCTCATAGTGCTACGGGATTTAGTCTTTGTTGCACTTCTGTTAAGTCTATCTGGACTAGTCTTTCACATGCATTTCGAATATTCTGTCCTCCCACTATTAGTTCTTACAATGACCCCAAACCTAGAGTTTTTGTAAACTTTTATGTGGTTTGAGATTCTTAGGGATGGTAAGCTGCTATTTCTCCAATCAAAATAGCTTAAAATCTTGTTAAGTCATAGAGCCCATATATGTACGTAGTTATCCCCAGAAAGCAATTATATTTCGAATGACCAGTCGACGTTGTAACACTGATTTCTCCGTATTTGTGTTAGTCTTTGCCGACATATATCGATCAATATCAATTGTGATGAATAGACATCTGACACAGTCAATAAACTTTGTTCAACGAAACGATGATTCAAAGAACCCACCTTAGAATGTGATGACAATTTAGAGTCCACTTGCTTCCTTCTATCTTCTATCAATTAAAATTGTTCCTTGGCACAGGTTTCAGACTGTAATCCTATGGCCACTTTGGACATACATTGTATCAAACTCCACCACGAACCATGTAGAGGAAGTTAATTATCAAATCTCTGACATACCAACCACAGACTTTTCAATTTCATTCGATCTGAACTCGTCGCATCCTCAGACTTTTCCTAATTAATGTCGATAATTACTCATCTTTTCCACACTCGGATTCCAAACAGCGGCGCACACTTCTGTAAACCGAAGCACAGGACAATAAATGACCACCCAATTGGTGAACTGACTTAAACCGAGGCCTTCACCAGATGTCTCTGAAATATCCACCGTATCAAGGAAATCATGACAACTGTCAGATCACATAAGTGTCTGGAGCGGTGCCCTTTGTCGGCGACCATTACTCAATAACTGTGGCAAGCATTCAAAGAATGACCGTGCACCAGACAGATACCAGAGATGAAAACAACAAAAAAAAAGAAGGAAAAAACGAGCGCTAATTACCCCCCATTAGTGTTGCGACTAATTCTCAGATTTTGTGTTATATCACCAGGCCATGTCAGCCATAATTCAACAATTACCTGACTAAGCTTAAAGGTATGGTCAAGTCGAGGTCTACCTCTACTCCGGGATCTATCGTCTGGGTATGTCATTTCTTAAGACATTCCACATTGATATCCCTTCAATGAAATTGCACTTGATGGAGATGCAGCTAAAGATCAAAGACTACTCGTCTGCGATTTTGTTTTTGCCGCTCGTCTGGTAGGACGCCCTCTTAATCCCTCCAATTCCTTCGACCTAACCAACTTAAACAAACTCGTCCAACTAATCATTCTCAATCAATGTTAAGTACATCGAAAATACATTTACCTTCGTCTGACATCGGTTATGTGGAAGGAAGGAGGAGGTGGACGATTTTTTCGCCTTCCAGACATCGGCAGGATAGTTTTTCATAGATAGAAACTACGAGTATCTGAAGTCATTTTTGTTCTCTGTGGAGGGATTTTATTTACAAAACGTGTGCGTCTGTACACACTTGGCTATGGCTATATATTGGCCAAAGGGCTTAATTACATTTCACGATAAGTGTTCTTAGTCCGCTTATCCATTGACTCTTCGTAGTAGTTTCATGCCAGTGCACTTGTCCGATATCAAATGTCGTAGTAATTTTTAAAGCATCGTTCCGGCGATGAAACAAATTTAAAAGTGAACATGGGTCCAGCATTTCCAGGGATCCTTTTTTTCCACTAAAAAGAGATTTAGATACTTCAATGTCTAAGTCCCAAAGACCAATTTATTTACCCACACGCCATGGTTCTTTTGTATATTCAACCTAAGACTGGCCATTTCAATCGAATGGAATTCGAAAGGAATCCCCCTTAATTGCAAGAACCCCAATAAAAATGAGTCCGCAAACTTAAAAGGATTTCCTTTTTATGCGGAATATCACTAAGGGATGGGTCTATGACTATTAAAGGATTGCACAAGGAATAACCGAAAGTATCTACTGTTGCTCAAAGAAAAGGATTCCAAGTAAACCTTTGAAACATCACGTATTTCAATCCAACTCCCTTGTTGCGAATACCATCATGAGAAGGAAATTATCATATAGACAGCCATAAGGGTTGGAAGGCCCCCCAAGAGAGTAAACACTATCAGGACACTCTAACCACTCTTCATCACATTTCCTTTATAACCGTATTCGTATTCGTATTCGCATTCATGTTGTTTTGTTTTTCTGTTGTGATGACCTTTGATTTGTTTGATCCCTCTCTTATAGATACGAATACCCTGTGTAGCCTTCTGCTTCATTGCTTCTGTTTTGTGCAAATAGCCTTGAGCTGGTCTGTCTATCCGTGTTTGATTTTCGAACATTAATACTCATATTCGTACTCCCACTCGTATTTGTACGAGTACTTACCGAAATCTATCAAAAATGTCTGGCCGATTGGGTGGAACTATCTACAGTTGCATGGCTAATGAAAAATCCAAGTTTCCGGTCAATTGAATTCGAGATCCAGATTCACATTCAGTCTCGGATTCAAATTCAGTCTTGGATTGAATTCATGTGTCCGCAAGGTCTTATCTAGCTAATTGGTCACGTTTGGTGGTGGCATGATGGAATGATTACTTCATAAATCTCCGGCATTTGGCTGTCATCCAAAGAATGACCGCCGAACAACTCTGATCTATTGGCCTAGTGTGCCTAGTGGGAACTCTAAAGCTTTAATGTACCAGTATGCCGCGCCACATCCGACAATCGGGTAGGCGCCTAATTGAGTTGTGAATTATTCTCGAAATATCTTTGGAAAATTTATCGACAGCAAATGAACGAAATTAGAGTCGTAATGAGGCCACGTGGTGTGTGTTATTTGCTGTCTTATTCGTATCTACTACTTTGTTTGGCTTTTGTTTTGACTGGCAATGAGTGGAAAAAAAAACTTTTTTGACAGCTTGACAGTTAACTTATGACTAGTTATGAGTTTGCTGGATGGAAACATGTGAAACATGGTGTGCAAAGAGAATTACTAATGACTTAGGATACTGACCTTCGGTTTTGATTTGAGTTGTGCTCGTAGTCTTGCTGAAAAGAGAAATAAGAAATTTTGATTAATTACTAACTGACAATCGAAACGAATGGTATGTAAGTAGGCATACGAGTGTAAGTGAAGTGCCAACTTGTGCCAGATACTGAAATTCAGTTTATTGGTTGAATATTGCATTGAGTTGGTTACGGTTACGAATTTGGCATACTACCTACTGCCCACATGTTCTGGAGGCCATCTAAACCACTTTAGACGCCTTCGTTGAAGTTAGCATCTTGCTTGCGATAAGCCTAGAACTTTGTTTGGCTATTTATGGTGTCACTTGAGAGTGGTGAATGGCGGTTTTAGAACCTTGAGAAAGACCAGTATATTTCTGTATAGTTATGCATTTCTTACAACAAATTTATCAGTAGGTACTTCTTCAAGGATCACCCGTTAATTTAAAAACAGAATTCATTCAAAAGTGCACGTAAATTAATTTAAAATTGCCGCACTTCAGTACGGTAGCCGATTATGTATACTATGCGCTGAATTTGAGGAGGCAAGAGCGGCGATATTCGGTCTTAGCACGAGGACTTTTGGAGAAAGATGAGTAAAATGTAAGGCGGACACTCACAGAAATAGTGCTCCGGAACGTTGTCATTATTCTCACAGAAAACGTTTCCGGTGTTAACCCAAATAAACTCAGTAAATTCAGCCCTCCGCCTGCATTCAAAGAAGCCATGCATTCTCGGACTAGTTTGGAAGTGATGAAAGCATTTAGGAAGGTCGGATCCTGACTCTAGCTAAAGTCGAAGACAGTTCTGCCGCTTGACTGATTTTTCACAATACTGCTCATTGCCTGCAGTATTGTGCATATCCCCGCTTGGAATACTTACTTACTTACATACTTAAAGAGGCGCTACAGTGCGTGGTGAGCTTGGGCTCCGACCAACTAGCGTCTCCAACTAGCTTGATTTTCAGCTAGCTGGCTCAGGTTTCGCAAGCTAACTTGGTTGAGGTCCCCTTCCACTTGCGTGTGCCGCCAAAGTTGTGGTCTTCCTTTACTGCGCTGTCCCTAGGGAGCGGATTCGAAAACTTTTCGGGTCAGAGCATTGGTGTCCATCCGCTCTATATGACCAGTCACCACCGTCGTTGGGCCTTAACTTAGTCTGGCTAAGTCTACGTCGCTGTATAGCCCGCACAACGACAAACTTATTTCCTCCTCCACTCACCATCTATGCATACGGGACCGAAAATCCTCTGAAAAAATTTCCTCTCAATGTAGCCAAGAGAACCTACATAAATTTTTAATAAAGTCCTCGCCTCTGCGCCAAAGAGCAGGACTGGAATTGTTAAGGGTAACTTCTGTTGTCCGAGCGAGGGCTTTACTAGTCAGTTATCTTCTTAGCCCAAAGAAGCAGCAATTGGCAAGTGTCATTCTTCCTTTGATCTGAGAGCTGGTACCGTTGTCTGAATTGATAGCGGAGCCTAGGAAGATAAAATACTTATTGTAACTATCTCAAGGTTATATCTATCGAGGGTGACATTCTATCCGAATTTTTCGGTGTTGGGTGTCTTTTCTGGTTGACAGCATATATTTAGTCTTTGATCTCGTTGACAATTAAATTCATCTCCGCTCCTCCAGTCTCAATACTCGCTAAAGCGCAACTGACGTCACCTTCCGTTCTTTCGATTATGTCAATGTCATCAGAGTACGCGGACGGACTCTTAAAGATTGTGCCTCTTATGTAGGAGCGTGAGTTTTGCACTATTCTTTGTAGAATGATGTTAAAGAACTCGCACGACAGTGCAACGCCTAGCTTAATTCCTTTTTTGACATCCAAGATCTCGGTGAGTTAGTTCTTTACCGACCTTGATGGAGCAGCGTCTATTCTCCATCGTCATCCTGCATACACTGACAAGTTTGTCCATGTATCGATTTGGAGCTTCCATTCATCGGGCATACTTCCGTCCGACCTTATATTACAGATGAGTTGGTGTATGCTTCTTACCAATTCATCGCTGCTCCAGCTGCTTTGTTGGGCTTAAGCTTAGGAATGGCTATCTTTACTTCATCTTGGTCGGGTTTACGGAATTGTTGGTCTACATCGTCTTGGTTGAAAGGTTTGATCTGCCTAACAGCGGTATTTGGGTCATCATCGCCGTTATACAGCTTTCCAAATCCTCAGCATCGACCGTGATTCCACTACTATGTTCCCTTTATCGTCTTTACAGACTTCAGTTCAGAGCTTGAGTTCGTGGTATGTTTTTTTTTTTTACCATTTGGTAAAACTTCCGAATCTCATTCCTGGAGTAGCATCCCTAAATTTCCTGGACCGCGCGCTTCTCACGCTTCCTCTTTGCCTGCTGAGGAGCCGGTGTTCGTCTCTCCCCTTCTGGTGGTAGAACTCGTAAAAGGACTTGAGTCCTTCTGTGCAGCGCTCCTTTATATGCTTCTTGCTTAGCTGCACTCGTCGCCAAACCAGGGATTTCGTTGTGGCGCCCGAGTGAAACCCAGCATATCAGAGGTGGCATCTCTGACGGCTTTTTGGAAATGTTGCGCTGGTCTTCAATAGTTCGTTACAGTATTAGCTTGCGATGTTCGTGATATCCGCAACCGTACCTTGATTACAACAAGGTAATAGATGTTGTTCCCTCGGAACGTTCGGACATCCACAATACTGGGGGAGTTAATTGCGTCGATCGCAATGTGGTCAATCTGGTTGACGGTTGATTCATCAGAAGTTCTCAAAGTTCCCTTATGAATATCGAGATGCGGAAATCGCGTGATAGCTACGACAATTTTTCGCCCCGCCACAATGTCGATTAGCCTGAACCCGTTATCAAAGGTGGTGTCGTGCAAGCTATACCTTCCCGCTTTGCATTAAAGGCACCGAGGTAAATTTTAATGAGATAACTAGCAAGTCTTGCCTCGTTAACATGGTGGAAAATCAAGACCTCTTGCCTAAATCTGCCTCTACAACAAATCCACATCCAAATTGGCGCTGTTTTTGCCGTCGATAACAATCGCCGTAGTAAATGTCGCAGTTTTTTCTCCTCTTAATATCTGCTTTGCAGCAGTCCAGGGCCTCCGCTAGTTGCTCGGCTGCACGTGGCCTATTAAGGGATTTAACGTCGTCCTTGTTTCGTTTGGAGGGGTTATCAACAGTAGATAAGTCCATATTCGAGGCTTTTTGTTGTTTCGTAATTGAAGTTTCTTTTTCCATGGCCGGGCAGGAATTCCAGCAACACAACCTCCAACTTGGAGGGCCAGTGGTTGGAGGTGGGTTGGGATACAGAAAAGACGAGGACAGCGTAAATTACCAGAGTTAGTGTTGAAGGAAATAGAATTGTAAAGGGAAGCGCAGTCCACAGGACCGGAGAGCAGTCGATGAATAAAAGAATGTGAGATACGTCTTTGCGTTTTTCTAGAATATTCAGGTTAAGAAGTTTGAATCGGTCGCTATAGAGAGGTAAGATAAATGGATCACTGCAGGATAGTCCACGAAGAGCAAATCGCAGAAGTCGACGTTGAATGTTCTCGATTCGGGATATACGAATTCGCTGAAAGGGGGACCATACTTGGCTGGCATATTCAAGGAGGGGCCGGACAAGGGATAAAGTGACCTTGTCACATAAGGGTTGCAAAATTCTTTAGACCAACGTTTGATAAAACCGAGCGATGAGTTGGCTTTAAGGATTATCTCATCAATATGCGAACGGAAGTTTAACTCTCTATCGTATAAAATTCCAAGGTCGCGAGGGGATCGAACCTGGGGTACAGGTTTGTCATGCAGAAAGAATGGGATTGATTGGACTTACGAGACAAAGTCATAGATTGGCATTTGGAGACATTCAGTTCAAATCAAGTTTTTAGACACCAAGTAGAAAACCTATCGAGGTCTTCTTGAAGGAGAATATGTAGAGTCTTGGGGTGAAGAAATAGTTTTGGAGAACTTAGTGTCATCGGCGTAAATGGATACGGAGCAGTGTTTGATAATCTTCTCAAGATCGTTTATAGTTAAAATGAAATAGAGGGGACCTAGATGGCTACCTTGTGGGACACCAGAAGTGGCTAAAAACGGGGTTGAAAAGGCTGACCTAAAGCGAAAGCTATAGTAACGGTACTACAGATAAGAAGATATCCATTTTAACACTATGGGGTCTGAACCGAGGGAAGACAATTTGAAAAGGATCAGTTGATGTGATATTTTATCGAAGGCCTTAGCGAAATCTGTAGCAATAACGTCAATTTCGTTGCCATTTTCTAGGGCTGGAAGCGCAGAGGATACGAATTCAACTAAGTTTGTAGTAGTTGATCTAACTTTTAGAAATCCGTGCTGACTGGGTGATATGAGTGACTTGCACTAAAAGCTTAGAACTTCATATAAAAAACTTTCGAACATTTTAGGTATGTGAGAAAGCTTAACAAGGGACGGTAGTTGGTTAATTCATTCTTTGATCCCTTTTTGTGAATCGGGGTTATGAAAGAGGTCTTCCAAACTTGGGGGAATTCCCCTTGTGTGAGGGAAAAATTAAAAAGGGAGGAAAGTGGGTGCGAAAGATTGGAGGCATACTTTTTGAGAATAATAATATTGCTGGGAGGCCATCTGGACCGGATACAAATTCATCATTGAGATTTTGTAGCTTCTTTTCGATAAGGGTGGGATCAAAAGGTTGAGAGAGAGAGGGGCCAACGGAGAAGAGGTTGTCTGCAAATGATTGTTTAAAAAAGTTTGCAAAATAGTTGGCAATAATATGTGGGTCGGTCGATGATATATTATCGAACGAGAGAGAGGGCGGATAACTGTCTGATATTCTTTTGTAGTTGACGAATTGATAAAATGTCTTAGGATCGTTGATAAGGTTGGTCTGCGCTGTGTCGAGAAAGCGCTGATAGAGGCAGCTATAGAGCTGGGTGAATTGCAGGTAAGTTCCAAGATAGTTACAGTAGTCATAATAAGAATTGGTGCGAAGAAAAACTGCACATAATTTGTACCTTCTGTTTCGTAAAGAGCCAAGTCTTCTGTTGTACCGTGGAGGGGAAATAGAAGATGTTTTATGTCGTGAAAAGGGGACGTAGAGAGAAATGGAATTAAATATTTCACTGTAGAAAATGGAGATAGCATCAGATAAGGATAGGTTGGTAAAATCAAAAGAACATTTGCTAAGATAGTTATTGATTTTGCAAAAATTAGCTTAATGGAAGTTGTAAGAAGAGATGGTAGTTGAAGAAGTGGGCTGGGATGGTGAGTTATGGAGAGGGGGATGAAAGTTGTCGACAGTTGATATGGTAAGCGGACAGAACCTTACTGTGGAGTTAATAGGATCTCTAGTGAAAATAAGGTCTAGTTGCACAGGCTTGAGTCAGTTATGCTGCCAATGAAAATACATTACTTGGATGAACTGGCATTTGACGCGGAAAAAAATAAGTGATCATCCGATGGAATCCACTATAGCAAGGGCAGATTAAAGTCAGCAAAGATAAGGATATTGTCGATGGAATCACTTAGGTCAATTATTTGGTCAATTGCTGTAATAGCAAGGATGTAGGATTCAGTAGGTTGAGCTAGGAGAATGTAGCAACACATAACGTACAGGGACCTGTTGGGAAGTGTTATTTTAATTAGAACAAAGTGAAGTTTAACAGAAGAAGAGATAGCGATGAGAGAGTAGTTGAGGTTATTGTAAATGGCAAGTAGGACACCTCTACATGGAGAATCAACTTTAGTGTTGGCAGAATCATTAAACATTATAAGAAGATGGAAAAAGTTCCTGGCTCTTTATGTCGGGGATCAGATTGGTTTCTGTAAGAGCATAAACGTCGAAAGAGAGACCGTGTGATTTAGACAAGACAGCACGAGTCTTAGAGGGCAAGCCTCTTACGTTTTGGTAATAAAATGTAAGAGTTAGTTTGTTGCGTGGAGGAGTAGGGGAGTGTAGATGAGATGCAGGCAAAGAAGGCAAGTTAGGAACGAAAGAATTTGTCGTGGTCAGCTCGGCTGCGCTGAAGGTGAGAAACTCTTTTAGAGTGTACATAGCTGCGGAAAGCAGCGAGGTGATCCGCAACCTTTTGAGGAGGTGAGTCGAAGATTTCGTGGTACCTGTTGTAAAGGTTTCTGAGACTAGTTGTAGCCGTAGGAAGGCCTTCCTGTTGGATGGAGACCATGACACTTGTTTTGGTGTTTCCCTCAAAGCAAACAGAGTCGGATTTGTCGTAAAGATATGCGAGAAAGAGACGTATATTTTCGTATATCTTTTTATCCCTTAGCCTAGAGAGCGCGTAACGGCATTCTGTGGTGTATATATTATTTTGGGTCAATTTAACGTTAGGCGTCGAAAGGGGGTCAAAAATAGTGGAGTGGGACCCGTGAAACCGAGGGAGAAGGCGAGCTAGAAGTGGGATTTAAGATATTGCGAGCTGATAAAGTTTGGGTATTTAGCTCCTGTTGTAAGGTCGAAATTGGGAAAGCAGTTGTTAGTATTCGTGGGAGTGGGTGTGGGTGGTTGCACAGTGACAGTATCAGGGGCAGGGGTTAAATTAAATGAAACGTTGCCTACAGATATAAACGGGAGGGGAAAAATTAGGAAATATTTTGGTTTTAAGGCTCCAGGGGTCAGGTTTAGGATTTATTCAATAGTTGCGTGAACGTATTCAATTTATATTTATTAGTTCCTACAAAAATGTTTTTTGTTTTTAATGCATGAAATATTTAACAAGTAAACCTTATCTGAACTTTACTGAGGAAACCACACAAAAACAAAACACATTGGAATTCTACCTCCTTGGGTGATGTGGTAATGTATACATACATACATACTAGGTGGGGTGAAAAGTAACCTCTTTGGGAATGAAAAAAAAATTTTTAAATGTTTTTTTTTTATTTTATTCAATATAGTCCCCTTTTATCTTGATACACTTATTCCAGTGATTTTCCAACTTCTTGATCCCGTCCGAAAAGTAATTTTCCGGAAGGTCTGCAAAATACTCCTCCGTGAGCTGAATTTTTTATTGATGAGCCATCTTTTGAGGTTTGGGAAGAGATAATAGTCCCAGGGAGCCAAATCGGGCGAATACGGTGGATGCGACAGCAATTGGAGCCGTAAGTCATTGATTTTAGCCGTGTTTGCGATGCTCTTGTGCGGCGGCGCATTGTCTTTCAAAAACAATTTTTTTTTTCGGTTCATGTGAGGCCGTTTTGCAGCGATTTCGGCTTTCAATCGCTCCAATAACGCACAGTAATACTCGCTGTTGATGGTTTTTCCTTTTTTGAGGTAGTTCATGGTAGAGTATGCCATGACAATCCCAGAAAACTGACGCCATAACCTTTCCGACCCATCGAGCCTCCCTCGGCCGTTTCGGAGCACTCGTGCCGGCTTCAGTCCATTGACGGGTACTCATTCTGTTCTCTGGTGTGTAATAGTGGATCCAAGTTTCATCAACAGTTACCAATCGACGCCTAAAGGCCGCCCGATTCCGCATCAGCAAGTCCAAACACTCTTTCAAAGTGCTCTCGCGTTCGTGTTTTTGGTCAGGAGTGAGCATGCGCGGCACCCAGCGGCAGGATAACTTTTTCATATGCAGAATATTACCCAAAATATGACGTGTGCGTTCAGTACTAATCTTTGTGGTATCTGCTAGCTCGCGCACCTTCACTTTCCGGTCAGCCAACACCTTTTCAAGTATTTTTTTGACATTGTCCTCTGTAACCGCATCGGACTTGATCGGTAGTGGAGTTGCGGCCACCACGAATCTGACGGAGCATTAGCCCCATAATAATTATCCAAAAAATAATGTTTTATGAGAGAACGAAAATCGTTTTTGTCCATACTCAACCAACACGTCAACAACAATCAGTTGTCAAAACAAAACTAAAGACAGTATCGCACTGAAATTTGGCATGTCTGCCTAAATGTGAACGTACTTCATGGCACCATAACCTTTTCTTACAGTAGCAGCGCATTCTGGCGGTCAAGGAGGTTACTTTTCACCCCACCTTGTAATTAAACATTTTCGATTTTGCGATCGTTTCAAAATTTACTCATATTGTTTAAATCTACATTTTTAAGGGGCACTATTATTATTCTGCTCCGGGCTCCAAAATTCATCGAACCGGCCCTGCTCACTTGGTATCTTCGGCAAAAATCTGGAAAGATACGTGCAAAGTCCTACAAATCTATGTGTGCTCTTAACATCCTGAGGCTTGGGAATTTTTTCTATGGCTTCTATTTTGACTTTGTCAATAGCTAGACTTTGATTAGTGAGTAAAAACCCATAAAATGGTATTTGCGCACTCCCCTTCTACACTTGCTTTTATTAAGCTTTAAATTTATTTCTCTTATTTCTATTCTAGTAATCAAATTAAACAGATGGTCTTTCATTGCTTTTTCTTCGGTGTGACCTTTCCCATACACCAAAAAGCCATCTGCAATAACTTCTACTCCCTCTAAGCCTTCTATTATCTCATGTTGTTTTTTTTTTTTTAAATTCCTCTAGCGCCAGTGATACTCCAAATGGTAACCTATTCCAACAAAATCGCCCAAATGGTGTCCAAAATGTCGTAAGAAGTCTACTTTCGTTATCCAACTCAACTTGCCAGAACCCATTTTTTGCATCTTGAATCCTTGGTAAAATCTCATGTACTGTGGGGATTTGGTAGTTGCTACGCTTGAGGGTTTCGTTGTTATTGTTCGGGTCGAGACAAATTCGCAGATTATTTTTTCGGCGCACAAGTACTAGGTTACTTATCCATGGAGTATGTTCGTGTACCCTGCTGATAATATTCCTTCTTTCCAGGTCTTCTAATTTAAAAGATATAGGGATGCGCCGCGCCGTGGCTATCTCAAATTTAAGTCCTTTTCATACGCCGTTTTTTTACAGTTAATAGTCGGAACGATGATAGGTACAATTAATTTACCACCTTTTAGTTGTACATAAGTTATTCCTAGTTAATAATTCGCTTGGTCACATAACGAACTAAATTCTTCTACATTCATGACGTTTGAGAAGGCGTCAGTATCAACAACACACGAAATTCTTTCAGTTTTTGTTCCAATACTGAAATTAATTCTTCTCATTAGTATACAGGACTTGTGATTTTGCATTAAGCCTACATTTGAAACAGTAAACATAGACGATACTTCACTTTCTTCATCATTTGTCTCCTCATTTACGTAATTAACTGTCTTTCTTTGGGAATTCGCAGATTTCCATAATACGAGTATGTATATTCATATGTTGTTGCAAAGAAAGGACATTTCATAGCTTCTCCTGACGTAGAACTGCTGTGAGATAGTGATGAACTCTGTCTGTTCTTGGACTTCACTGTTAATTTAAAGACCAAACCGACGAAATGGTTGAGAAAATCTCAACATGGTACCTATACAATGAGCTTGCCATAGTCAGATGAGTCAGGATACATCATGGTTAATGGCTTGGAAGTGTTGATCTTAAGAGTCTTAGAATTTATATTAGAGAATTGATATGAGAGTGCTCATGTGGGAAAGGACCAGAGCCAAGAACAGAAGGCATAAATAGCGAGTTACGTCAGACTACTAATGTATAACCCCTCGACCCTGGAAGAACAGACTACTATATTGGATGTAGTATAGCTATTTATTTCGCAAGAATCGGATAGGAGATATAATAATATGTGCTGGGAGCAAGTGTTAAAAATGTGTACAAAGGCTTGCTGCGTTATGACGTTCTTGTTGTCGTAATAGCTCCACATAACTACTAGTTAAATACTTTGTATCATGATAATTGGCTTAAAGACTTATAATTCATGAGACTAATTCCACTATGCGGAATAACATAACTTCAGTCTAATAAAAATTAAAATTACTCCAACGGCATGTGTAATTACAAAAATTTATGTAAATTTCAATTTTTAGTATTCGTTAGTCAATCTGCTTTAATTAAACTCAAAACCAATTTTCTCCATAACTAAGCTCACTCGACAACATGCAGCCAGATTTTTTTTTACAAAAATGAGTCTTTAACTGCTCTCTGTAGTTACGCGCTATACTTCCAATCGAAAAACTCCGAGTAGTAACTGGTCACACTAGGTTTCAGTGCTGAGTGCCTGCTACTTCGATTTCGAATTTTCCAATTTTCATTCCCACAACAACTGCAGATAAAAAAGGAATGACCTAACGCAATCATTAGCGAAAACGAGTTGCTTTAAATGAGTCAGAGCACTGACATTTAACATGTGGCTAGCATGTGACTAAAGCTACCACAGATTCAACTCTCTTAAAGCCGACGATCACCTCGATATCCGAATTGTCCAAAAGATATTAATAAACTTCAAGTAGGCGGTTATCTAATACTACAATATGCATGATTGTATAGTTACGGATACATTGGGAATTTAGGAACTACCCGAACACCACCCGAAGGCGATAGATCGTTTTCTACGCCTCGCTGGATCGCCAATCAAGATGTTGGTTTGCATATCTATCGATCAGAAACCTAAAAACCGTAACATGGAGGTAAAAATAGGAAAAAATAAAAATAGAAACAGCAACCTTACAGGTGGGTGATCGCACTTTGAGGTTGCGACTATTGTATCCGTATACGTACTTGTATATCGCTTCAGCTTCAGCTCAGCATGAAGCCACCAGGCAAGCGAGCGTACTGGTGAAAACATAAACACCAGCAACTTGCGTAACATCTCACCATGCAAAACGATCAACTTACGAGTGATTCCAGCGGACCACATAGCGAACAAACAAACGCAAGCAGCTACAAATAAATAAAAAAAAAAACCGGAGATACAACAACAGATCCGGATACACAGATTCTTGTATAATTTTTTTCTTTAATTTACTGGCAATTAAGTTCCACGATCTATTTAGGTTTGTTCTCCCCCCTGGGCGATTCTTAATTGAATCAGCTAATGCTTCAGCTTCAGATTAATCTAAGGCTACTGCGCCAGTACTCCAGGTTTGATAGCGCTCACCACCCCATTAATTGTGCCCATCAGCAAGTCGGACTGATGTTAGGTATCCGTTTTCGTAGTCGTACTCGCACTCGTATCTATCTGCATCTGTTCCAACTCATTCAGCACCTTCTGGCTAACTGATGTGGTACGAATACCGTTGCATACGAGTACTCTTACGCTATAAGAACAAACGACGAGAATAACCGTCAAATTGTGTTACCGGATTTACTCTACGGTAAAACTATACACTCCGCCGCTGCGCCGGTGGCTTATTGGCATGGGTTCCTGTATGCGCTACACTCGGTCATTAGGTACAAGTACGAGTATGAGTACAAGCCATTGAATTCAATGCGCTTAATGCGCGCAATTAGTGGCAATAAACTCACATTCACACTAACATGAACTCTTAAAAACCGTTCTAAACGATACAAGTAGGTACCCATGCATTCCGTTCTCGCAGATTAATTAGTTGCAGTTCAGGCGCGAAGGCGAAAAACGTGGGAAAACAATTTCCCCATTCGAAGACAGCTGAAATAAAAAATTGAATTCCTCCAGCGATGCTCTTGCGTAATCACAGCTGGAAGATCTACTACTACTGTGGGCTATGAGTATACGAATATTGTACAGGGCAGCGCCCCTGCTTAAGGCGGTTTCCGATACAGATACGAATCCATTTGAGCTATGTACGAGTACATGCCCTCCATGGATCACGACCGACGGGTGGGTTCGATTGGAATTCATGGTCCATTCGGAGGCATTTCCATTTGATCAGACGTTCGCCATTGCCATCAGGGCAATGTGCAAATGTATTCCAATTAGTAAAATCTGGAGAGGCTCTTCCGGGCATGGCCAAAAGGTTTCATTTTGGTTCCCCCTTTGTTGGTCATCGATGGTGGCTGGCGGGCATAAAAGTCATGGCACCTGACACTGCATAAATTACACGCTTCTACGAGCGTCATTACAGTCTATTGTGTAGCCTCAATTACCGCACCTACTTTGCACAGTCGGTGCCGTTATAAACAACAAGGCAAAGGTTGACACCCAGATAGATGGTGACTATGCATTTGTCATACTCTTAGTAGTTGTGGGTCAAGTTGTTGCTTAAGTTTTAGATACTCGTAGTCGCACAGACTCGTATAACGTGACAGTTTGGCGAGAGAAGTCATCGACGAATGTGTTTTTGGCCTACACGGGAGGTGGTAGTGATGCCTAGAGTTCAGAACTGTGTTGAGGGTATTTTTAAGATTTTTTTTTTTTTAATTCGTTTTGCGTCTTAGGAAATACTGAAGTTTACGACATGGATATGACGTGGGAAATTATAGTGAACCATGTGAGTTTCACATGGAATTTTGGGCGTTGGTGGCAGATATCTTGTCAGATTTGTGGATTGTGGTTTATCATATTCAAACAGGCGGCTACACCTCAAGGCAGGGAATTTGAGCACCTAAGTATGTACTCGACTCGACTATTTTGATGTGGGAAATACTTTGTGGTAAAAGGAACAAAGTTTGCCAAGAGACAAGAGATTGCTACAAGATAATCTGCGGTGACAAATTTGTGGTTCGAAAAGTAATTGAATACTTTCTAAATAATAAACTGGAAAATTTATGGATGTGATAGCTGTTGGTAGCATGTGAATGGGACCAACATGTTCGGGCTGTTGGTTGGAATAACTTGTCAATTAATTAAAGTACTTAATACGAAAGATACGGCTGTGGTAATCAATTTTACCTGGAAAATTTTTTCATTTTTCAAAGCTTGTGAAAGAAGACAGTTTCGGCTTCGTACTTCGAGTTCTCTTGAGAGTTCCCTATATGAATCCTTTTAACAGTTGTGTATAAAATCGTTGCTGGATAACTATATTTTAGTGAACTAACGATGAGCGCGTATCAGGCCTGGCAAAGTTACTACAGTTGGTCACTCTTGTTCACATGGGTGAGCTTCAACGTTGAAGTGACAAACTGGATGAGGTACTCGTATTAGTACCAATCCATCAGAGTACCCAAGTGCCTCACCGGTTGCAACCGTAAATAAAAACTTATGGTAAAGTACATGCGTCTAAGAAGTCTTTACAAGAAGGCCTTCCAGAAAAATAAGAGGCATCGCCCAAGTCTTCGCAAGCCTATGATAAGCAGAAAATATTGTGAGGAAAACAAAAACAGCCTCAGCCTCAGAACTGTTGACGACCCATGCAAACGTGACAATGACAAGGACGCTCGAGTATGTAGGTACTTGGAATGTGAGGACTCTTAATAGACCAGGTACTATAGAACACCTAGTGGAGGTCCTAGAAGTCTATAAGGCTGATAGAATTTCAAATCAGAGAAATGCGATGGGACGGACAAGACAAGAAGACAATCAAGAAGTGCAATGTCTTTTCCGGCGATTGTAATTGCGTGTAGCGCATACATATATGGATGTGGGTTTGTTATTGGAAACAGATTTAAGGATTAAGTAATGCGGTCTAGCGAGCAATTGGTGATAATCCATTTCAGAGTTAAATTTACGAACATCAGTCCTATATGCATGCAGACGACGCTAAGATTTTACGAGCTCCTAGAGAGAACCAATGAACAGTGTCCCAAGTGCGACGATAAAATTGCACTCGTCAGCTTTAATGCTGAAATAGGAAAGCTGAAATGCTGAAATAGGAAAGCTGAAATGCTGAAAGAAAAGACTGCAGGACATCCCGTCCAAAAACGGAATTAGGCTGATAGACATTGCTAGTAGACGAATCATAGTTGTAGACAGCACAGGTTTACCATGACAGGAACATGACGGTCTCCTAATCAAGATACGATATGCCAGATTGATGAAGGAAAACACGCCTCAAGTGTTTTAGACGTGCGCACATTCTGAGGTGCCAACATTGACTCGGACCGCTATGCAGAGCTTCAAAATGATTCGGTTACGATAGCAAGGGATCGCAATAGCCTTTGTCGACCGCGTCTCCCTCAACAACATTATGTGCGGGAGACTTGTAGTAATGCTGCAAGGTGGCCATCAGAAATGCCGCCTAATGGGCTAGATTTCACAAGGCAGCCACAAATAAGAAACTCATGACATACACTTTCAGTATAACAGGTGACGGACAGTGTAACACTCGAGGACGAGGGTTAGATGGAGAGCTGCTGTCGACATTGAGTCGCAGAGTGGAATAATTAGGGCAAACTTCTCCAAAGGAAAAAGAGAGAGTTCGTAAAACGCGAAGTTGAAGAGATCGAGAGATGCTACTGTAGGAATGAGGTTCGGAAATTTTATCAGAGAGTAAAAAGGACGTCGTCAGAGCAACAAAATTCGAATTAAAGCCAACAAAGATGAACAAGGGAACATCGTGATTAAGACGCAGTCTATGTTAAAAATTTGGAAGAACCACTTATGAGGACTGATAAATGGTGAAGACTGCGAAAATATCGCTTTCAAGCAGGATGACCATTCTATTCGGACGAATGCGGCGAAAACGTCCTTCCAATCTGACCAAAATGAATTGGAGCTATCTATATCTGAGCTTAAATCTAAGAAATCCTCTGGATCCACCGAGCTCTATAAGCTGGTGTAGAGATCCTAAGAAACATGCACTATCTAGTATGTACAACTAAGTCAGAGGATCGCATGATCGCTGTTTGGAATCTGAGCATCATCGGTCCAGTTCTAAATTGAAAAGACCCGCTGAATAGCATCAACTACAAAGGCATAACCCTATTAAACGTCGCCAAGAGCCTTGCTGTCTTTATAAACGTCTTTAACAGATCTTGAACAACCTAATAGGTCCATATCAGTGCGGTTTTCGACCTGATAAATCCACAATCGACCAAATTTTCACTCTGCGGCAGATCTTGGATACCAAATCGATAGCCAATATCATCATAGATTGCACATGATATTGCCACAGATACGGGCTATACGGAGGCATAGCTGATTTTTGCATCTCTGTCAAGCTCATTCAACTATGCAGGATATCGATGGAGCACCCCACTGCTCTGTCAAAGTCGGAAGAAATATCACTGACCTTTTTGATGCCCAACTTATCGCATATACAGTATGTAGGTGACCTTGACATAATGGGGAGAAACCAGTGAGTGGCAGAAGCAACAAAAATGGGTCTGCCGGTCAATGGTCGTAAAAAAAAACACATGCTATCGTTAAAAAGGGACACTCATTACTGACGGCTTGGGCCCAATGTGACTATCGGTAACTATAATGGTCGAGCTGGTAAAGGAACTTGTCTACCTTGACTCTGAAATGAACAGCAGTAATCAGATAAGCGTGGAGATTGATCGAAGAATAGCTCTCGCTAATCGCTGTTTCTATGAGCTAAGAAGAGACTTGAACAGCAGAGCCCTATCTCACACAACGAAGAAGACATCATAGAAGACCCTCATCATCTTTGTCTTTTTATACGGCACAGAGGCATGGACTCTTTCAAAAGTTATTTTGAACGAACAGTTCTCCGCTTGATGTTTGGCCCGTCTGCGTTAACGGCGGAGTGCGGAGGAGAAGGTATATCGAAGAACCCTATAGGCTATACAACAACGTTTATCTAATTTGAAGGCTTCGCTTACAACTATTAAGATGGCTAATTCATTTAGAGGATCTGCCCCACACCCCAGTGGGGCAACGCAGTATAGGAAGACCTTGCCTAAGGTAGCATCCGCGGTTGGAAACGAGTCCCAATTAACCAAATCTGCGTAACTGAAGGCAACTAGCTGGGGATTGAGCTAGCTGAAGAGTCATGTTATTTAAAGCCCAGGACCGCCCCGGCCTGTAAGCAATGCAAGTCCCAGTGTAGTACCTTAACGAGAACTTCAATTGTTTTGAACCAAAAATCACTCGGAGAATATTTGCGTCAAGCCTTCGTTAACGTCCAAACTTCTGTGGCAAAAAACAGGATTTTTATGATAAGGATCTTATAAGAAAAGGCTTGTCCAAGAAGTGGTTTCATTTTGGTTTATCTAGAAATCACGTATTTTTCACGAAATCTGATTGGATTTTGATTTAACTCGACGGAAGAAGGATTGCCATCACCAATGAGAAACAATGTCTGGCAAATAATCTCCACGACTTCTGCTCTACAGGCTATTTTGATAAAACTTTCGGATATTTGCTACTCTATTTCATAAATAACTGCACGGGTAATGGCTCTCAAAGAAAGAAGTCACACAATGAGCAATCGCATGATCACGGCGCCTAATTTTGATCACCATTTCGAGAAATGACTCGGCCTGAAAACGTTTTACCCAAAAAGGTAATGATTTCGGTGGCAACAAGTAGCGCTATCTTTAAGTCCCGATTATTGATTATGGCTTGATAGTGCAATCTATTCAAAATAATGCTTTAATTTTGGAAAATTAGGGCCTAAGGAGGCAGGATACATAAAAAAATTCCACTAAAGAGTAACATGTTGTGAGTAGGGGATCTTCTTGTCCATCATTCTTGTATTTTCTTAGATCCGAATGTGACAATTCTGCTTATTAGCAGAGCCTTGAAGGTGGAAACGCGCCTCATCGCTCAAAATGTTTTTTTTTTTTTAAGGACTTGATCAATTTCATCAATTTCCAACGCTCAATTGGCTCAATTGAAGCTTCTGAGGGTCAGACGGATTACGTTCTTGAACCTTGTATGGCTCAAGTTTTGGTGCAAAATTCAATGCAGTATTGTTTGTGATATGCCCATTTCCTGGAATCGAGAAACCTGGCTTTTCGGCCACATTAAAAGATATAGAAGTTATACTCTTGTCCCAATACGTCGAATTTCTGGACCAATATTAGCAATTGCTGTATAAGGAGGTGCTCCACGTCGGCTGAGAGAGTTCTGTTCTTCCATTTTCATTAATGACGCGGTCTTGGCATCTGTCAAATAATGACAGTACATTTTTGGCAGGTGCCAAAATAGCTGAATATTCAAAATGAAAACTTTTGTTGGAAAACTATGTATAGGGCTTTCCAATAAGGACTTGACAACTTTTTTTTTTAAATAAAACGCAAACCATTTGAGATATTTCAAAAACTTTATTATCGCCTTGAAGTACAATCAAAACATTTATGAATGGAACTCGACTTCATATGGCCACTTCGGGCACGTTTGCAGCGGTCGATGCAGCTATTTCGCGTTCAATGTTGGCTCTGAGCTCTTCCAACCTCGTCGGCGTGTTGGCATAAACCAATGACTTAACGTAGCTCCACAGAAAATAGTCAAGCGGCGTTAAATCGCACGAACGAGGCGGCCAATAGACAGGCCCATTTCTTGAGATAACGCGCTCACCCATACTTACTCTTTAATAAATCGATTGTAGAGTGAGCTGTGTGGCTTGTGGCATCATCCCGTTGAAACCACATGTCGTCCAAGTCCATATCTTCCAATTCGGGGCAAAAATAATCGGTGATCATGGCGCGATAACGCTGACCATTCGCAGTAACGTGACGATCGTTATCGTCGACGAAAAAATATGGCCCAATAACGCCGCCGGCATGCAAACCGCACCAAACAGTTATTTTTTGTGGATGAAGTGGTGATTCATGAAGCACACGTGGATTTTCATCCGACCAATAACGCATATTTTGCTTATTGACGAACCCATTGAGGCAAAAATGAGCTTCGTCACTGAAGATGATTTTGCGTTGAAATTCATTATCTTGGCGCATCTTCTCCAGAACCCAATCGGAGAACGTACGTCGCTTCAAATGGTCCATCGGATTCAATTCTTGAGTCAGCTTGATCTTGTATGGGTGTAAACGAAGATCCTTACGCAAAATACGCCATAATGTGGTCTGAGCGACGCCCAATTCTGATTTGGATCGTTTGCTACGGACGCCTGAACGGCAGCGATATTTTCGACACTTCGACCAACCCGTTGTCTCACTGACACAGTAACATCACACAACGAATATGTAGACTCAAATTTTTGCACTAAACTCGTTATTGCCTGTCTACTAGGGCGAGAATTACGACCGAAAATTGGAGTTAACGCCCTTAAAGTTGCAGTCACCGAGTAAGAATTTCGGTAGAAAATTTTTATAATTTGCAGACGTTGCTCCTTCGTGGACTTTACCATGATGAAAATGTTGAGTTTACTGAATGAGTGACAGTTTGATGACAAGTCCCTATTGGAAAACCCTTTATAAAGAGTCTATCTAGCGTTTTTTTAAAAGGCGAGTTGTCGTTTTATGAGATGCTAGGAGAGCCAAGACATAGCTATTACATTGATCTGCTTGACTAGTTGATTTTGTGCGCTTTCGCGTATGCCTGTAATCTCTAATAATTTTCTCAATCTCAATTTTAAAAAATCCTTTTTTTACACTAAAGGTCTCGGTGAGATTGCTTTCGCTCTTTACAGCAGCCAACGAGATTGTTATTCTGTACAATCTGACGAGTTTCGTCATCGATACAGAGGCAGCACCCATTAATCTGGACTTCTAGGGGGTTTTCAAGGATCACTGACACTTAATCAAATGTGAAAGGGGCTAATCAAACCTTCGACATTGTGGGGTCGACAAGATCTTTTATCTTTAAAAATCTGATGCACTCGTACTTCCTGCAGTTTAGTTTCATCTCCTTTGGACCGGTCATAATATGGTTTATGATTTCCTCCGACTATATCTTAGACTTTCTACCAAGTCAACTTCCACTGAGTCGGCAGGAGAGCCGTCCAGCTCAGATACCTCGTTGGACTCAAGTTATGTTTTTCTATTCTTACCTCAATTAGACTGGGAAGGTGGTAATCTTGCCTTGTTGTGCCTGACAGCTGATGGAGAGAATTGTTTTTTTTATTCGGGTTGTGCTGCCTTGACAAGTTCTTTTAACGTTTTAGTTAAATTTCCGCGTAGCAACGCCCTATTTACTCGATTGCTTTAATATCATATTTTTCTCGTTCATCCGGAGAAGCAGATTTTCTTTCTTCCTATTTCCCTTCTATGCAGCGCAGATTTGAAAGCAAGTTCTTTAGTTACATTCCTCCCCTGCAATCTTCATCAAACTAGTGGTTTCGTGGGGCTCAGCTCAACTGTTGTAGCATTTCTTGTAGCTTCTTCGCATCAATGTCATTGTCGGTCAGAACTACATGATGTCGCTCTGGCATTTAAAAACGTACCTTGGCTACAAATACATACTCTGCTCATAGCATATCCGTCAACAATAATGCTGGCCTTATCCGAAACTATTGATTCTTTTGCAACAGAAGAATTTTCTTGCGCCCGGATAGTTAGTGCTTGACTTTATATAAAAGCTTCTGTTGATCTATACAAGTTCCATACATCACCATCTCTATTTCAATATCCGTACTAATCCGGAAAATGCTAAGTGAACGCAGTTACAAGTACGAGTACCTTGAAAAAGATAATGCAAAGTACCAGTCATATTGACTATCGACGCAACCGTGAATGCTTTCGCTCGGGTTCATCAGCCACACAACCGCCTTCTGAGGCTCAGTTATTTCCGACAGATATTTATAAGCTCCCTATTTAGTTATCTCTCAACAGTTGCACTTATAAAGCTGGTCAAGTTCGGGTGAAACGAGACCAATAAGTGGTGGCAATCAGGCGTATGACTTTGTGTAAGTTTCCGACAAGGTTATGTGTTGAATGATTTTTGGATTCTTTCCAACACAATTTCTGCTATAGCACCTCTAAATATCCACGTAGAGGTGTATAGATTTCACGAGTTAATTTCATCCGCCAAGGTATGCATCTTGCTGCATTGCTTGCCTAGATTTGTTGCTACACCAGGTGATGTTTTAGCGACCCATAGGCAATGGTACGCAGGTCTTCAATATTTGATGTCAGCATAGGAGTTTTCATGAGATCTTGTGACGAAAGAGGAATAAACTTTAAGCAATTTGGTATGTGAAACCAAAAATCGTCTAATGATGGCTAAAGGGTCTTGCTGTTTGAGATCTAACTGTTTCATTTTGAAATTCCATTTGGATTACAGTATTTGACATGCTTTGCAATAGACAAACAACCAACCACTTCAATCCAATTATGAAAATCGTAACAATTTCCTCGAATAAATTTCTCACGATACCTTTTCAGTTTCCTTTTGCAATTTCCTTACTCCAATTACTCTTCTTCCAACGACCACAAATATAAACATCAACAATTTAGACAATTACTCGTGCCCATACCCTAACCTCTTATTTAAGATCCATTCGCTAAGGAGCCTTCTTCCTCCTAAACAAATCGTCTCAACTATGTCAACATCATCTTGACTTCCTCTCTCACAATGACAAGCAGATACAATCAACTGTTCAACCCACTCTGCTGGGTAGTAGCTTCGCCTAGGTACTTCATGAAATTCCCATGACCATTACCACATTACAACATCAGATACTTGTAACCCGACTACCGTCACATGTGGCAATTTCACCGATACTACATCAAAACTCTAGCTGCTCCCAAGAGTTTCCTCCTCACTTGATGACAACACAATACCACTAGCTGCTCGCCATCAGCTACAGCATCTGTTGTCTGCAACAATATCAAGATACAACATTCAGATACATTCAAGGTCCATGTAGTAGCGTTACCGAGTTCTTGACAAGGCGCAAAGAAAAATAAATAAAAGAAGGTACTCGTATCTACGGACTCAACGAGCTTCGGAAGAATATTAAAAGCTAATCGATTCGTATTACGTAAATTACCATTGCGGCCATGATCTACACGGGAAAGTCCTGAATTCTGGTGTATTAGTTGTGGCCATCTCAACCGTTAATGGGACACTTGTCTTCGTATTGACGCGTACTTACAACAAAAAAAAAAAATAATAAAAACAATTATTATTTATCGGCGAATTAATTGTGAGTTTGAAGGCTACGGCCTTGTCTGACGGGGCGACGTGGACGTAGAACGTTTCTGGGGAGGAAGGTGTAATGACTAATATCCTTCCTGCTGCTGTTCGATTATGCAATAAAGTGTGATTGCTTGTAATTTAAGTCCGTAAATTATGCAATAAGTTTCCTTTCGCTATAGTTGGGTAGTGGAGAAGATTTATTATCCGTGGAAATGTCCCGCCTTTCTTTGGCCAGAGCAAATATGACAATGGGTGGAGGCAGCTACCAGGATAATTGATGGTGAGCGATTAATTTTCCCATCGATTGTCAGATAGACTACGTACGATTCCCGATTATGGGAGGGGGTTTGAGAAAAGTTCTCTTCCCAGGATCTAACGATGAACGGAAATGACGCGCTTTTTAATTGAAACTTTCCAAGGGTTGTATGGGCGAGCTGTACTTTTTCCACCGGAGGATGGGAAATTTTACAACTTAAAGAAGCTTCTACCTGAACGATCGGTGATAGCGAGCGGTATTATCCGAAGTAGAACTTGGACGCAGCCGCTTAATGGCCTACAAAATCTTGGACGAGTCAAACTGTAGGAGGAATGTATAAAGACGCTTAATAAACACTTCCTATTGCAGTCCGTGATATACTTTCAGTTGTCGCCAGCGCTTGCTTGCCATATAATCGCATCAGCTCCTTATGCCGCTTCGACACAAAATGTTCAACAGCCAAATGCCATGTCAAATGATATTGCATTTTTGCAACATCAGGCCAGGCAATGCGACTTGATGAAACGTCTAGGCCAACTTTCTGATTGATGTCATTTCCGCTGATTCATTTGATATGATTGGAACGACTATAAAATCCTACGCGAAAGTCGCATAAACTTAAATTTTACACTTTACAAATGGAATACTTCAAACGCAAACATTCTGCCCGGTTGGACCATCAGGTTCAATAGCTTCCACAAGCCTGCATAACTTTTGTACCGCACGCTTACATACTCCAATTGATGTCCGCACAGTAGCATTGCGAATTAGTCCATCACTGCCCGGATGAACTTCTGAGATCCGTCCCAAACGCCAATGGGTTGGTGGCAGATTTTCCTGGGGAATTATAACGATATCCCCAACGCGGACGTTGTCCAATTGCCGCTACCACTTGTCCCTTGTTTGTAAAGTCGACAGGTATTCCTCACTCAAACGTTGCCAAAAGTGTTGTTGTAATTTGCGCAGCCATTGCCATTGCTTAACACGATTTGTGGGCACCTCCGTAAGGCTGGGCTCTGGAACAGCAAGCAGGGGGCAGCCAATAATAAAATCTCCCGGTGTTAGGGTAAATTTGTCCTCTGGATCGTTGTGCAGCGGTACGAGTGGACGGGAGTTTAGGCATGCCTCGATGCGAACGGCCAACTTTTGTAGCTGGCTTTACCACAAATGTTGTCCTCCAACTAAGCGAAGTAGATGTCGCTTTGCTGACTTAACCGCGGCTTCCCATAAGCCACCTTGATGGGGTGCACGGTGGGTTATAAAATGCCATCTAGTTCCATGATTTGCTGGTGTCTGTTGGTTCAGTTCAGTGGACCACGCACTTAAATCTTCTTGTAAAGCTCGGTTGGCACCGGTGCCTCCATGAAAGGTATGCTCGTGTGCGTCCTTAATAAGAAGCCACATTAAGGCACCAGCCTTTGGTAAAATAATTGGGTA
The DNA here is from genome assembly GCA_949129095.1 of Volucella bombylans. Taxonomy (NCBI): domain Eukaryota; kingdom Metazoa; phylum Arthropoda; class Insecta; order Diptera; family Syrphidae; genus Volucella; species Volucella bombylans. The sequence continues at coordinate 150,949,122 of OX422142.1, forward strand.
TCGACGATCGATCGGAATCAATGCTTCGCTTAAGCGACCACCAACTCTCAAAATTCCATCTTCATCCAAGTACGGGCTTAGCAGAAGCAAACGACTAGCACTGGACAAGCTTGAACCATTACGAAGTTGACGGATGTCAGATGAGAAAGATTTGCCTTGCTCAATTCGAAGAATAATCTTCATTGTGTCTGCTAATTTTTCAGCACTGATGATGTTTTTTCGCAAATGTCGACATCTTGGACACCAACGTAAAACATAACCCAACGTGTGAAGTAGACGCTGAATGCAAGTGAAACGCTCATTGATGGAAATCCTTACACCATCTTGCCTTCTGGTGGTAAGATCGAGTGTCTCCGTAACAATCAAAACTTGAACTGGTATCTTATCTTCGTTTTGTACAGCTAACTGTTCCTCATCGCTGGGCTTACTGTCATCCCCAAAAAGAATCACCTTATCCATAAGCCAATCTGGTCCGCAGATCCATAATCGATGTCTTAAAAGTTCCTCTGCTGAAATGCCACGGCTGGGACAGTCGACAGGATTTTCGGCTGACCGAACATGGTGCCATCGTTCGGGTGCTGAAAGCTCTTGGATCTGACGAACTCTATTGGCAACGTAGGACTTGAGCATTGATGGATTCTTATGGAGCCAAATGTTCAAATCCCGACCACAAATAGTACGGCGCCTCTTGAACCGCTAATGCAACACGAATGTTCTCTAGAGTTAATGCCAAAAGATGCGCTGCGCACAACTTCAGACGAGGGATAGTAGCGCCTTTAAGTGGGGCAACCCTTGTGCGAGCATCCAGTAACATAACTTGCGGTGATCCATTTGACGAAATTGTCCTTGTGTAGATAACAGCTGCGTAAGCACGGCTGCTGGCATCACAGAATCCACGGAGAGAAGTAATTTCACCGTCGGACATGCCTAGCCATCGAGGTACACGGAATTCATTGAGCGCTGAAAGTCCATTGCGAAACGTAAGCCACTGTTGAAGTAGTTCTGAAGGAAGAGGCGCATCCCAAGTTATACCCGCTGACCAATGTGATTGTATAAAAACCTTCCCCGTAATGACAACTGGTGCCAAAACACCCGTCGGGTCATATAGTCGCGCAACCTCACTGAGGACGCGTCTCTTTGTAGGAATTTTGCCTGGTTGTTCTAGTTCCACACAGAAAAAGAGATCGTCACTCGATGGATTCCATCTTTCCTGTTATATCCGACAATACCTGAAGACTATTCGAATTCCATTTTCGAAGTTTAAAGTGTCCAGCCGAAAAAATTTTGTCAACATTCGTCGCCAACCCCACAGCATCTTTAATTGAATTGCAGCTTGTCAAAAAATCGTCCACATAGAAAGAAGATAATATCGTATCTCGTGCTGTTAAAACCTGCTCACCATCACCGATTTCTACACAATTATCAAATGCGCATTGGTGTAGCGTGCGCACCGCATTGAATGGGCTACAAGCCATCCCATACGTAACCATGGTCAGCTGATAAGCCTTAATATTATCTTCTAGAGACTCCCGCCACAAAATGCCTCGAAACTTACCAAAAGTATTTGCCGAAACATCTTCTCAATATCGACAGTTAGGGCAATGGCAAAGCGGCGAAATCGAAAAATTATATTTAGTAAAGAGTCCTGAATAGTGGGTCCGACTAACAGCGTATCATTCAGCGTTAAATGCGACGCGAAACTTATGTGTAACTGCATGGTGGGGGAGATAGTAACTACCAGGATGGTCACCAGCTTGACCAACACATTCCAAATGTCCTAGATTAGCATACTCACGCATAAATGCGACGTATTTCTCACGCAAATCGTTGTTGCTAGCCAGCCGCCGTTCAAGGCCGTGAAACTGACGCAATGCACCTTGATACGAATCTCCAAGTTTTTCTGGATCACTACGAAATGGTATGCGAACGATGTATCTTCCAGTGCGTGTTAGTGAGTTATTGAGAAAATGCGTTAACATTCGTCCTCCTTAAGGTCGTTTTCAGGCACCTCTTTGAACTTCCAAAAGTTGCGAATAAGATTCTCCCGAGTTCTGCTCTTCCTCGGACACTTGAGCAAAAAGAGTTCGAAGGCTTGGCGATAATTTTTGTCCTGTTGAATCTGGGCCGAAGATAACCCATCTAAATCGGATACGTTGCGCATGTGGTTCGTCTTCTGCACCGCTGACAATATCGCCTCTGGCCACTGAACACCAGACATCCGAACCTATAAGTGCATCGATCTCACCAGGTGTTCCAAAATTCAGATCGGCCAGTTGAAGACCTGCCAAATGCTGCCATTGACCGACGTCTACGTGCACCGCGGGGGTTATAGACGTAATTGATGGGATGATATAAGCGTTAATGTCTAACGAGAATTCCGAGTAGATCGACTTGAGTCGAAGCGAAACACTGCGGGTAGTTATTGTATTAGAAAGTGCACCAATGCCTTCCACAGCCATCTCACACTTAATTCTGTGAATCTGTAATTGATTAGCTAAGAGATTTGCGAATTAGGCGTTCTTGTAAAGGTGATCCGCTGACATATGCAAGTGCTGTTTCAAGTAATATTGTGGATCACCTCTAGCTATACATGTTATAGATGTCATCAGGTAGTCATAAATTGGATGTTGGACCCGATAAACTCGGAGCTGCTTGGGTTGATGTTGAATTCCCTGATGCTTGCATCTCTAAAGGCTGAATCTCTGACGTTTGACTTGTACGACGACAGAACAGAGTGTGATGTCTACGTCCACATTGTCGACATCCACCGGAAGCGCACCGCTTTGATGTGTGTCCGTTTTTAAGACAGTTGAAGCAAAGACCAAAGTTCTTCAATGCTTCAATGCTTCAAAGCGTTGTTCTGGGTTCAAAGTCATCAAGGTTTGGCATCTTGAAATCTTATGTTGTCCCTTACAGTAACCACACTTTCCACTATCTGTTACCGCAATACAAGACTGGACGTGGGTTTGACTACGATGTTGTTGTCGAGTTCATAATGTGGAATCCGTGCGTGAAGAGTTTCGAAGAATTTCTGTGGAGAGACTGTGCGCTCTCTTTTCCAAAAAGTTCTAGCCTTTTAGCTCGTCCAAAGGAAGAATTTCGGTGGAGTCACAACTCATTACCCATTCTCGTCGAGTAAGGGTAGGTAACTTCGACACAGCTAAAGGCACTGCTAATGCATCCCATTGTCGAACTTCATCACCTTTAACGCGCGACGAGATTCTTGGACTGTATCCACGATTGTCAGTAAAGCCTTTGCAGTTTCATCCGTAGCGTTTTCGATGTTGATGAACCTCGAGACATGGATCTCAGCCAGCAGCTTTTTATTGTCAAAACGACTCTTCAAGGCTTTTCATATTTCTTCGTATCCACCTGAGTACAGTCCACCAACTAATGGCACCACACTAGCACTGACTGCTTGGCGAAGTTTGGTTAATTTGTATGCTTCTGGAAAGTTCGCATTGTGAACTAAGGTTTCGAACAATTCCTTGAATGCAAGCCAGTTGGCGTAGAATCCATCAAATTCAGGTATCGAAACCAGATCCAATTTTATGTCATAATTAGATGCCAATGATATTGTCGCGTTCGATGAATTTGAAGGGCCATGTACTAAGTGTGGGACTGAAGAGGACTTGCACTTCGACAGCTTTCGATTGATTACCATACATGTGTTATTGTATGTAGCCTCCACCTGTTCCCACAACTTATCGTGAACAAGAAACTCCTCGGAAGTTGCAGCACCAACTAAAACATCATGGTTCTGCACACACCCTATACCGCTTACAAAAGGTTATCCCCTGTATTGGATAAATAAACGATATTTTAACAATCGATTCAAGATAATGACGTACCATCAGAGACCTGTCTATCCCGAGAATGTACCAAAGAACAAACGCCCATTTGGATGATTCTAGTTTAGGTTTACTCGTATGAAGTTTAAGGTTTGCCGCTCAGGCATTTCACAGATATATGCACGAGCTATTACGCGATTCGGAGTTTGGTTTTCCGTACTTGGATGATACCTTCGTTGCTTTGGAATCGGCAGAAACTCTTTCAACGTTTCCGAACTTACAGGTAAGCCATGAATCCGTCAAAATGTCACCTGGGAAATAAATGGTATCCGTAGATACCTTGTTTTTTTTTGGTAACGAGAAGAAATAGTTAAAACTATCATCATCCCTGAACCTAAAGCTGTGTGAAAATTGGAACGATTCCTGGCTATCTTGAATTTCTACTGAAGGCGTTGAAAGCACAACGATGCGAAAGGGCATCGTCGGCAAGATATTAAGAACGACATGACTTCAATTACAACTCAATGCAACTTTGTCAAATAGGAAACTATCACTGAGCGTCGATGCGTCCGAAAAAACAATAGTCGCCGTTTTTCATCAAAGCATTTATAGTCAACATCAACTACTTAGAGGTTTTTAGCAGGACAGGCGTTATATACTAATGCCATACCATCTCCGGCAGGGAACTTCTGGCTATGTCTAAGAGTGCTATCTATTTCCGGCACACTGTGGAAGGATGCAATTTTAACATCCAAACAGATCAAAACTCTTGACATTTGCGTACCAATAGCGTCTTGATAAAGCTGCCCTGTGGCAGGTACGCCAGTTATGTAATCTAGTTCTCCTGGAATGTCCGAATCATTACTGACGCAGAAGGCGAAGGAATATTATGAAGATGACGAAGATTCATGTGGTTTTCATTTAGTATTCCATAGAGTGACAACAGGTGAGTGTTGTATGTGTCGACAACAAGATGCAACCTCGGGTTCCCATATTATTTCGATATGTATCGAACATTTACCAGATATCACACCGTGTAGTGCGAACAACTGTCAAATTAATAACAGAATAATATGTGTGGCACAGAATGCGGGAAGATGTTTCTAAGTCTACGCAACAATTTGTGATTTGCCAGAGATAGACTCAAATATAGTATCTACAAGTACTTACCCGTTTTGATGTGAACATGGAGGGGACCAGATACTGTCCTTATTCAGAATATCACAGCAGGAACTGTTACATCTTCATTAATTATATTACTTACTTACTTACTCGAAGGTGGCGCTACAACTCGGGGTGAACCTGGGCCTCAACTAACAAGCCTCTCTATTTAGCCCGGTCTTTCCCTAACTGCTTCGGGTTAGATTCGAAGACTCTGCGGGCCGAAGCATTGATCTCCATCCGCTGTACATGTCCTAGTCATCTCAGGCTGATCCGCAGTTTTCTGACTAGGTCGATGTTCGTCTTTGAATCTTCCCCTCCAAAGCCCGTCAACGTAAACGGGACCGAATAGTTTTCGATTTTTCACCTTCATCTTCAATAATGTGCATTAGGGTGTCCCTTATTTTTCAAAGTTTTAAATTTCTAACGCATAGGTCTTAGTTTTATTCATTTCCCTCTAAAACACTCGGAAATAAATTGTTACCTTATTTGGAGTACGATAACCCGTTCCGACTTGCATCGAATCATGTTCATACATGTTGCGCGGCACTAGCGGTGCGTATTCACGGCATTTGTCATTTGTTCTCAATTATTCTCGTGATTAACACGTCCTGCTTTACATTTAAAAGATGGCATTGGAATTAAGAAGCAATAAAAAATGTGTTTTCTTAGTTGATGACGTAAATTATCAAATAACAGGCGCAAAGTTACCGTCTTTTTTTAACATTCGCGAAGTTAAACTGACTGTTAGTGAAAGCGCTAATCTCGTCATTCGGGAGTGTATTATATTTTGGGAAAAACTAGAATCCCTACCAGAGCTATACCAAACTGTGTAAAAAAAACTTGTGGAACTTCACCATATTTGGAGAGAGTTGTAAAAAAAATTCTAAAAAAAATACAAGATATTTACAAGCCTCGTGAGGAGGACTTTAAGAACAATTTACATAATTTATTTGATATAGCACACGCTGATGCTTTGGAACGGATGAAAATTGAAGAGGATACGATATTTTTGCAAAAACAAAGAGAACCAGGGCGTCCAGGGTGTTTAGCGGGTGTACACAAAAAGTTAGCCGAAAAAAAAAAGAAAGGGCAAGACAAAGGAAATTAAATGAAGAGAAAAAAAGATGTGAGCAAATGTGTTTCGGAGGTTTATCGTCATCTGTTACTCCGCAAAATGCTATTCAAACGCAAGGACATCACGATCAACTTACCAGCTCTGATGAAAGCCTTGAGGAACCCTTGGCCACCAAATGGTGAGTTCTGAAACTACTACAAAAAGAGGAAGGAACAACTTTATCACGCCTAAGTTAGTTGCCAGCTTTAGATAGATGTCAATTAAGCATAAGGGATTCTGTCTATATACTTCAGGCTGTAGTAGAAGTACTAGATCTTAGCTGTGATGATTTTCCGATAAACAAATCGTCTATTCAACGTATTCGCACACAGAGTCGAAAAGATAGAGCAGAATCTATAAAATCAGATTTTCAGAATAATATGCCTGAAATGGTGACCGTTCACTGAGATGGGAAATTATTACCTGGACTTGACTTGAGAAGTCTAAAAGAAGAACGCCTGCCAATTCTAATTTCATTTGGAGAAAAGGAACAACTTCTGGCTGTACCCAAACTGGATCAAGCTAAAGCTGTGTTGAGCGCACTCTATGACTGGAACCTCGATGACAAAGTACAAATAATGTGCTGTAACACAACTGCGCCTAATACAGGGCGATTGAAAGGAGCTTTTGTACTTTAGGAACAAAAACTAGACAGGGAATTACTACTCTTTGCTGGCGGCCATCACGTTTACGAACTGGTTTTAAAATGTGTGTTCGAAACAAAAATCCACAAAGTCACAAGTAGCGCTGATAGGCCACTGTTCAAAAAGTTTAGAGACAACTGGAAAACTATTAATCATGCTGCCATTGAAACATATACCGATATCGTCACACGATATCGAACCAAAACGAACACTGTAGTGAATGTCCAAAGAGAGAGTTTGTATGGTTCTGGGAAGAGATACATTCCATCTGAAGAAGATATGTCTTATTATTTGTATAGTAAGTAGGAATGCAATAAATAGTAAAGGGTTTTCCAATAGGGACTTGACAACTTTGAACTTAATTTGTGAACGCACTGTTTCACTAATCATCAAACTGTTACTGTCAATTTATTCAGTAAACTCAACATTTTCATCATGGTAAAGTACACGAACGAGCAACGTCTGCAAATTATAAAAATTTTCTACCGAAATTCGGAGCCGGTGACTTCAACTTTAAGAGCGTTAACTTCTATTTTCGGTCGTAATCCTTGCCCTAGTAGACAGACAATAACACGTTTAGTGCAAAAATTTGAGTCTACATATTCGTTGTGTGATGTTACTGTGTCAGTGAGACAACGGGTTGGTCGAAGTGTCGACAATATCACTGCCGTTCAGGCGTCCGTAGCAAACGATCCAAATCAGTCAATTCCATGACGTTCTCAAGAATTGGGCATCGCTCAAACCACATTATGGCATATTTTGGTTTACGCCCAAGATCAAGCTGACTCAAGAATTGAAGCCAATGGACCATTTGAAGCTACGTACATTCTCCGATTGGGTTCTGGAGAAGATGCGCTAAGATGATGAATTTCATCGCAAAATCATCTTCAGTGACGAAGTTCATTTTTGGCTCAATGGGTTCGTCAATAAGCAAAATATGCGTTATTGGTGAAAATCCATGTGTGCTTCATTGATCACCACTTCATCCACAAAAAATAACTGTTCGGTACGGTTTGCATGCCGGCGGCGTTATTGGGCCATATTTTTTCGTCGATGATAACGACCGTCAAGTTACTGTGAATGGTCAGCGTTATCGCGCCATGATCAGCTATTAGTTTTGGCCCGAATTGGAAGATATAGACTTGGACGACATGTGGTTTCAACAGGATGATGCCACACAGCACACGCTACAATCAATTTATTGAAGAGTAAGTATGGTGAACGTGCTCTCTCAAGACTTGGGCCAGTCGATTGGCCGCCTCATTCGTGCGATTTAACGCCGCTTGACTATTTTCTGTGGGGCTACGTTAAGTCATTGGTTTATGCCAACACGCCGACGACGTTGGAAGAGCTCAGAGCCAACATTGAACGCGAAAAGCGGCCGTTTCGGCCGAAATGTGTGGCCGAGTCGTTGAGAATTGGGTTCAAGAAATCGACCGCTGCAAAAGTGCCCGCGGTGGCCATATGAACGAAGTCGAGTTCCATTCATAAATATTTTGATTGTACTTCAATCCGATAATAAAGTTTTTGAAATATTTCAAATGGTTTGCGTTTTATTTTAAAAAAAAAGTTATCAACTCCTTATTGGAAAACCCTATACTATTTTTTACACTGTTTTCAATAAATTGTTAATAATACTGCCTTATTTATTGTTGCAGGAAAATCATTAAGTGATTTTGTGTCTGTCAAGAGCACAAATTTATTTTCTCGATTAGAAATTGATAAAATTTTCCTCCAGAGACCCGTTTCTGCATGGGATGAAGATGTTGTCTATTCAGAGGTGAAAAGGAAAGTGCTTTCTTTTTTCACCCATATAGGGGACACCCTAATGTCCATCCGCTATAAAGTAGGACTGGGATGATCAAGGTCTTATATAGTGTCTGCTTAGTTTTTCGGGAGATGGCCTTACTACTGAATTGCCTTTTTAGCCAAATGAACCAGCGATTGACGAGAGTGATTCTTCGTTTGTTTTTCGTTTTTTGCAGAATTTATAGCTGAGCCAAGGTAGAGAATGTCCCTTACTACCTCGAAATTACACTCGTCAGTTCCTCATCGAAATTTTTTTTGACTTCAAGTCTCGGTGAAGTCGATACCGACCTTGACGGATCAGCGAGCGTTCTCAATTGTCATTCTGTACAGACGGACGAGTTTGGCAGGGATGCCAAAGCTAGACATGTCTCTGTAAATTCTGTCTTATGCAGCCTTAAAATCTACGAAAAGATGATGGGTATCGATTTGGACTTTTTGAATTTTTTCGAGGATTTGCCGGTCCTGTTTTGAAACCGCACTGATTGGGACCAATCAGGTTGTTGGCGAAGAGTTTTAGACGTTCACACAAGATCTTGTATCCGAATTTGAGGGGTCTTATACTTTTATAGTGGGCGCAGTTGAGCGGGTCTCCTTTTTTGTGGATCGGGCATACGGTACTGAGATACCATACCAATGAGTTGGCGCATGCTCTCTACATGCAAACATGAATACCTCGGCCGTTAAGTCATTAGATCCAGCCAGCTGACTTGTTTTATTTTAGCTTAGTTATTACTATCCTTATTTCGTTCTGGTCAGGTGGACAGAAGATTTGGCTATCATTGTCTAAGTAGGGCTTCTCCGTTTTTCTATATTCTCACCGTCGACTCCACTACAAGATTTCCTCCCTCATCTCTACCGGCTACTGTAAGGGTCTTCTTGCCTTGGCACATTGTTTTTACCTGTTGATTAAACTTCCGTACAACCTCTCAATATTTTCAATCTCACGCTTCTTGTCCTTTTTTTTTTCTTCTGGAAAAGCTGATACTCTTCCGGTCTCCTTTGCTCGTAGAGCTCACGAACTTTATTGCCACGCCGCTTTGTAGGCTTTTTGTTTAGCTACATGTGCTTAGTGGAATTCTTTATAAAACCAGATATTTGTTGGTGGTGGTCGGGTGCATCTCTGATGGCTCGTTGGCTGCGTTGCCACTGGTCCTCAGTACTTAATGTTCGTCATCTTCGTTCGTCATAAAAATTCTGTGAGTGCTCTCCCAGTCTTAGGATAACTACTTAAGCCCAACATTAAACAACCTACAACAAATCTAGTCTTTGTTACGATGCTTCCACTTGATTGGCACCTTTTCATTGCAAACACACGGCAAAAGTCTGACCACGAACTGTTGAAGGACTTACGACCAGTTCTGTAAACGCTGATACTAATGTCGACTTCAATTCACCGTACACACTGACGCTTTTGTTTGTAATGATGCTATTAGAACGCCAGTCCTATTGACTTTTGCTGGACCGTTCGAAGTAGTTAAAAGAAGAGCAAAGTATTTAACCACAAAAATCAAGCAATGCACTACAACGATTTCTATCGACCGCCTGAAAACTGCTTTTTTGGCAACAGAACCACTAGAGTAGAAGGACTCATCAATTGATGAATCGGAAGCCAGCAAGTCCCCGACGGACAACAAAAAGAAGCAACCAGGCACGGTTGCGGAATTTAACTTAACTTAAGTGTGTACATGGTTCATTCGGGGTCTGAATGGACTGTAAAGAGTCTCTCTATCATGCGATTTAAAAGTTGTACCCAGAGATTTATATGCCTATCAGGGCGAAAAAGCATCTCTGAAAAATTTGTCCGTAGAGATGTAGACATCGACTGATTCATTTTGCAGTATCTCACATGTGGTGATCATAAAGTGTAGGTTCTGACAGGTTTCCAACTAAACTCTTCAAGCATTGATGTGATGTTTTGCTATCTTACATGCAACAAATCATCAACAAAAAAGACTGTTTTCTATAGAAACTATCTATCTTCTCGAGCCGTCATACAAAACAGAAGTCGGCTCTACAAGTATGGTTTTCGGTACGACTGTACGACGATAAGACCTTAACAGAAATGTTATTGTCCAGTTCAACAAATATTGGAGAGGAATCATCACTTTCGACCCCGAGCATCAAGTTTTCGGCGCTTGAATAGCAAAACCCTGTGGACTAACATAGACTAGTCTTTTGACTATCGATTACTATTTAGTCAGCAGTTCATTACCTTTAAAAGAGCGTTTTCCCGAAGTAAAATACAAGGTTTTGTCTACGCAGTGCTTACTTATAAAAGGTCAGATGGCCAGTGAGATGCAGTTCTTAGGTTCGTCGACTACTACAGTACGGGCCTAGGTTCGTTTCCCAGGCAATACACTGAATAAGCCAATAAATATATATTTTGCGAAATCACCACTCTTTCGGCAGGTAATGGCAAGCCTTTGAAGGTCAAAATCTCTGCCTATGAAAAAGCCTCTTCTCTGATTAGGCAGACGGTCGTAGGTTCTTCTCTTTGAGGCCAAAACAACAAGACGAACACCACGGATGGTGAATGTACTAGGTTCTGATCCAGTGTCCATCAATTAAGTCATAAACGACAAGGGGGCTACCGGAAGCTATCGGAATATATATTATTTTTGATTTTGATAGATGTTGTGCTTAGTTGCGATGTTTGCTACATAGGACACTGAATCTTGGGTCTTCATCAGATAATAGACAAAACAATTGGTAGAAAAACACGGAGCCCGTGCAGTATTATCCTGATCGGTAGCCAGGCAAGGTCTTTGTATGGTATGCTCTCCCAGCTAGCCCAAATATTAAACTCTTTAATTCAACGTTTCGAAATACACTCCAGATTATCAAGCTTAACTGCATTTTATGCACAAAATTCCATCAAATCACAAGACCGAATCCTACAAGCATCACTGTTCGAAGACAGCCGTGGCATTTAAATAAGACGGCACGACTCATTTGCCCGACTATGAGCTCGAATTTCGTTTACAGTGAGAGGGCAGGAAAGCTGAAGGATAGTTTTCCATGGCACCTCCGCCTCGTTCATATGCTACATATTGAATCCAATGAATTTTTCCTGTCTTCCAGCTACAGCGTTCAGTACCTTCAGTCTACTGCAAGCGTAAGCCGGAAATAATGCAGTGTCCCATGAGACCAAAAAAGTCGCTGCCTTCTTAGAGACATTCAGATGCTTTCGATTAGTCTATTTGCTACCTGGAGAATTTCGTCAATGTGGCAATAAAGAATTCAACTATCAATGGAAGCCCTAATAGCCTACGCAAGTAATTTAACAGCGGGTTCGGGTATTCGAAATTCCTGCTCTGAGTCTTGTCTATGAATTTCATCGGGGATCTCATTTTTCGCGATCGCTTTGTGACCTGGAACCGAGATGACACCCAGTTATTCAACAGCGCTTAGAGAAGTTACATCCTCGAACTAGTTTGGAGATGTTACATTAAGGCCGTAAGTTGAGCTTTTCTGTCGGCGCAAACATGTTGACCTCTTACCTGCCTATGTCATATTAAGTCAGAAGTTTTCTTGAAGAATGGTTTTATAGCCATCGGCTGTAAAAAATACATTCTTTTCGCAGCTTACGTTTTGGCTAAAGCTATTCCTTAAAATTGATTGCGTATTCTGGAATTTCGTTGTCATTGCATCAGATGGCATACACCTAAGACTGGAGCCAAATGACCACCGGCGTGAAAAGTTAACGAAACTTCGTTTCAGATTGTAGCAATTGTAGGTGACCTTTTATCTCTCTATTAGCTTCGTCAAGTTCACCGAACTCTGCAATTAGTGAGTCCTCCTTTGGTCCTACCTCATTGAAACCAAGTTTTCAAGATGGATCTGCCTTTAAACAGGTTACACATTCAGATTTAGTTGGGGTAAATTGAAAGAAAGTTCTACCATCTGACCCACTTTGGTAATAACACCCTCACCCAGGTTTTTCTTCGTCTTCTCTCGGAGTTAGTGGCGGTGTGGTGTTAGAAATTTGGTCCTTGCATGCCAATAGAATTTGCTTCTCTCATTGCCAAAATGAAACGCTGTAAAGTGGGTTGTGTCAAAATGGGACGTCTTAGATTCTTTCAACATAAAGACTCTTTGCTCTGGCAAGATGTACATATGTAGTGCTTCTACAAGTCCGCTGAACAGACCTTTTAAGATAGAGCTGGTGGCTGGAGTATGACGAAAAGTGATTGGCCATAACTAAACCCTTGGATGGGACTACAGCTCATTCATAACTCATCCATCTAGCTGGTCCATCTATCCTGTCCAATTAGCTTATCCACCTAGCTCGTCTAAGTAGCTGGTCCTCCTAGCTCCTCTACTTAGCTTGTCCACTTAGCTCACCCACATACATAACTCGTCCACCTAGCTCCTTACATATCTTGTTTACCTAGGTCATACACTTAGATCGTTCACCTAGCCTGCTATCAATGCGGGCTTTATGAAGAACTTGAAGTAGCTGCAACAAAATGTATTCAACGAAATTGTGCAAGACTCCGGGAATGAGCGCAACGAGAACGTTACTATCAGCAGTCTTAAATTTCAGACATTGAGCCAATAAAGTGCATCAGAATTTAATAATTTGGCAACAGCAGGAAATTGGGCACAAACAGGCCTGAACAAAGTCGATTATCAAATTATATGCCTGATACCTGAAACGCTGTTATGAAGTTGCATAGATAAGATGGCATGACTGCTAAATGGGACGTTATCCCTTCATATTTTAGGGAAAGCTACATGTATGAGGAGAGATGCCGTAGTCAAGCGTTAATAAAGATTTCTGAACAGGCCAACTATCATTGCCATTGTCTTCTTTGCTTTCCTGTAGCTGTAGCACTTCTTTTTTCAAAACTCTTATTAAATGTTCATTGCACTGTATCAGTACATTTCTGCCGACATTGATCGAATGTACCACTGTAGAGTTACAGGCCCTTCCATTGAGAATATTTCTTCAAGTGTTAAGGAGATACATACGCTCTGGTTCATCTACATACGTTCCTTTCCTCTTCATCGTTGCCCATGTACAGCTCAATTGACCATCACTTGACATCTCATCTCTCATCCAAGGCTCAGACACTTAACCCTTCTACAAGCCAACAGTAATCCTTACATATTTGGATACTTCAAGCCAAGCCACCAATTGCATTAAAAAAGGGGGAAAACAAATCCAAGTCACCTTCAGTCGTATGCTCATTCAAACGCCTCTCCATTCAGACGTGGAGATTTTATTATATATCCACGTTCTAACCGTCTTTGGTGCTCCGATTGCAGCATCAAAGTGGGCTCGATGCAAATATAAATCTCGTGCTAGTACCTATAAACACGGGTTTCCATAAAAAGCAATTTCTACCTCTCAGTGGGCTTGTAGAAGTCTTTCTTCTTTTCGTTTCGAAGGCAATAGACAAGTTATATTCGGTTTTTATCCAGATACACCAGATACAAGCAGCAAAACCTCCTTCTGTCTGCCTACACAGGCACACATATGGCATGGCGATAGAATCTGGCAGGGAAAACTTTGTTTAACCTGTTTGTTGTCTGTAGTTGGTCTTTACGGCCACTATTACCGAGTATTTTCGGCGACCAGAAAGAATTGTACGAGTACGAGTGCTCGTATCTACGAGTATCTGTGAATGCGGTCTGGCCTACACACTAGTCTCCACCATAAAGGTAGAGAGATACGAGTATGACGAGTGAATCATACCCGAATGTGTTACATGGAATTAAGGATTTCCTTCCTCCAGAGAAAATCCTGTTCGGTCAGTTGCTTGACAAATGTGAAAATTGTGATGCACACCCAGACTTGGTTTTTCTTTCATGAGCCACCGAGCACTATCCATGGTATTCGAAGTCGCTGCTGCATAGCATGGAATAAATCACTAGAACTCGTCCGCCTCTTCATGTTCACCATGACGTACCCGTACATGATTTAAGGTGACATCCCAGCCCAGTCTGGGCCATAGACTGTTGCTCTGTTCAACACTGCAATACTTGGTGGCGTACGAAGACCGAATGTAGATTTAAATTCAACTGGATTGTGGGAAAATCCACACAACAATGATTCAAAAAAAAAGTCTGTGTTTAGAAGGAAAGGAGGGCATACAGGGAATTTACTTTTAGTGCATCGCCTTTCTACAGAGATAAAAGATGAAAATTTGCTTCGAGGAACTTTGCATACTCATTGTACGAGTACGTGTGTACAAAGCAGACCACAAAAACTTGCATCGAAATACAAATGCATAGATGATGAAATGAGAATAGGATGCAGTTTACTTGAGATAGCGAAGCTAATAGTCGGAGTAGGATTTTGACTTTGAAGTTTTTTGTGTTTTTTAGCTGCAGCACGATCTGCAATGTGATATGCAAATGTGTTCCATTGCACAGAGATGGTACTCGTATTTTCTAGAGTGAAAAGATTTCATTCCACTGTCCATTCTATGTGTACTCTGTGTCTGTGTGTTTTCCAACATGAATTTGACTTAGACTTTTAAATTAAGTTTGCGAAATATGCGAGAAGGATTTGCGCGCAAGAGGTATTTACTTTCCCCAGGGACTTACTCTGCACAAGAACTATACAAACTTAAAGCTCTGCAGAAGGCAACCTAAGCCGATTTGTAGTTTTCTCTTCAATTTGGTAGTTAAATTTTCAAAGGATTTCAACAGGGTTTGTCTTCTACTTTAAAGATAGATGCTTGAATAGGGAAGGTGCATAATGATGGTTTTATACAAAATCTCTGGAATTATGGACAGATCGTAACAACGGCTCTAGATGTCTCGCTTTCCTTCGAAGAAACGACAGATTGATTAGATATTGTAGATTTGGGAGTGGTTAGGATAGTAAGTCCCGTATTATCGTGCCGAGTGTGCGTAATGTGGGGATTTTTTGGAGTTATGTTAGCATTTCCGTTCCCTACACAGTGCTCAGCATATCCCAAGATTTACTATACTTGAGATGCCTTACAGCGCGAGGTCGACCAAAGCCCCTACCAAAATCGGCTCCAAATGCGCACACCAAGTTGCCTGAGGTTCCCTTTCACTTAAGCGCACAACCAACGGCCAAAGTTTCGTACAATTCTTTCAAGTTGAATGTTGAAAAAATTACATGACACATCGTCCGGTTGTCGAAATCCTTTTTTGACAGCAAATATTTCGATATCATCTTCGTTCGTGGACGGGCGGCTACGTAAGGAAACTTGAAAACTTCTAAACAGGTCACTTAGGACTAATTTGAGGGCGGACTGGATCTTTACCTGACTTGACAGCTAACCTAGGCAGAACCAGTTCACGGTCTCCTCCTACCAACGAAGCTGCAAGTGAGCTGAGTAACACAATATGCAGTAGCTGCTATCTGCCATCGGTTGCGGTGATAAATGAGGCATCTAACACGCATTCTGTGATGGTTTTAGGTCTCCTGGCACCGACGATATATGCTCATACCTTCCATCGTGGAAGATTGTGCGAGAGTGCGCTGCAAAATTTTGTGGGCAGCAAAAAAGGAGTACGATAACTGCATATGTAGTCCATCCAGATTACATGGCGTAAACGATTCATTAAAGAACAAGCAGCACTAGGCGTAATCGACGATTGGAATATGTACTTTGAAACAACCCCCTCACAACAGAAAGAAAAATGGGGCTAATTGGTCTGACTCATCTAGCGGTTAAAGGCATCACGGGCATAGGGCTACATGGCTTGGACAAAACCAATTGTATTCTGTGCAATGGAACAAGCTTTTGGGAAAAGTCTGCTTTTGCGAGACCCGAAAGAACGGCCTGTTTCAGCTGCATTAGGGCTTTTTCTTGCTCGTCTGGGTTTGCTTTAGACACACGGATGAAAATCCCTCCGGGTGATATTAATATAATGGGCTGCCAATTCAGAGCCATCTTCCGTGTCTTTGGTCATTTGACTTCGATTCTATAGACATGTCATCTGACACAATGACAGTGACTCTGCAGTTGCTGCAAAAATATGAAAATAACATTCCTTGTTCCCAGGAATGGTTGTGGCCACAATCTAAGCCAGGAAAGAGTATACTCGTAGTTGGGTCACGGATCCCAAATCTATTTGGGATGCGGTGCTGGTGGCTTTCAGTATGATGCGACTTGTCAAACTTATATGCCCGTGTGCTGACCAGCAGACAAAAACAGCAACACTATAAACGGGACACCGGATGAATTCCCCAGAAGGAATCAACGGTGAAGTAAAATCCCGGAATAAAACAAATAAGACCCAATCCGAGACTGATTCAGGGTTTTGGAAAAAGGATGATGGCGCATGGGCCCATAGTGGACCAACGGCAGCACTGACATCCCCGAACGGGTTACTTGCTTCGGTCTAACGGACTGTATGTCCTAGAGGTATCTATTACGGAACTGAGGCTCCAGGTTGGGTAGTAATTGCTCAGCCATAGAAAAAAATATCACGAAGCAGCAACAAGCCTCGTTTAATGTTGACAGCCTCTTCGCGTGCAATATTAGTTCCCTTTAATAGGCGCTGAGCAGTAGAAAAACTAGCGGAGGCGCTGAACTGCTGCAAAGCAGATGTTACCATCCATCCAGCCGGACAAAAAGAGGATGAAAAACTGCGACATCTACTACAGCGAAGCCTTTTGTTTCCGGAATATTAACGAGCGCATCGTAACAATTCGCATGAAGGCCAAATTTTCCCAATATTAGCTTCATATGCGCGCATACCCTCACAGAGGAGAAAGACGACGAGAACAAAGATGGCTTCAACTTATATGAACTCTTGTACAAGACATACGAGCAGTGCCTCACTTAATCTCTTAAGAGGCCCTATGCCCCCAGTATCTAGTATCGAATACCAGAGCTGCTGCCTCTGATGTGCTGGGTTTCACTCGGCCACCACAACAATATCCCTGGTTTCACGACGAGTGCACATGCAGCTAAGAAAGAAACATCAAAACAATCGTAGTATGAGGCAAAACTTCGATTTACTAGTGTGCAACCTAGAAACACTCGTGTACTCATCAGATCTGATTTTTCTTACCAAAATATGGATTTTTTCCTGTGAAAGCGATGACTATGCTATTCCTGGCTACACATTTCACCCCAATTTTTTATTGAAGAGCCATCTTTTGAGGTTTGGGAAGAGATAATAGTCCGAGGGAGCCAAATCGAGCGAATACGGTGGATGCGACAGCAATTGGAGCCGTAAGTCATTGATTTTAACCGTGGTTGCGATGCTCTTGTGCGCCGGCGCATTGTCTTGCAAAAACACAGTAATACTCGCTGTTGATGGTTTTTCCTTTTTCGAGGTAGTCCTCTTCGTGGACAATCCCAGAAAACCGACGCCATAACCTTTCCGACCCATCGAGCCTCCCTCGGCCGCTTCGGAGCACTCATGCCGGCTTCAGTCCATTGCCGGGCACTCATTCTGTTCTCTGGTGTATAATAGTGGATCCAAGTTTCATCAACAGTTACCAATCGACGCCAAAAGTCCGCCCGATTCCGCATCAGCAAGTCCAAACACTCTTTCGAAGTGCTCTCACGTTCGTGTTTTTGGTCAGAAAAGAGCATGCGCGGCACCCAGCGGCAGGAAAACTTTTTCATATGCAGAATATTGCCCAAAATATGGCGTGTGCGCTCAGTACTAATCTTTGTGGTATCTGCTAGCTCGCGCACCTTCACTTTCCGGTCAGCCAACACCATTTCATGTACTTTTTTGACATTGTCCTCTGTAACCGCATCGGAGGGCCTGCCGCTGCGGACTTGATCGGTAGTGGAGTTGCGGCCACCACGAAACTCTCGAAACCAATATTTGACGGAGCATTAGCCCCATAATATTTATCCAACTTTTCTTTTGTTTCCTTCGCCGTTTTGCCTCTCAAAACCGTGGATAAACCATACCATCCTTGAAAAAATTAAACTTAAAAATCAACCACGGAAAAAATGTCTTAAGCATCCACTTAATTCCATATTGATAAGCCGTTTCAAAAAAATTTCTAAAAAAGTTAACAAAGAAGTTAGGATGTACCGTGATTGGTATTATTATTCCAAAGTACAAAGTGCCCAAGGCAACCCTAAAAATGAATGGAAAGTAGTAAATAGTATCATTGACCGTAACTGTCGTAATACTCCTAGCCCTATTCTACTGAGCAACCAAGGTGCTGATATTGTAGATGCCACAGTTATAGCCAATGAACTTAATGACTTCTTTGGCTCAGTGGGCCAATTGTCAATAAGAGAATGTCCAGCTTATTTTATTAGTTGCACTGAGTCTAGTTTAGTGGAAAGCACAGTATAAAGTAGCGGAAGTTACTTTTTTCACCAGATTACGGGTCTTGAAGTTTTACGCATTATTAACTCTCTGAATAACTCGTGCTCTTGTGGTGAAGATGGGCTTTCTAATATTACCCTTAAGTATATCGCTCCGAACTTAGTGGACGTTCTAGCTCATCTTTTTAATCTAAGTATTTTAACTGGAATTTTCCCAGACAATTTAAAGTGTGCTAAAGTGAAACCACTTTTTAAAAAAGAAATAGAAAGGATAAACACAACTACAGGCCAATTTCCCTACTGTCTACGATATGTAAAATTTTTGAAAAAGCTGTTAAAAACAGAATGTTAAATCACCTCAAGAGGATGAATTTTTTTAGTGCTGCGCAGAATGGGTTTAGGGAGGGTTTCTCTGCAGAAGATGCACTTCTAGAGTTCTGCTCGTTAATATACAAGGGACTGGATGATAAAAAATGTTGCGCCGGTCTCTTTGTAGACATAACAAGCGTTTGACACGGTTGACCACAATATTCTCCTGAACAAAGTATATGGTATAATGCAGGTTTTCGGGGTTTTATGTTTGATTGGTTTGTGTCTTATTTAAAGGACAGAATACAAAAATTTAAAATTGGTCAGAGTTTTAGTAACCCGATAGTAATAAACCTAGATGTACCGCAAGGTTCTGTCCTTGGCCCCGCTTTGTTTCTTATTTATATTAATTCGTTATTTAAACAACAATTTAGTGGAAAAGTAACGGCTTTCGCAGATAACCTTGGTATTGCATATGGTTCAACCAACCCTTTGGATCTCATTGCGGCTATAAATTTTGATGTTGACTTGCTAAGACTCTGGTTTGCGAAACACAAATTAGTTTGTTTTTTTGTTTCTGCTAAGTGAAGAAGATGATATTTCATTTCATTTTTCATTTATTATTAAATATTTGCGATGTACAATAAGATTGATATCTTTTTTAGTACTTAGATACAAATTGAGTAGACATTATAACTGATTTAACATTTATAACTTAAAACCTAAAACTACGATACGAGAAGAGATTACTTAAATTACTTAGGAGGTAAAGATTATAGGGAACAAAGAAGGGATTAGGGATGGGTGGTTAAAGAAGAGAAGTGCGAGAAGACTGCACTTTTAAAGATTGCACGGTTAGAAATGAATTTGATTCGCGGTGGTAGTGAATTCCATAGTTTGACAGCATGAATGAAAAATAAACGACTTGAGTTCAAATATTGGTGGCGGAAAGGAACGATACTTAAATTTCTTACAGAACGATTAAAGACGAGTTTGTTAAATAAGTAGGACGGACATTTATTGTTAATGATTTTATGTAAGAATATACAATTTCTTGTATTGATGTATTGGTGCAGTGTGCCGCCTAATAGCTTTTTTGAGTGTTCACAAATATGGTCATATCTACGGAGGCCGTATACGTAGCGCACGGCATCGTTGAATGCTACTTGTAACTTATGCTGAGACAGTGAGTCAAGGGCGCTGTAGACAACATCTGCGTACATAATGATGGGGACTATTAATGTTAGTACCAACTTGCGTCTAGTTTCCACCGGAGTAAAGTAAGCCGATAGCCATAATTTGCGTAAACATCCGTAAATCCGACCAATGACTATTTGAGTATGACTGTAGCCTGATAGAGTACGATCAATAACAATGCCCAGACTAGTGCAATGCTCAACAGCAGTAATTTTATTATTGCTTAAACATATATTTGGTAGGATATTCAAGCTAAATTTTCTCTTAGATATTGGGATAACTTGCGATTTTAGTGGGTTCAGAAGCAGCCCATTAACGACGGACCAAGCATATATTCGGGAAAGATCTTCATTAACAAGAAGAGCTAGCTCAGAGAGCTGGTTAAAGGGTTTCGCTAGATGAAGTTGAACGTCGTCAGCATAAAGATGCACAGATATTTGCATGCAGACTGATGGAAGATCATTGATGAACATGCAGAATAATAATGGCCCAAGAATTGACCCTTGAGGAACTCCTTGAACTAAAGCTTTTAGAGAAGAGGATTTGCCGCCAGAGGTAACTCTCTGAAATCTTTCTGATAAATAGCTACCAATAAGTTTGATAGCCCTATCACTGAAACCAAAAAAGTTTTTTAGCTTCCACTTTAGGATGTTGTGATTTACCCTATCGAAAGCTTTCGAAAAGTCAAGCAGACAAAGAGACTTACATAGCCCATGCCATAATCCTGCCTTATTTCGTTAAATAGGTTTATCATAGCTGTAGAGCAACTGTGATTCACTCTACGCCCTGACTGTTTCGGGTAGAACAAGTTGTTACTTTTTCAAAAAATTTTGATAAACAAGGTAATATACTAATTGGTCGGTAGTCAGAAGGAGAATTTGCTTTTGTTTTTTTGGCAATTGGAAGTATCCTTGCAATTTTCCAAGATATAGGAAAAGTTGATGTGGTAATGCAAAAGTTAATAACATGAGTGAGATGGCCAACAATAAGAGGTAACATAAGTTTAATAAACCGTATTGATAGACCATCCTCTCCGATAGCGTCAGACTTAACGGCCATGGTGCATTTAAAAACTTCATCTTCATTCACCATTTCAAAATCTTCTAGTCTTTGCACAGAACTGTCCGACTGTGCCGAAATGCGGTTAGCATCGAGACCGTTATCATGGAGTTGATCGCCTACGAAAAAGTTATTAAGAAGATCTGAGTCGAGAGCACTTTGAGGGTTAAGGACTTTAGAGACACCAATTTTTTTTATGTTTCTCCAAAGTGTTTGCATTAAGCTTTGATGCAAAGTAGTTCTTTTTAGATGCATGTATAACCAGAGTTGCATGATTTCGGGCTTGTTTAAATGCTTCCCAATTGATATTCGCTGATCGGCGCTTCCATCTACTGCTCAATTTATTTCGAATCTTGATTATATTAATCACATCGGAGGTGAACCAAGGACAGTTTTGGTACTGTTTTTTTCGGTACATGTTGATTAAACAGTTGGGTTAGGATCGATTGAAAGGAATCAACTTTGTCATTGGGATCAGCCTTCAGTCTGCACTGCATCCAAGAGGAGGCTGTTGTAGTTAGCTGAAGGGCATTAATATCAACCCTTAATAAAAACTCATGTTTTTCAGCCTAGGTATGATGGAGCCTCTAGATTTTCCAATTTACTTTCATTCACAGGATTTTGCTCGCAACTGTTTACTCAACTGTATATGTAATGGACAAAATTGCAAGGTAACGTTCAATGAAGACGAAACTTGTAGCGTTAAGTGTTTCAAACTTGAAATAGTTCAGCAATTTTATCTAATTGACCAAAATATGAGCTGGTCTGAACATATTTTTTCGTTGAAACAATATTTCCGTTTGGTCATACGTAGTTGTTATCGCCTTAAGAAATTTTTTGACTATAGGACTCTAAGAATTATCTACTTTGGTCTGTTCCACTCTAAGTTACAGTATGGAATAACTTGTTGGGGCGGCGCCTACCAAACGAAAATTCTGACACTTGCTGTTTTGCAAAAGTGCGCTATAAAGAAAGTGTGTAGTGTTAACCACTCTATGGTGCCACTCGTATTTAAATAATTGAAAATTCTGCCAGTTAGACATCTATACTATTCTTTTTGAGAGATGGCTACATACAAAGCCCTATCTCTGACGAACATAGTTTGCGTAGCAATTCAGGCTTCGTTGTCAGCGTTCCTACTTTTCGAACCTCTCATTACAGAAACTTTTACCCAGTTGTGTGCTGCAAACTTTTTAATAGACTTTCGGCGGAAATTTTACTAAAAGGTAGAAAAAACATACCACGGGCACAAACCCCAAACCGAAGTCTGTGGGGACGAACAAAAGAACTTAGCAGTAGAATCGCGGTCGATGCTGAGGATTTGGAAAGACTGTATAACGACGATGATAACCCAAATACCGATGTTACACAGAATGAACATTTCAACCTGGACGTTTTAGATCAACAATTCCGTAAGCCCGACCTGGATGAAGTAAAGATAGCCATATCTAACTTAAGTCCAACAAAGCGGCTGGAGTGGAAAGCCTGTCCAACGAGCTTTTCAAAGCATCAGGCGGTGACTTGCTACGAAGCATACACCAGTTCATCTGTAGAATAAGTTTGGACGGAAGTATGCCCGATGAATAGAACCTCAGCATTGTTTCTCCAATCCTCAAAAATTAAGACCCTCTGAACTGCACCAACTACAGAGGTATCAGTCTTCTTAACATACCCTACAAGATCCTCTCTGCCGTATTGTGTGAACGGCTGAAGCCGTTCGTTAACAACCAATCTATACGCACCACCTATTCGTCGATTTAAATCCCGCGTAAAGACGAACTATACAGAGCAGTGTCTCTCACATACTCGTACTTGTCCGTGTATACAAGATCACGATGGAGAATGCACGCTGCTCCATCAAGGTAGGTAAAGGATTCGCCGAGACCTTTGCTGTCAGAAAAGTATTTAGACAAGGCGATGCGTTCTCCTGCGATTTTTTGAACATCATTCTTGAAAGAATATTGCAAAACTCACTCGTCAACACAAGAGGCACAATCTTTCAAAAGTCCGCTGCGTGATGTCAGCGGCGCTTCCATGAGTATTGAGACGGCGAAGATGGGCTTAATGGTTAATGAGGGCACGACTAAATATATGTTGTCAACAAGAAAGGACACCCGGCACGGACGTCTCTGATAGAGCGTCACCCTTAATAGATATAACTTGAAGGTAGTTAAGGACTTTACCTTCCCAGTCTCCACTAGCGCTTAGATCAAACGAAGAATAATTCTTGCCTATCGCGGCTTCTTTGGGCTAAGAAGGCAATTGACTAGCAAAGCCCTCTCCCGAACAACAAAATTGACCCTATATAAGACCTTAATAATCCCAGTCTTGCTCTATGGTGCAGAGGCATGGTCTTTATCAAAAATGGATGAAGGTACTTTTGGCTGCTTTGAGAGGAAAATTCTTCGGGTGATTTTCAGTCCCATCTGCATATGAATGTGATGAGTGGAGGTGGAGATACAACGACGGGCTGTACAGCGACATAGACTTAGCCAGAAGAGTGAAAATCCAACGATTGTGGTGACTGATCATATAGAGCGGATGGACGCCAATGCTCCGATCTGAAAAGTTTTCGAATCCACCCCCTAGGGACAGCGCGGTAGAGGAAGACCGCGGCTCAGGTGGCTCGAAAGTGGAAGGGGCCCTCAACCAACTTGCCATGCGAAACTGGAACCAGCTAACTAAAGATCAAGGAGGGGAGGGAGACTTACTTACTTAAGGTGGCTCTACGAGTAGTAGACAAGTCTTCCAAGCCATCATATTCGCAATCCTGACGACAATGAACTATATTGTAAAGATTTGGTGAATGGGATGAAGCTGAACCCTTTCACGGCTTCGAAATTAATTCGAAAACGCAAAACTTTTCTCAACGCAGTCGGAAAGCTGAAGTCACGACATCTGAGTCTATTTCAAACAGAGACTTGTAGGTCTCTATGGATTCTATCGGGTTTTTTAACAGGGACGCTACAAAAGTAGAGCGACAGGGACAGCAAACGACGCCATATTTCTTGCCGCTTTTTTGACATTTCTCTTCAGTAAGGTTTGCCATTTCATGATGGAACGATATACGAGCCAACAACGAGTCGAAATTATTAAAATTTACTACCGAAATTCGGAGTCAGTGGCCTCAACGTTAAGAGCGCTACGTCCAATTTATGGTCGTCATAATCGTCCTAGCAGATCAACAATTGAGCGTTTAGTGGAACAATTTTAATCCACAGGCACAGTACATAATGTTCCCGTGCCAGTGAGACAAAGAAGTGCCCGTAGTGTCGAGAATATTGCTGCCACTGAGGCTTCAGTTGCAGAAAGCCCAAATGTGTCTCTCACACGTCGTTCTCAAGCGTTGGGCATCTCTGTGACGTCGTTGTGGTGAATTTTGCGAAAAGATCTTGGCCTACATCCTTACAAGATTAAATTGACGCAAGAACTGTAGCCGCTTGACCACTATGTTCGTGAATTGGGCTGAGCAACAACTTGAAAATGATTCTGATTTTCATCGAAAAATCATCTTCAGCGATGAGGCTCATTTCTGGCTGGATGGCTTCGTCAATAAACAAAATATGCGGTATTGGTCAGGCAGCAATCCACACGTACTCCATGAGTCATCATTGCATCCCGAAAAAATTACGGTTTGGTGTGGTTTATGGGCCGGCGGCGTCATTGGGCCGTACTTCTTTCGTGATGATCAAGACCGGCACGCTACTGTGAATGGGGATCGCTACCGTTCAATGATAACCGATTATTTTTGGCCCCAATTGGATGATATGGACTTGGAGGACATGTGGTTCCAACAGGACGGCGCCACAGGCCACACAGCGAATGTCACAATCAATTTATTGGAAACCAAGTTTGGAGAACGTGTTATCTCACGAAATGGTCCAGTCGCTTGGCCGCCTCGGTCGTGCGATTTGACGCCGTTAGACTATTTACTGTGGGGCTACGTCAAGTCTATGGTCTATGCACACGAGCCAGCAACGATTGATGAACTTCGTACGAATATCGAACGTAAAATTGCAGCAGTATCGGCCGATTTATGCTTGAAAACCGTCGAAAATTGCGTTCAGCGTCTGGACTTCTGCAAGCGTGCCCGTGGTGGCCATGCAAAAGAAATCGAGTTCCATACATAATGGCATCGAACGTACTTTCACAGGAATAAAGAATTTCATTGATATCCAAAACCGTTTTTGTTTTATTTAAAAAAACTTTTGTAGCGCTCTTATTGAAAAACCCTTTATCTCCTTTTTGTGGTAACAATGTTGGCCCATTCAACTTACTACCTGAAGAGCTGATTTGTTCATTGGTCCACTTGGATAAATTGAGCCAGGTATATCAGTTCTTTTAGAGATCTGAAGCTGATAAGAAATCACTAAGTACAAATGTGAAAGCTAGCGTTGGTTTTATATGGCGAATTCTACCAGTGCAGTTGAACTCCTAGAATCCGAGCGCTGGACTGCATATCAATATGTTTACATCACTTGGGCTCGAAAATTTCACAAATTTCAAAGGATGAGTATATACCATATAGTTTTCAATGGATGTAGATGTGAATGGATTTTGAGGGACTTAAAGCGGGCAGGGACACTGAATACCTATGCAGATACCCTACTCTGTCAAAAACTATGTGTGGATCCTTTGTGTATCCTATCATGACTGATAAAGAGAATTTCAATCGAACAGACAGACAAAAGAAGTCCATACGAGTGCACACATGTGACACAATATTCCTTCAAAATTACGTAGAATTCATGGAAACTTTCAATCTCATTTTGCGAATTTCGATTCATCCAAGCCATCTAAGAAACGACATCCGGGAATCGCCAAATTATCAATGCCAAGCAGTTTATCGAGTCAATTTATTGAAGAACTTCTGTGGCTGCTCCGATGCTGGATGTATCCAACCAACGTACGTATGCGACACGTGTTCTTTCCCCCAAACAATCAAAATCTCATTTTGCGTGGCTTCTCGAGATTCTTTCTCCTCTCCTTCAAGCTTGTAAATGTGAACGGTTACAGGTCATAGTTTCAAATTTCCCACTTAGAACTTTATCTCGGATACTGCTTTTACATGTGCACTTGTGGTCATAATATATTTGCATCTACATTTTGTATTCGTGCTTGTAGGCATTCGCACTTGTAAGTCGCATAATTCAATTTACCTTTATGTTCGTAAGCATCTACCTAAGCAATTAACACTTAAATCCAGCTTCAATGCCATTCGATGCGGTTAAGGCATTCATAATAAATATTTATAGACGTTGCGGAATGTGTCCATAATCAGCGACATTGTTCCGAACAATTAGCCTTATTGTTCATGCCACAGATACTCGTACATTCGAGTTTATTCAGGCATGGTACGGATAGTCAGCAATGTCGTCATTGTTGGGGTTAATGAAGCTACACCTCTACACCTCCTCCTTGTATCTGTTGGGTAAATCTGTAAAATTTGCTTAACCAAGGCTATAACTCTTCAGTGAATCTATGAAGGGGTAAGCCAATCGTGCTATTTAAGACGGCAGCTTTCGTATCAATCATCCGCCCACCTTATAAGATACTTTTCAGATAGCATTGAAAAAGATACACCATTGACATTTCATTAACATAATAACGTGACATAAATGGCATTCGTTGGTGGTATTTGAAATTCACTGGGCGTTCTTGCCTATAAACAGTTATCAAGCACTTTACGATATTTTCGCGCTTGTTAGCTACGAATACGTAACGCAGTTGAAGTTTGTTTTGGATTAGCGAATAATTGCGGTCTCATTTCCGGCACGATGCATATCTAAATGTAAACACAGTTAGAAGTTTTGGTGAATGACTTGGTAGACCAAACGTAGCAACTGATGAGCGTTTGTTTTGTTTTTTTTTTTTTGGGAGAAAATTAAGTGCAAGGTTGGGATAAGAAGTTGTACCAGTGTTGGAGCGATGGACTTTGAATTAGCATACCATAAAGGTACTGTTTCGCTAGAGCTGCTTAGGTCAGAGTTGTGCATAATACATGCGAATCCAAGTGGAATCGGATACGAATGAGTGGTTGATTTGGCTTTTGGATGCCAGGAGAAGTTATTTCAGTCGGAGAGCTCTATGAAGCGGCTCAAAATCTTTAATCTTTATCAAAAACCAGGATCTCCTTCGTCAATGACAACTAAGAAATCTGAACAAAGCATTTCAAGGAAGTGAGTTAGGCGCATTCTCAATCGAAACGGAAAGGCTATGACTTTTGAATTGGAAACTAAAGATCACTTCATGACTGGAACTAAGATCGTCTTAGAAGCCACGCTAGAAGGTTCCAAGGTTTCAGACCGTAGGCTTACTTACTTACGTAGGTGGCGTTTCTGTTTGAGGTAAGCCTAGGACTATCATGCCTTCCCAGCCAGCTCTGTTCTCTGGTAACTATTATACTTTAAGTTGGTCCGGGGTGGAACGTATGCAACGTTTTCCTTTGATAATGGACTCAAAGACTTTTCGAACTGGACCGCTGGCGTTCATCCACTCTACATGTTCCAGTCACCAAATATGAATTGAATTCCGACTCTTTTAGCAAAGTTCAAGTCGGTTTGCAGCCCGTACAATTCTTAGTTAATTTTCCGCGTTGATCAGTCCAAGCATTTTCCTCTTGAGGCTTGAGAGATTAGCAAGTACGGGTATTGAAGAATTCGCATGACAGTAGATCGCGTTGTCAGAAATTCTTTGGAAATGGAATGTCTTGGTGAAATTATAACCGACTCTCAGCGAGCAGCGAGCTTTCCCCATGGCTCCCCCACAGAGCTAGATCTGCTTACGTGGGATGCCAAAACCGGGCATGCCCGCGTGATAATTTTTCCGATACACGTTGTTACAGGCGGCCTTAAAATCAACAAATAGTTGGCGGATGTCGATTTGGAATTCAAGATCTGCCGATACACGCCTGAAACCATGCTGATAAGGACCAGGACCGATTAGTTGGTTGACAAAAGGCTTTAGGCGATCACATATTTATAGCATGGCAGAGAAGACCTGGAGATATTGAGAAAACCTATGCCTCTACAGTTAGCGTGGACTAGAGGGTAACCTTCCTTCAAGTTTCGTTTGTTTGCCATGCTTTCGCTGTACCATACTCTACAGATGATGTGGAGTATGGTCGTCATCTCCACCTCTTCAGCTAAACCGTAGGCAGTCTTATTGGACTTACGTTTGGATGTGGCTATCCTCACTTCGCCGATGTCAAATGAACAGAATTGTTGCCCATCATCGCCCTTGTTAAATGTTTCATTCTACCTGACAGCGCCGTCTAACAGTCTGCAGAAATACTTCTTCCAAATATATAGCACTGAATGCGAATCTACCACTAGCTTCTCTTTCTCGTAATTGTTGATATGCTGTGTACTTTTTGCCTTCTGGTTAAATACCGGACCTTTTCTGCCATCTATCCCTCATTGTCCTCGAACTCACGCTCCTCGTGTTCTTTTTTTCTTCCTTCTGAGAGACCGATGCTCTTCCTTCCTTATTTGGTCGTAAAGTTCACGAGTGGCCTTATTTCTACATTTTGTGTTTCACCACATGTCCGAGCTGGCATTCATCTTCAAACGAGAGGTGGTCGAGTGAGGCCTAGGACATCAGCATCGCTAGTGAATTATTGTCAGTTGTGTTCGAGACAAGATGATGGCTGCGCAGGACGTTGATAGACTTAAAGGGGCAGTTGATCTGCAAAGGTCCTGACAATTTCTTTCTTAGCGGCATTAGTGATATTCGTATTCTTACCTTGAACACAACAATATATGTGTCCGAGACAATGCTGGTCACTGGGAATGTTCTAATATCGTGGAAGTGCACTTTGCATCGATTGTAATGCGATTAATCTGGTTCCTGGTGGATTGATCAAGATGCCGCCAGGCCTCCGGGTTCTTGCCATGATAACATTACAAAGCGAAATCGATAAATTTGCATCCGTCATATATTTTGTCATGGAATTCATAATACTGTCCTTGATGTCATAGTCTTTCGGTGCGGTTGCGGCATTCGCGCTTATTAGACTGATGCTGCCGAATTTAGCTTTGTGGACCGTAGGACCCTTGTTAGAACACCTGCAATAAAATTGACAACCTAAGGCTCCGGAGTGTAGAGATATCAACGAGGTTAGAAGTAGTTTGACTTAGCATCATCGTATACTCCTACATTGTATGCTTCACCGAGAAGGTCTCTGCAGCAGAAAAACTAAGTTTGGGTGAAATGGCCTTATTGAAAAACCGTTGAAGCTGTTCTCTAAAGCAAACGACCAATGAATCATGCTTATACTTTGATCTTTAATTAGTGGCATGATTGGGTCATGAGAAAAGGCGACATAGCATGAACTTCCCATAGCAATACAGTGCTTATATAGGTTACCGGATTAAAGAAAACTCTGCTATGAGAGAAGACAGTATCAAGGTTCGAGTACATAAAGCGGTTGAAACAACTTTAGAAGGTCTATACGCAGGCCAATAAGCTGACTTCATACTCTGGTAATGAACTCTTCGAAAAAAATCAACAACTCCTAGCCAACGAGGCACAGGAAAGAGCAGATATTTTGTAAGTATCAGTTTCAGTTAAAGAGGAGTTGAACGATCCCAACGTAACTCTCGGTCAGAAGGTGATTCGAAGATCTACAAGGCTTCCTAAAGGGCTTAGGAATGAGATAGCATAGTTACACCGAAAGGACCACCAGCAGAAGTGAGAGAGTACGCAAGCAACAACGTATTTCGGGCGAACTTTTGAAGACTTATATCCCTTTCACACTTCAGTAACCCAGCTAAAGCCTATTTTAGTGGTATCTCCCCTCCTACCACCTACTAATCAACCCGGACAGGATATGCGAGAAAAAACTTATTTTTGACGGTATCTTCACTTCTCGGGATGTTAGAGACACCCTGTTATGCATTCTGAAATATTGCTTAACTCTCGGTATAAAACGCAATGTCTCGACTGTGGTAACAATCATCCTTCCTTTTGCAGACCCACGAGGGAGTCATCGATTTTCACATCAAATTGCTAGCATGCCTGCCAAAAGGTTAATAGCTTGAGATAGCACTACCTTTTCTGTTGCGACAATTGGAAAATCACTCTGTCGCAATGCGTATAGGTGGCGTTGCTTCATATCGGGAAGCTTTAAACAACTTTGGCTTTGGCTCCTTCTCGATCACCACATCTCTACAAGAATAGAACATGTAAAACTCTGCAGCTTAATGCACTTTTGAGCACAAATGCATATACTCTCTCCTTTCCTATAGAAACTAGTACTCGAATGGCAGCTAAACGAATTGCAGGACGCAGACGACGTCACTCGTTATGTGTTGAAAAAATATCCACAGACACTCTCCTTGAAATCGGACAAAATGGAGCTGGTTATCTTCATAAGAAAAATAAAGATACCACATGCCATCCTATTCAAGTTAATTGTCATTCCTATGAGCTTCTCCAGGTATAGATCTCATCTGCAATAGCAAACTGAAGTGTTGTAGAGGGCAGAAAAGCCCATTTTGTTGTCTATTGGCGCAAGAAGGCTTTAGGCTCAAGGTGTGATTTGCAACCCAAAGTCATACACCTGATTTACACCACTCTCTTGAGACCAATTTTCCCTTATAGTGGCATGCACAGGAAAGGCAGACGTCACTTGAGCGTCTCCAAAGGCAGCTAATCTAGAAAAAAGATCTTTGGCTGCAGGAGTATCAACTTACAACTGGTCTAAGCACACTTCAACCAAAACCACTCCAGCTTTACTCGACCTAAGTCATCAGATGAGGTTCTGCTTCAAAAAAACTCTAATGACTTTATATTCTACAAAAGATAACAAGATCTTAGTCCATATACAATGGAAAACACCAACGCTAGAGGCGCTCCCCTGTCACAATTCCAACTCACTTTCCCCCATAGAAAGTAAAACCTACGCACATCGTTTTTCTTTCTTAAATAAACATCTACTTCACTGCAGTGGATAAATGTACGTAAATGTCAGCTTAAATCGAAACAGTCAATTAGCCGATTAAATACCATGCTGGTGGTAATTAATAGCCGCCTACGGTTGGAACTCATTAAATCATCTTTATCGAGTGTAATAAAGGTGCTCGCTGATACCTCAACTCCAAGTACCCCGTTCTGTTTGTTCGGCGATGGAGACCTCAATCAAAATGATGAACCTATTCCGAAAATAAACTCGCAACCATCCAAAACTCAAACCCCAATTAAAATACCATTAAACCTTCACTCCGCAATTAATAAAAGCAACCCGGAGAACAAGGCTTTGAATAAAATTCTGTAACTAACGACTACTCCGCGGAGAGAGCAATTCCACTGATTAAACTGCCTGTTTACACGAAACATCAAAGTCCACTAATAAATTATCTGCCAGCAGTTAAATCCTAACAATCACAGTACGCATCCAAATGTAAAAGAAAAAAGCTATCCGACCGGCAGGCTTGACGTACGCCAATAAAGGTAACAAAAAAACAAGAAAATGTCGAAAATTCTTAGCTCGTAGATGACATCAGTAGGGGATATGATATCACCACCGCACGACGAAGCATAAGAAACCCATCCACGCTTAATCTGACAGATTTACAAATTCGAATACACAACGACAACGATTTCAGAGTCGATCGCCGTCGACAGGCAACAGTCAACAGTCAACAGTAGACAGACGGCACACACACGGCAGCACTTCGTGTTGGGTTTTGGTGACAAGTTTAACACCCCTGACCTTGAAGTTGAACCCAATTTGTCTTAATTGAATACACACCTTGGCGAATAAATTATTCACCTCGACGACCCGAAATGACATATGGTCGAGGTACGATATACTCGTACATACTCGAAACCTACTCACAAATCCACACAATCCCATGCAAATAGACTACGCGAGCTCCTACACATTCCCTGTGTATCTATTATACGAGTATCTATCTGCCAATCCACGCTGTCAGTGCCTACTCGTTCACCCGCATGCAGATTAAAGTATCACCAAGGCATATCGCAGGCTTAGAGGGGTAAGTTGGTTTTCCATTCTCTTGTATCTGCAGCCTTAGCCTGTTGCTCAATCGACTATGAAATGGCTCTCTGAACTAGCTCTGTTGTCGGTCGGTCGGTGGTTGCTGGATTCGTGCTCTCATGTGTGAATTTTGACTTCATTGAGAAAATTGCTTGACACTCCTTGGACCTTGGGAGTGTAGCCAAACGTTGTAGAAGAGGATTTTGGGCATGCCAGGTAACTGTGGTTTGTCCTATAAAAAATCCTGTAACCAAAGCGATATTTTTCAAGAATGTGAAAACAGTTGCTTTGGCATGTTTCACCACGGTCTTAAGACAATTAACACCACAAACTCTGAGAAGGGATTGCATCAGCGACTGTTTGGATCAAGACTTATTCTGATAATTTCTTTCAAAACAGGCAACAGGTTTTGATTAAGTTAAGATGAGTAAGTGATGAAGTGCCTATAGTACCAGCGCCTACCTACCTACCAATCAGTACCTGTAGCCGGATGCGAGCGTAGGCCGGACACACGCAGTTATAGTGCCATCATGACTCTCGCAGCAAGCATCGAAATGTGTTTTATCATCTTTAACGACTACACTTAGGTGCTACTAAGTAGTCTACAACCTTTCCTACTGAGGGACAGCAGGAAAGCCCAATACCTCTTAGAGAAGTTGGAATGCATTCGTTTTGTTTGCCGACATCCTGAGGATCCATGGCACCTGCAGTAATGCTCATTTGAAAGCGAACTAATAAAAATGGCATGCGCATGCCCGGCCAGTAGCATTATACTGGCCTATACCGTCATAGGGCTCACAATCCTTTACTGAAGAGATTAACGGAAGACGAACCGAGCAAACACTTAGCCGAGGCCCTTGACGGATATCAGGCAGATATCACCGCCATCCAGGAAGTGCGAAGAGATGAGCCAGACATACCTAGGATGAACAACTGTGATGTATAATTACTGCTATATGGAAAAGAAACAGCGGTTATTCAGATGCAGATTTGCCATATGCCACAGGCTTAGGCAAGATATCTCGACCTTCCGACACGTAAGCGAGTGCCTAATGACAATCCACTTCAAGGCTAAATTCGCTAACATAAGCCTAACATACGCCCATGCCCACGAAGGTAAGCACGGCGCCACAAAATAATGTTTTCACGAGCTTTTGGATAAGACGTATGAGCAATGCCCGAGTAGGAAGGATAAGGAAAGGAGGGCATCTTTGGTAGCACAGTTTGTGAGAATAGCCTACACGGCATCACGTCTGGCAATGGACTTAGGGTTATTGACTTTGCGGTGGGACGAAATATCACTATGGCAAGCACGCTGTTTCGTTATTTCAATATGTAAAGGAGGCATGTCTGTTACGGGATCATGAACGCTAAATCAAATTGATTGTTTTGCGATAGACGTAAGGCATGACTGCAGTATTCTGGATGTCCGAACGTTCCTGGCAGCCAACATTGACTTGGATCACCACTTTGTTGCAGCCAAAGTGTGCAAGCGGATTTCCCAAGTGCCACAACAAAGAAGAACTACTGTAAGAAGGTATAACGTAGAAAAGCTGAAATCGCAAAAGACCGCCAGAATATTCGCCTACGCGTTCGAAATCTCTCAACAACTCTTATACCGCCAGCATCAAATACCGAAAACCAGGGGCAAAGCTGCCAACGTGCCATCAGAGACGTCGTAACTGATGTGTTGGGTTTCACCCGATCACCACCAAGAAATCCCTGGTTTGATGAAAAATGTCAGTGGGCACACGCAGCTAAACAAGAAGCGGTGCTGCAACGAAGGTCCATAGCTGCTCGTGGGAGGGGAGAACATCATCTTCTCCAGAAGAAGAAAAAAGAGCACGAGCAGCACGCGATCGAAGATATTGGGAGGTTGCACTCCAGAAATAACGTCCGGAAGTTTTACCAAGTAAAAAAAACGTGTCAAGGCAATAAGACCCGTGCAGAAGAAGAAGGAAATCTTGTAGTGGAGATACAGTCGGTGCTGAGAATATCGAAAAACTTTTTCTGCAGACAACATCCCGCCGTCAGGCAGAATAGGCGATGATAGGCAAAACTAAGCATAACAATATCTAAGCCACAATCCAACGAATCAGCTGGACCTGACTGCTTGCCGGCCGAAGTACTCGTATTCAAAGCAGCTGGAAATGACTTTGACTTTTGACTTTGACTTTGGAGAGCATGCACCAACATTTCTCAGATATGGTCAGAAGTGTGTATGTCTGATGAATGGGATCACCAAAACCCCTCAAATACGCCAACTATAGATGTACTCGTATAAATCTTTTCAGCATCGGATACAAGGTCTTATCTGCCATATTGTGTGAATGTCTAAAACCCTTCGGTAATAATCTTTAATGTGATAATGTGACTTCTTCAACATCATACTTGAACGAATTGTGCGGACTCTGAATGAACTCCGGAGGCACAATCTTTTAAAAGTCTGTGCAACTACTAGAGCACACCGATGATATTCACATAATTGGGAGAACTCAGCGGGCTGTCACCTGTGCTTTCGCTAGTACGGATAGAACGTCACAATTGGCAGCTATAATTTCGAGGTAGTAAAGGACTTTGTCTAGCTTGGCTCAGCTATAAATTCCAGCAGAAATAAAAGCATTCATGGCAATCGCTGTTTCTTTGGACTTAGAAGGCAATTGGGTAGTAAGGCCCTATCCTGAAAAAAACTAAGGAGGCTCTATATAAGACCTTGTTCATCTCAGTTCTGCTTTATGGCGCAGAAGCATGGACCTTATTGAAAGCGGATGAAAATGAAGGAGAAAAGGTCTCAATGATGAACTGTACAGTGACATCGACGTAATCAGAAAACATCCCATCAGCCGCTTTAGATGACTAGGACACGTAGAACGAATGGACACCAATGCTCCGGCCCGCAGAGTCTTTGAATCTAACCCGAAGGCCAGCACAGTAGAGGAAGACCTCACTGATATATTATGGAAGATCTCAGGAAACGTTTTTACGAGAACGCATTTCGGCTTCGCATATACTTCTTTACAGATCACATGCCGCCAAACGACTGCTAAATATTAAGCAGATATTGCCGCAATTCCAGAAGTGCAATGGTCCATCGACCATCGAATGCGACGTTTATTTGGATATGGGTTTGCTATTTAAGTCAGACTCATGTGGAAAGTCTGAGGGTTTTGGCATGAACACGCATCAAGTCCATATTCGGTAATGTAAGACTGATTTGTGTCCATGCCCATATAGGAGATAAGGATACCAGCATTAAGGAAGACAAGTGTGTGCGCTGTGCCTCGGCTATGACGTCAGATTTTCATAGATCTTAATAGATAATAGATAGTCATTGGAAAACACATCCTTCTTAACACCACGTCAGCCAATGGATCCAGGTTTTTAGAATTGGTAGCGGGGCGTAGCCTATAAGTAGCCAGCATACCTCTCACTTGGCTATTCGATCGTTGCGTTTCCGTCAAGCTCTTTCAAAGTCCCAGTCAGTGTGGATGTTTTCAATGAGCCACCAGACGTCATTGGTTACAAAGTGGCATCACAAAAAAACCTCTATTTTGACGATGAATGTAGGAAGATATATGCATACAAGAAGTTTATAAAGCAGCGATAGCTCGAACACCTAGAGATGCTCGTGTGCTCTACGAACAGAAAAAAAGGGAAGACCGCAGGCTTCTCGAAAAGAAATGGAAAGGGTGCATGTTACTGCAGGAATGACGTTTGGACGAAATTTGCCAGAGCTACAAAGACAGAATGTAAGCCGTAAAGATGAACATGGACTACTATTAGTAGAGTCGCAGTCGGTGCTTAGAATATAAAAAGACTACTTCTGATAATACCGCTGTCAGACAGAATTGGCCATTTCCCCCGGACGAAGACAACAGAGAATTCGTTCCTCCTTCGAAGCTAAAGTCTAGTGAAGCTCTAAGCATGAACGCACTGCCTGCTGAGCTATTTAGAGCAGCTGTAGATGGCCTGGTTGCGAACAAACATCAGCTAAATTGTAGGATATAGACAAAGGAAAGCATGCTCGATTTATGGATTCTCAGAATTATTTGTCCGATCCACAAGGAAGGAGACCTTTTTAACTGCACCAACTACAGAAGATGAGTCTCCAAAGCATCGCCTGTAAGATTTATTTTGTGAGCTTCTGAAGCCATTCATGAACAATGTGGCTGGTCCATATTGGTGCGGTATCAGTCCCAGTCTCTATTTAAAGCCGTATATGACAGCGTGCATAGGGTTGCAGTTTGGAACGCCATGTCTAGTTTTGACATACCTGGCAAATTCGTCAGGTTTGCAGGACAATTATGAAAAATTCTCGTTTCTCCATCAAGATCGGTAGTGAATGGGCTACGTGCTCTGATGTGACTTTTCCAATATCGCCTGAAAGGAATCGTGCAAAACTCACTGACCAACTAAAGACGCACGACCTTTTCTAAGCCTGTTGAATTATTATGAAGCTTTTGTGAGTAACGAAGCGAAATTGAGGGCAAACCTAAGTACATGTTGTTATCAGGAAAGCATGAGTAACACCGACGGCAGCGTGGCGGGAATCACTCCTGCCAATTGCTGTTTTTTTGGTCTCAGCAGGCAGTTGATGAAAAGAGTCCTCTTTCGTAAGATCAAATTGGTTTTATACCAGAAATGGATTTAAAAAGCAGAAATCCAGTTTTAATCTGGAAAAAGCAATTCTACACAAAAAAGAAGTTCGAATATGTGATCTGGCTTTCAACCTACAGTCCCCCACCCTTTCCAAGTTGTCGACTGATACTCGGATGTACTTGCTGCCCTGTTTCGCAAATTTCCTTTCAAAGTTCATTCGCAAACAGTTATCCATAAAATACTCTTAAATTGGCAACTATGATAGGTCTGATTTGGTTTTGGTAGATTTAGTTCTAAAAGTAACCTTGCACCATCGATCGGAATCCTAATTAATCGGATACGTCAGATGTAACACAAAGGATACCCATCAGTAGAACCATTTATGGATTGGAATTGTCGATGCAGATAATACAGAGACAATCCATCTGTAGACGAGTAAGTACGAGTACTTCAAATAAGTGGTTATGACGTTTCATTGCTTCTGCGTATGCAAAGCACACCATAAATGGATGCAAACGAATAAGTATCACTCGATTACACCTGTGCATTGCAAGTGCAACAATATCACCATGATTGTTGTCATCGATGGATGGAGGTACCCAGGTATTGTGAGTGTAGTACTTGTACGAGTATATCTGTAGCTTCACTGCCTACCGCATCCAATGGGTGTGTTATTCGTATCTAGGGCTTACATAATCGCAATGGTACATATGAGGGGGAACTGCAACGCATAATCACGAATCCAGTCCGATTCGGGTGGATGGTTCGTGTAATGGGGTATCCGCACCACAGGTGTAAATGAGCTCTGCTAGCTAATGTGGAGGCAGGCGCCTTGAGACTGCTTAAACTGCTCAGGCTTATGCAACAATCTATGGGAAAACTTTTTCGTTTTCATTTTATTATTTTCGGCTGACTGGCTGTCATTTTTCGATTCGCAATGAATTGTCTTTTTCTGGTTGAATGATGGGCTGCGCCGCGGGAAACGGGGAAAACTCAACTCAAATCCAAGGTAGTAGATACGACGAGAAGAGGCGATTCTGAATGGATACGAGCATGGGTATGAGTATGAGTTTTCCACTCTGGTGCGTAGTTGGATATTGGATTCGTTGAAGTGGGGATAATGTCTGTTATTTTGTGGCTCATTGTTGAGACTTTTGTTATGGAGGAGCCTTTGTGTGCGAATGAATAGCTTGAATTGTTTGACTGACTTGAATGTCATAGTGTGAGGTCGTATTTTTGCATATGCGACGACGGTTGAAGGTCAGGTTTTTACCATGATTGAATGTTTTTTTGACTTTTCTGTGCTGAAGATTTGGCAGAAATCTTTTTTTTCTTTACTTTGAGAC
This sequence comes from Volucella bombylans, assembly GCA_949129095.1. Classification (NCBI taxonomy): domain Eukaryota; kingdom Metazoa; phylum Arthropoda; class Insecta; order Diptera; family Syrphidae; genus Volucella; species Volucella bombylans. Next base: position 150,987,391 of record OX422142.1, read on the forward strand.
ATGAGATAATACAATATGATGTATGTAATGGCATATGGATCTGAAGTCTGGGCTCTGTCAGAGGTCTGCTTTGTTGAGGGACTAACATTGATTTATGGACAGGTTGCAGGAGTAGAATACGGAGGATTCATCCAACTGTTGATTTTGTCAGACCATTTTCATTGTCATATGAAATCATATCTGATTGTGTACTATACACGCACATGTATAGTGTGAAGTGCAAGCTGTCGTAGCTAGATTGTTCACTTTTACCTTCAATGGCGTTCGGTGGTCTTTGATTGTCTAACAGGTTCTGTCGTTCCTTAAATAGATTTTCGAGATGAGAAATCGCCTCCGCATTGGAGAAAATCTGCGGAGATGAACATTTGAGACATTAACCCGAATGAAACCAAATTTAGAGGTCATCAGATAACCAACGAAGGTGATGAGTATCTCCATAAATGTATAAAACATATGTTGCGCGATGGAGTGAATCACCATGAAACTTTGGGGTTCAATGTTTTGGGAACCGGTATCTGATGATCGCATCGATTGCATACTTAAGTTGTTTGGTTTTTGCTTGGTTTTTGTTGGCTATTTGGGTTTTGGTGATAAGTATGATGCATAAATTTGGTATTTTTTGAATTCCAAGACCACATGCTGAGTTTGAGGTAATAATTCGTCTCTGGATTTGTAGATATCTACATTTATATGTGGCGAGATAAATGACTTATTGTCCCTTCGCCATGGGTATGTCGCTTATTAGTCAGTCCCCAATATTCCTCTATTGTCCATTTCCGGAAGATTAAAATTTAGCACAACAGATGTACATATCACTCACTGGAGAGGTATTCAAAAGTTTTAACAAATATCGTTAATGTCCCACTCCGTGAGGCAAGTGACGACTCTTGTTACTATTGGCTGATATACTTGATCAAAAGGTTCCCGGAATTTATTCAGAAAATTAGAAATACAAATTTATTCATCTAAATCGATATTGTCCCCTTCAAAGTAATTCCCATCGACTAAAACACACTCATGCCAGCGCTTGATCCAATCCTCGAAACATTTTTTATATTCGGTTTTCAGTAGGTCCATCAGTGCTTCCTGAGATTTTACCATTACTTCCTCTCGGCTGTTGAAACGCGTTCCCCGTAGTGGTTTTTTAACTCGATTGAACAGAAAGAAGTCACAGGGAGCCAAATCAAGTGAATTCGGTGGCTGTTGGATGGTATTTGTTGCATTTTTCGTCAAAAAATTACAAATAATGATGGCACTGTGCGATGGTGAGCTATCATGGTGCAAAATCCACGAGTTTTCTGCCCACAATTCTGGTCTTTTTTTTGGTCTCGGCTCATTTGGTGAACGCCATTCACTTGCCTGATGTCTGGATTGCGTTTCGAACTCATAAACCCACGTCTCGTCTCCAGTATGAATGTGGGATCGGATTCAGCCTCTCAAATCATCTCTCTTGCGACGTCAATACGGTCTCTTTTTTGCATGAAATTGAGGTCTTTTGGCACCAACTTTGCTGCTACACGACAGAAACCCAAATCATTAATGTTCAAGTCCTCCGCTATCGCTTTGATGGTTAATTTGCGGTTACTGACCAACATTTATTTTACTCCATCAATGATTTCGTCGGTTTTCGATGTCGATGGTCTGCCACTGTCATCTTCGATTGACTCACGAACACTTTTGAACCGCTCCTGCCACTGGTAAAAGACCGTTTTCTTTAGAGAATCGTTGCCGAAACACTTTTCCAGCATTCCCAACTTCATTTCCAATCCATTTCTAAAATTGTAAAAAATCGCCAACACACACAGATTTAGATGTACTCTTGGCTGCGTAAATTTTGCAAATGTCAAGCTATGACGCTAAGATTTAGAGGGAATGTCAACAACAGTTTTATCAACTTAACAAAAAAAAAAAAAAAACAGTACTCAAATCGGAACAATGGGAGCGCCACATGGTCGTCATTCCGGGAACCTTTTGGTATGTAGGTCAGAGGCGAGTTCATAATTCTAAATTTACTGCAGTACTGCAAATTTTGCGTTAATTTTTGTAAAAGAACTGCATTATCAGTGCATTTGTTTGGCATCATTTGTGTAAACCTGCTGTCAAAGTTGTGCATTCCCTGCATATGTTTTTCTTTTGCTCCGAGCTGCAGAAAATTTTTTTCGTTGCCAAAACTCTTTCATTTTGGTGTATTTTATCAAGATCATAGGAATGTAATGTGATTTCGTTATTGATCGTAAAATTAAATATGTACTTATAATTCGTATTTCTATTCAATATTTTATATAGGGGAGAGGAGCAAAATAACTGCTTGAGCGCCGAAGTAAAACTTTTCGTTACGGTTCGGCTTCCATGGAAACCGAATTTATATCTGAAAAAAAAGAAGGCTGTGCTTTGGGGCAAAGTTTTGGCTGAAATCTAATCAGAAATCACTGAGAAGTTCCAAAATTTAATGATATCTTACAAGCGGATAAAGAAAAGGAACAAAGAAAGCGGTAGGGAAGCCTTGTCATGGGATTATTTCAATGAATTCGATGAGGTGTACGGTACTCGGCATAATATTGATCCGCCGGCCGAGCTACATGATAGCCGAAATATTTGGCGAAACTGATGAGATTGATGTGAACCAGATGGTAGAAACTAAAAGTAAAAAAGCGAACAAACCAACTGTTGTCTCAAATAATCAAATGATCGAGTTTCTAGAGAACGAAGAAAAGGAGGATCAACGGCGTCACGAGGAATTTGTAGCTGTTGAACACGATAAAAATTCATATCTCGAAAAACAGCTATTGGAGGTGCTTCTACGAGTACACTCCGTTTCAATTGAATACGAGTAGGTACAACATTTTTCAAAAGTTTGTGTTTCATTATTTTCAAATAATGTGCATCATAAACAAAGTTTTGTACGTGGAAAACATGCAATGAGGTAAAAAACGGTCACAACAGCAGCCGATAGAAGAGCAATTTTGCAATGTGCTTCTAATTCCTCTGACTCAGCTGCGAAAATAAAACAAAGAGCAGGTGTTAATCGTATTGTTTCAACAGTTACAAGAGTAATTAATTGTTCCAATCACCTAAACTGTCTGAAGCTACAAAAAAAAGGAGCCACCTAAAAACCCTTAGCGAAAGCGTATGGGGTTGGAATTTTCGAGGTACCATATGGCTTGGCAAGAAGAATGGTGTTGCGTGGTTTTATCAGATGAAAAAAAGTTCAATTTTGATGGACCTGATGGGTTTAATTATTACTTTCACGCTATGAGAAATGACTAACGCTTTTTAGCCCGGAATCGGGCCGAGAAGGTGGTGTTATGGTTTAGGAAGCAGTTAGCTATTATGGAAGTGTTGAACTAAAATTTCAAACAGCAAAAATGACCACAACAACTTATAAAAAAATATTGGAAAGGATATTTTTGGACTCATTAATTGGACTTTCCAGCAGGACAACGCACCCATTGATACGGCGCAGATAGTTAAAAAATAGGATAAGGGAGCAAAATGTGGGATTGCTACACTGGCCATCGTACTCACCGGACCGATGTTTGCTGTGAGAGTCATGATGGCACTATCACTGCGTGTGTCCGGCCTACGCTCGCATCCGGCTACAGGTACTGATTGGTGGGTAGGTAGGCGCTGGTACTGTAGGCACTTCATCACTTACTCATCTTACTTTAATCAAAACCTGTTGCCTGTTTTGAAAGAAATTATCAGATTAAGTCTTGATCCAATCAGTCTCTGATGCAATGCCTTCTCAGAGTTTGTGGTGTTAATTGTCTTACGACCGTGGTGAAACATGCCAATTGTTGACGAAAAAATATCTCTACACACTTCTCCCAGCAATGCTCCCATCTCTCTAACCCGTCCAAATAGTACTTGGCGTTTTTCTCTGCAAAATAATTGTTCACGAAGGTGATTGGCTCCTCATTTCACGTAAATCTCTGTCCTCCGAGCGCAATTTTTAGATGAGGGAACAAAAAGAAGTCTCTTGGGGCTAGATCTGGTGAATGAAGGTGGATTTTCAAACAGTTCAAACCGTAGTTCATGGATTTTCACCATGGCAACCGCAGAGTTGTGAGACGGTGCGTTGTCTTGGTGAAACAGGATTTTCTTTTTCTGCAAATGTGGCCGTTTTTCCGCAATTTCTGCCTTCAGCTTGCAAGTAATGAATCGTAGTATGATCCTGTAATTGTTTTTCCTTTTTGAGATTATCGATTAAGATAACTCCTTTACTATCCCAAAAAACAGTCACCATCACTTTCCCAGCCGAAAAAATAGTTTTTGGCTTTTTTTGGAGCCGGCTCGCCCTTTGCAGTCCACTGTTTTTACAGAATTTTTGTTTCGGGCGTATAATGATGTATCCAAATTTCATCTACAGTAATTAATCGGTGCCAAAACTCGCGCCAACAGAACACGTTTTGGTCTAACGTAAGCAAACGCGGCACCCAACGCTCGGACAGCTTTCTCATGCCTAAATCTTTAATTAATATGCAACAAACACGTTCTTTGGACATTTTCATAACCTCTACTATCTCTCTCACTTTAATTCGGCGGTCGTCTAACACCATTTGGTGAACTTTAGCAATGTTATCGTCAGTGGTTGCTGTTTCTGGACGTCCTGAACGTTTATCATCTCCTAAGCTCTTACGGCCACATTTAAATTCAGCTGCCCAAAATTTCACTGTGGTAAATGATGGTGCAGAGTCCCCATACACAGAGTCCAACTCATTTTTGATTTGCGTAGGCGTATTGCCTTTCAATAACAAGAATTTAATAACAGCTCGATACTCAGTTTTTTCCATTTTCACAAAAAACACTCACATCGACTCACTCAAACGACTGTCAACTAAAAACTTGCGCGCGTCCAAAATGACGGTAAGTAACTGTCAAAAGATGCACAACTAGCATTCACTAACTTTTATTGACGAGTGCTGCTATCTCTACGTTGCGATCGGAAACTTTTCAGACAACTCGTATAGTAGGCTTGTTGCTTAGTTGCTTGTAATAGCATGTCGAAGTAAGTCGTTATTTTAATTAATCTTGTTGTGATTGCCAGTCACCTCGTTTGCTGTTTACGTAAGCTTTATTTTTTCGTGGTGCTAACTTTGAAGTTTTGTTTTGAGACAAAAATGGTTTCGCTTTCGGATATTCAAATTGAAAATTACTTAGCAGCAATAGATGATGGTTCTGATGATGACCGTTACTCAGAAGATGGTGAGATATCTGAAACAGAAGACAATATATCTGTGCATTTGGAGGAGGAAGACGTTATTTCAATTAGCGGAAGCAGTGACGATGATGATGGTGATACACCGCTACGTCAATTGCAAGCAAAAGTGCTAAGAGGTAAGAATAAGCATATTTGGTTTTACGTGCCACTTCGAGTTGAGAAATATTGTGACTATTGGCCGATTAGGGCGAGGTGATGCTCAGAACATTGAAACTGAAAAGAATGCCTTCACATACTTATTCAGCAAGCCAATCATTGACTCGTTATATACCAAACAAGAAATTGACCGACGTGCCCCTAAATATAAAGATCAACACTACGTTCATCAGACTGATAACATAGAACTTGAAGCTCTAAAAGGGCTTCTAATTTTTTCGGCTATAAACAAAGACAATCGTAAAAGCGTCAAAAATATGTGGTCTCCATTTAGTGCTGCTATTTGCAAGGCTATTATGAATGCCAACCGCTTTCGAGTTTTGCTAATTTGCTTACGATTCGATGATAAGGATAAAAGGGATAAAGAAGACACATTTGCCCCGGTTAGAGACATTTGGAAACTATTTATAACTAACTGCAGAAATTCGTACAAACCTCGCTTTTATTTAACAATTGACGAACAACTTCTGAGCTTCCCCGAGGAGTGTCCATTTCTAGTGTACATAGCCTCAAAGCCAAATAAGTATGGTCTTAAAATAGTTGCCATTAGTGATGCTAAGACATTCTACATGTTTGATGCTATTCCATATATTGGCAAAGGAACCGATTCTGTGGAAAAGCTAGTTGAAAGTATCAAGGTTTCCTGGCGCAATGTTACATATGATAATTGGTTTTCATCTATTCCACTTGCTGATGATTTATTGAAGGATTATCAGCTTACAAGCATCGGTACACTACGTAAAAACGAACTCGAAATTCTTCCATCTTTCTTGCCTCATAAAAGCAAACACCCACTCTCTTTTGCTTTCGATAAACAAAAGACACTGGCTTCTTTTACACCTCAGAAAAATAAGTCTGTTTTGCTTTTATCATAAATGCATTATAATGCCGAAATAAACCCAGAAACTAGCAAACTGTTTATAATACATGACAATAATTTGACCAAAGGAAGCAGTTGGCATTACAACTAGCGGAACCCCATATGAAACGTCGATTGACTACAAATTTGCCGCGAGAATTAGGAAGTACTTTACCGGATATTCTAAATATCAACCAAGAACCTTCTGGAGATGATCCATCGGGAAAGTTTCAGAAGCAGGCAAGATGTGCACTGTGTCCAAGAAAACGGGCCATAAAATGCCGGTATGCTCCGAACACCCCAATGATATTTGCCTTAACTGCACATAATGTTAAAAATTATGTCCCAAAATGGACACAAAACGAGTGATTTCTTTTCTTGGATTTAGCTTCTTCAGAAACCATATCGACATTTGTAAGTCCTCTGGCTGAGCATTATCTTCATAAGTGCCTGATTATTTCTCCTGTTCTATGATTATGTTGTGAAGAATAACACAAGCAACCGCAATGTACTTGGCAAATACCATATTTTTGATGTCAATGAATTTGAGGATACGAAACAAGAATTTCAATTTCCCGAAAGATTGCTCTACACATACTCGGGAGGAACTATGTACCTAGTCCTGCCATAAGTTCTGTTACAAATATAAAACGCTATAAAAAAAAAAACAGTGAACATATTGTATTCAAAATTTCATTTAATAGACTACAATATTGATTATTAAAAAAAATTGGATTCACTCGAAATGACTGCCTTTTGCTTTAACACAAGCTTCCAAACGGTGTGGCCATTGGGTTATAGCGGCACGTACGGTTTCCATGGAGATAATGGACGCTGCTCTGGTTCATGGTGTTTCAAGGTTTTCCAATTTTCTGTGGGGAATATTGCAAGCCATGTTCTCCAATTCTGACCACAAACCATAATCCAGTGGACTTAGATCTGGACTCCCCGACGGTCACTTTTCTGCTGCTATAAAGCCAGGAATATTGACACTGAGACACTCCTACGTGATTTTGGCTTTGTGCACTGAAGCAGAGGACTGTTGGCAGATCCATGTGTATCCATTGAAAAGGGTATTGATCAAACCTTTGCACCAGTTTTTACGCTTTTTTCACAGAAGTGGAGGGATGTGACACCATGATGAGAGACCTCCACCAACCCATTACAGAAGAGGGATGATGTCCACGTTGAACCCTTGGAACAAGTTTTATCGCTTCCTTAAATGAAGTGGCATAAATTTTGTCATTTTGTTTGTTGAAAACTTCTTAACCGGTAACAATTTTCTCATCAGTAAACAGAATGTTTTCATGGCCATTGCCCTATTCAGCTTAAATTTTGTTTTTGGTTGAGGAGTTAGAAGAATGGACCGACGATAGGCTTGATCATGTTGCAGACATGGATCTGGTTGTTATATCCAATTCCTTGGACATGATCTTCTGCTTTCTAAGGGGATTTCTCCGAATTCGTTCACGCACTGCTTTTACTACAGCATTCGTACGGATGATACGCGGGAGAACACTTCTTGGCCTGTCCTCTACTGCAGACAATTCGCCGAAACGAACAATAGCCCGATAAACGAATATTCTTAATATTCCAAGTGGTTTTAGCAACTCGAAAATTTTGCCAGCACTCTTTCCGCACTTATGCAGCGCTATTACCGCGACTCGATTCTTTTTAACGGCCCACTCCATGTTAATAGTTTGCTAACTGAAACCAAACTGACTTCTTCACTAATCAGTGCATGTGTTCTGAAAAAAAGTTAACCGTTATATTCGCGCAAGAAGTTTTGAACGATAACCGCAGGAAATTGTGCAACAGAACTTATAGCAGGACTAGGTACATAGTGATATGTTTTTTGAGTTGTTGTAAGATGTCCATTAGCCACTTAACGGGTATGCAGAATCGCCTAATATGTGACCATCTTGAATAATCCTTTTGGAGCTTGTTTTTAAAACTTTTCCAATTGAACTGCGTTCCCAAACAGATGCATCGAGGCAACTACCAGCATATCCAAAACATATATCAATAAACTTTTGATTTGTGTCACATATGATTCGGTTAATATTAAGTAAGCACCTGCATATTTATTGGGAATGTACCCTTACGGTTGTAATAACTTATGCTGTCGTTTTTAGATGCTATTACGGGAATATGCGACCCATGTACACACCCTAGAACGTTGGGGAATGGATTATTCCGCAAGCTTGCGAAACAATTCATCGTTGTTCTTTGTGCGTCACTTGAATCTGGCCATTTTATATATCTGTTTCTCAACATATATAATAGTTTTAAGATTTTAATAAAATATTTAAAAGCTGCTCCTTTAGCTACATCAAACAAGTTGCTAATTTGTCTAAATGAACAGTTGTTGGCAAGTTCCCAAATGGTTAGACAAAGTGCTAGCTTGAGATTTATTTTAGGACGACCAAACCGAAACTTTATCCAAAAAGGGTTAAGAGAATTAACAACCACCTGAAATAAAAATATAGTAGGTACATAATGAGAATTTTTTTTATATATATTTTTAGTCGTTGTATTCTAGAAGGTGTTTTTCCAGAAGAACTTAAGTGTGCTGACGTCGTACCGCTTTTTAAAAAGGATTCCACGATAGAAATGAGCAATTATAGGCCAATATCACTACTTCCAGCAATAAGTAAAATCCTTGAGAAACTAGTTAAAACTAGGATGCCTAGCTATCTTAAGATGACCAAATATTTTCATACGACGCAGTTCGGTTTCCAAAAAGACAGGTCAACAGAAGATGCTCCTCTTGAGTTTGTGGTAGAATCATGTCGAACCTTGACAAGAAAAAGTGTACAGCTGGGTTATTTATCGATATTTCGGAAGCTTTTGACATGGTCGACCATGGCACTCTTTTTCAAAAATTTTAAAAAGCAGGTTTTCGTGGATTCATGCTTCAATGGTTTAGGTCTTATCTTATAGATAGAACACAAAGGGTAAAAGTTGATGAAGTAAGGAGTGTTTCTCTTTCCCTTAATTTAGGAGTGCCCCAAGGCTCAGTCCCAGGGCCAATTTTATTCCTTATTTATATCAACTCCCTTTTTTCACTTAATTTCAGAAGAATCCTTACAGCTTTTGCAGATGATGTTGATGATGTTTCTCATATGGCTCAATTAGCCGCCTTGACCTGTTATGCGAGTTGAATTCCGACCTTAGTATTTTAAGATGTTGGTTTGCTGCTCCAAAATTGGTTATAAGCCCGAAAACCAAGATTATATTTTTTAGTCTTTCGCCTGTTCCTGATTGCAATGTTGATATTTTTTTTTCATTCAACTGATTGCCAAAAATTCAAGCTTTTAACATGTGACTGTGCACCCTCTTCTTCTCCAATTACTTTTAACGATGACTTGAAATGCAGCGATAAATGTTTTCCGATAGAAGTTGTCGACCAGTTCAAATATTTAGGCCTTATCATTGACGCCAACATGAGCTTCGGTAAACATATAGATGTTCCAAGAAAATATTTCCGTTGTACGTTCAGACACTTCTTCTATTTACGCAATACATGTTCGACAAAGTTGCTAAAAACCATTTACTATAGGCTTTTCCAGTCGAGATTACAATATGGGAACAGAGTGCAATCTATTCTAACTCTTCAGAAATATGCTCTTCGAATAATATGCCGAAAACCTAGAAGACACCCTAGTTAGCCTTTACACTGTGGTCTAAAAATTCTTCCTGTTCGACATTTGTGTTGTTATAAAGTACTCGTATTAAAGACTTTTTTTATGAATTTCGGTAACCGGAATTTTAGATTAATCTCAAGCTACAGTTTACGTAGAAACTTTTTGTACATGGTAACTGTTCCCTCATTGTATATCAGTAGTATTGAACTACGTAACTTTTATGATATTTCTTCTCATCTTCTTTTCAATAAATTGCCTCATTCTATTTAGAGCTACTAACGTTCCTCAAGAATTTTTTAAACGTGTAAGAACCTGGCTATTTAATTTTAATTTTGAAAGCATAGAACTCCTGATTTCTAATTATGTCATCTGGGTATTTATTAATAATACGCAGGAAATATTTATTTTTTGGAATTGGTCCTAAACTCGTCTTCCTTGCTACATATACAAAGGGTTTTCCAATAGGGACTTGGCAACTTTGAATTTAATTTGTGAACGCATTCTTTCACTAATCATCAAACTGTCACTGTCAATTTATTCAGTAAACTCAACATTTTCATCATGGTAAAGTACACAAACGAGCAACGTCTGCAAATTGTACAAATTCTCTACCGAAATTCGGAGTCAGTGACTGTAAATTTAAGAGCGTTAACTCCAATTTTCGGTCGTAATTCTTGCCCTAGTAGACAGGCAATAACACGTTTAGTGCAAAGATTTGAGTCTACATATTCGTTGTGTGATGTTACTGTGTCAGTGAGACAACGGGTTGGTCGAAGTGTCGAAAATATCGCTGCCGTTCAGGCGTCCGTAGCAAACAATCCCAATCAGTCAATTCCACGGCTTTCTCAAGAATTGGGCATCGTTCAGACCACATTATGGCGTATTTTGATTTACGCCCATACAAGATCAAGATGACTCAAGAATTGAAGCCAATGGACCATTTGAAGCGACGTACATTCTCCGATTGGGTTCTGGAGAAGATGCGCCAAGATAATGAATTTCATCGCAAAAGCATCTTCAGTGACGAAGCTCATTTTTGGCTCAACGGGTTCGTCAATAAACAAAATATGCGTTATTGGTCGGGTGAAAATCCACCTGTGTTTCATGGATCACCACTTCATCCACAAAAAATAACTGTTTGGTGCGGTTTGCATGCCGGCGGCGTTATTGGGCCATATTTTTTCGTCGACGATAACGATCGTCACTTTACTGTGAGTGGTCAGCGTTATCCCGCCATGATCAGCTATTAGTTTTGGCCCGAATTGGAAGATATGGACTTGGACGACATGTGGTTTCAACGGGATGATGCCACAAGCCACACAGCTCACGCTACAATCGATTTATTGAAGAGTAAGTATGGTGAGCGTGTTATCTCAAGACATGGGCCAGTCGATTGGCCGCCTCGTTCGTGTGATTTAACGCCTCTTGACTATTTTCTGTGGGGCTACGTTAAGTCATTGGTTTATGCCAACACGCCGACGACGTTGGAAGAGCTCAGAGCCAACATTGAACGCGAAATAGCAGTCGTTTCGGCCGAAATGTGTGGCCGAGTCGTTGAAAATTGGGTCCAAGGAATCGACGGCTGCAAACGTGCCCGCGATGGCCATATGAACAAAGTCGAGTTCCATTGATAAATGTTTTGATTGTACTTCAAGCCGATAATAAAGTTTTTGAAATATCTCAAATGGTTTGCATTTTATTTAAAAAAAAAAGTTGTCAAGTCCTTATTGGAAAACCCTATATATGCATGTCAGCAGTAGTTTTCTTTTTCTTTGAATTTTTGCTCTTTTAGTTTCTAGTAATAACTTTGTTTGCACACCTTCCAAATTACTGCCGTTTAAAAGACTAACAGTAAAGTTAAAAATCACTTTTTTTAATACATTTCTTTAAAATAAGCGCAAGAAAGAAAACAAAAACTTCCAAAGTAAAATATTCAACTTTTGACAGGACAAAGGTTGTGTTCATAAAGGTACACAAAGGAGTTTTACAGTAGATTTACAGGAAATTGTTTGCAACTTTACATTTGTCGACCGAAGCGATGATGAACACAAGGTGTCTTTGTACATCGGAACCACATAAATATTGAAAGGAGAAACTGAATCCATGACCACATTATGTTCCAAAAATTTCACAAACGTCAACAGCTTATGATCGGAATATTGTACTTTCATTACGAATGTGGTCTTCTGTTCTGTGTATCAGACTAACGCCCAAAAATCGAAGTAACAACAACGACTAAAAAGTAGATATATAGCTTTCGATGATATCGATATCGAACTTTCATACTTTGACAAACTTTGAAAGAAGCAGCAAGTAAGAAATCACAAAAATGGTACTATACCTCATCTAGAGGCCCGCTAGGCAATTATTGAACTAGAAATCACAAGAGAACTTTGGAAACGAAAACATTGAGGCCACTGTGTAGACACCATTGTCAATGGCAATTTTGATTGACAATAAAATGTAAAACAATTAAATAAATTTACATCACAACTAACAAATTAATTGCGATTAATTTCAATTGATTAAAATTGACAATTTCGCACTTGTGTCTCAGGAGTTGGTTTGCGAGTTTCGAAAAATATTCTCAAGTACATGAGAAAGGATCAACTTGTGGGAAGACTTTTTAACTTCAAATTTCTCGGCAAATTTTTTACTTTGTCAGTGGTCATCCTCTAGAGACGGAGAAGTTTAGCAGAGATCCCACAACTGGGCATGACTTCGTATAATTTTTCCCGATAAATCTTGTCATAAGTGGTCCTAAGATCAACAAATGCACGTAGGGAAAGGGTGGTTCGTAAGATAGACTTCAATATAAAAATTTGGCTGGTGGTAAAATCATACTGATAAGGACTAACCAGTTGGTGACAAAAGGCTTTTGACGATACGTAGTGTGACAGAGAATATTTTACAGACGATATGGTGGGGAGACTGATGCCTCCTTCCGAGGTTTTATTCGTATGGTATGATGTGTCCAAAGTTGAATTTGTGCGTACTGTTTACAAAGTTATTTCTCGTCGCATTGCCATTTTGGCCATTAGTACCGGCAGTCTTGTTGGGCTTAAGTTTGGATATGGATATTCTCATTTTGTGTGGAGCTTCTGATCAGAATTGTTCACCATTATCATCCAGGGTGAATTGTTCATTGTGTTTGATGGTGAAATATTGCCGTGCTAAGATTAATTTATTGTTGTGCGAAAGGTCTGGTAATCTGCCTTATCGAAAGTGAAACTCAAAGTCAAGTGAATTCCACCTTTGGAGCGGGTAGTGTTAAATGGCTCCTTACAAGAATGTGACAACAAGAAGTCAAAAATTCGTCAGTATGAAGCTTAATAGCAATTATATTCTTATTGGACATTGTCGGTACTATGCTCATATACCCGTCGGATCCTTTTCCAATTAAACTGGTAGACTCCGTATTGAAATATGGAATGCAATGCCTACACCTGATCAGGTGCGCCTAAAACAGCCCTGTACCTGCTAGATAGGAGTCAAAATCGTCAGAAAAAACTCACAGGTGATGCCAATTATACTCAGACAATGGACACCCACGAACACTGACGTTACGTCTCATGCCTTATTTTGTTTCATCGCTATTTTCACCACCAGTGCGCTACCGAAATTGCTAGTAGTAGTCCACTTCGTCAAACTTTTAGCCGTAACACTCGTCTCGCATCACACCGAATGTTCATCAGTATACCCTTAAGCCCACTTTCGGACGTACTCTAAAATATACTCTAAAATGACCTGGCGAGCTCTCTATTCCCTAGTCGTTATAACTTTCAAACATTTAAGACCAGTGTACCTCGGTATCTCTTTTTTCTTGCTCCCTAAGTTTCCTTCGCCTGCACCTGCATATACACCCCTTGAGTGCGCGCTAGAAACATAAATACAAAATTGGCTGACCTCAAGGCGTATTGTACGTTTGAGTGCTTAAGTTTGTCGGGTCATCCTCGTATTTCTGGCATTAGTAGTTGTTAATGGTTAAGAGCCATAATTACGGCCATACTACTCTCCCCTGTGGTGTAGACTGTAGCACTGACCGCTTAGATTTATAATTTGTCAGTACCCAGATTTGACCATCCTGCTTAACAGTTATTGCTTGGCAAATTATACTCGCCCTTGGGAGATGAACGACATTTTCTTCGAGACCACAAAAATTGCTTCAGTCGAGAAGCTATTGTTCAGTCTAAGTAAGGGAAGCCGGTTGCTATAGGATTCACTGATAAAAATGTGTTGTCTGTGTTTGCCTCCAACAATAACAGTGTTCTTTCGGTATTGCAAGTTCTCGTACAAGTCTGATTTGTCTAATTGTATCTTTAATCTTTAGAAAATTGTCCGAAGCGAAAATTCAAGGGTCAGCCAGCATCAATTGACACCTTTGTACACTTTTCGAAAAACTTGCCTCCGTAGCCTTAAATTGTTATTCTTCATAAGCGGACTAGTTCCATGATAGCCGGTGTGAAACAAGTCTGAGAAAAGAGCGACACAGGATGTTTTCCACTATGCATAATCTACACAGCTGAGAGCATACATGTGCGTGACCTCGGCTCACATGATATAAGGTAGATATTTTTGTGGGGCAGATAACGTCTGAGCTATTACAACATATTTGGATCTAGTCGAGATATCGAAATAGAAATGGGAATAGAAGAATTTTCAGTGTACATTCTTACGAAGATCCTGGTCCTGCAGGTTTCGATTCGGACCTATAGAAGAATTCGGAGCGGAACAAGAAGTTTTTAGCAGAAGGGGTTAGCTTTTGCCTAATTGTAATGATTTTCATGATTGTCCTCCGGGTCTTGTTTTTTTTTTTTTGACACGAAACCAAACAGTCAACCTAATATTCAAGAAAGAGTAAAGGAATCTGCAGTAGTTCTACTCTCTTGTAAAAAAAAGCCATTGGGAACAAATGGGGCCTTCAACCTCGCATTACCCACTGGTTATATGATATCGGATATAAGACCGATATTTACCTGGTTGTCTGATGGACGGCTTTAGACAATTTAGTCAACTGCAGCAAACTAAGCAAAGTCCAAAGGACAGCATGTCTGACATTACCGGAGCCTTACGTACTACTCCCTCCGCTCGTTTCATTCTGTTTCATCAGGCAAGTTAGCTGCAACCACAGCTATTCGCCTTAAAGCGACAACACAGTGGACAAATAAATTATTTGGACACGCTAATATTCTTAACATACTAGAAATCCTCCCAGACAACATGCCCCAACATTGGCTTGACAAAGACTTTCATGTAAGCATCCCCTTTAGATCCTTATGGGAGGAAGATGCTTTCATGAATGACAAGTCAATCCATTTCTCGGATACATCTAAATCTCTCCTTCCGCCTTCCAAATCACTTAGCGTGTTCTAGGCGGAAATTTTCAGCCTGTCCTGGCTGAAGAGAAACGTGATATTTGCAATAGATTTCCGCATCTTTTCATATAGTCAGGTCGCAATCAAATCCCTGGACTCACTAAGTTCTAAAATAGCCATTGAATGCCGATCATCTCTTAGAAGAGCAGTCCAACTTGCACATAATAGCACTGAGACATTCCATTCCTATTAACAGCTTTATTCTAAAACAACTTGAGTGATCTAAACAATATAGACGTTAACAGTCTCCTACGCTTCATCAGAAGCTGAAAGTAGTTCCAAGAGTAGGAGGATATCAGATCCCAGTGGCATCACAATGGGCCAGTAGGCCTAAGTGGGTTGGTTTCTCCAACAGAGACTGTTACTTAGCCCAACCTAACCTTGTTTTAAACCCACAGTTACAAGAAAAACTTTAGGTTTGATAAAATGCGTCTCCATGCACATGAAGTGAAATAGGAGGCAATAAAGGCGACGCTGCATAGGAGAAGTTTTACGATTTGAAGCTTGCTAAGTGCACCATTGCCCGGATATCCTTTATGTTACGAAAATTTGATGAGAAACCCCAGAAACTACAACAAACAGCTGTAACTCTGAGACAGCCTTGTATACCTTCTAGGAATTAACTATTGGGTGTCAGAAAGTAACTGCGAAATAAATTCGACTCGCGAACAACTAAAAAAGTCCGCAATACCGGCTATACTGCAGCATTGACCTATTCAAAATGTATGAATCTATCAACTTTAATGGCTATCAATACCAACGCTCCAACTCAGAGGGGCTTTGCATCCATCTCGAGGAGATAAAGTGGCCTAAACTAATGAGAAATAGGTCAAGAGCTGACTTAAGAACAATCCCAAATCTCGCCACGAATTTTAGCAATTGAAACGAACACGTGAAAACCACAAGGCTCATAGATTCGGACTCCAGTCAGATGTCTGTTGATGAGAATGAAACTGTTGCACTTTATATCTCCACCAAGTCAAGCCATTTCTATCATTAAGAACGACGATCTAGCAGAGTCTAGAGAAATACTTGTTGGTTGAACTTAGTGAAAATTAAAAAAAAAGAGGGTCACAACCAAAAAAGGGTCAGTTATAGGCCACAAATAATGAAGTGGTAGCCAAGGTACTACTGCAGATATCAAATGCAGTGCAATGCCTGGAGAAACTACTATGAGAGTCTTTGACGTCGGACTCACGCCGAAAGATCAACTTTCTCATCAACCTCTCTCATAATTCCGCATTATTATCGTTGAAAGGAGAGAAGAAGGAAAAAGTCAGACAGTAGGAATGAGATACGGAATTTCACCAGAAGGAAATAAAAGCGTGCCAAGGCGACGAAATCAACGAAACGAACCAATTTTGGTCACCGTTCAAGATGAAATCAGTGAAAATACCACTGTCAGGCAGAACAAATCATTCAACTCGGATGATGACCATAAAAATGAAATGTGGATAGCAATATCCAAATGCACTCAAAATGATCGGGCTCATCTTTAAAATTTTATCAGAGAAACGCATGCCCAATGAATAGAATATTAGCGTCGTCTGTCCAACTCTGAAGAAACAACTACGCTGCCGTGTTATGTGAACGTATAAAACCGATGGACCTGGCAAGTCCATCTTCGACAAATATTCAGATCTTGAAGGAGATCCAATAATAACAAATCGATACTCAACGATTGCTTATGATAACGTCTATAGACACGAGCTGTACAGAGCCATACGTGGTCTTGGCATCCCACTCTAGGAAGGTTGCTGTCACTGAAAAATCTTTCAAATTGCACCGCACGCCCTCGAAACTTATAGTCTGACTCCGCATCAGGTCTTTCAGTTGCAGGCGTCGTAAAACCATAAGAACAAAGAAAAACTCAATCAAAATCCGGTGATATACGATTATGTACAATATGTTACTTGCGAATAAACCTCCCCCACAAGCCGACTTCATGTGTGTGGTCTGCGACGCCTTAAGACTTTTCTGAATTGTGGTTAATCCAGTCAGTGAACATTTTTATGGTAATCAACTTGTGAAAGACTGCGTAACCAAAATCAAATGAACTCCCGCTCAAAGCAATTACTAAAAGCCACTTTCCATATTCATCATCGGATTGCTCAACAAACTTCATTCACTTACCATATTGCAGCAAATGTTTGCACAGCCTGAAAACGATTGAAACGCAACTTCGTGTACCTAACCTATACCCCAGATGATTGGATGACTCAAGTGGAAATAAGTGGCAAATAGATATAATACCTCGCAATTGCTTCTATGACATCAGATATAATAGATACTTACCCAAGAGGCATGGAGAAACAGTAAAATTTGCAAACTTTATCTGAAATGCATGTTATACAGTACTCGTATCTTTCTCCACATCACTTCACCTCATCTCATTTTGCATTTTCTTATCATCAGCTTTCATCGAAGTTGCATTAAATATTTCACCGCACTGTCATCGATTTTTATCAATCCTCCTGGATGCTCTCATCACAATATGACATCATTCCAACTCCACATCGCATAAAAAACAAAAATGTATCCATCAATCCAATCTCACTGAACACTGCACACTACACACTGCACAGTTCAGTGAGTTAATTTTTGCCACTGGTAGACACGAAGTTGACGTGGGTAAAAAGCTGTCAAAACAGCCACAAGGTTACTGTTGCCGTTTCTGTTGCTGTCACTGTTTTAAGTGATGCTGCTTCAGAGTAGCTTCAATTAAATCTAGCAAAACATGCTACCAGTGTCAGCGGTAGTACGAATTGCTAGAGTAAGTATTCATATGTTAGGTGCAAGTACAAGTATTCGAAGCACGGCGTGGTATTTGTATATTGAAGTCAGTGACAGGGGTATCAAATATAGCGGTGACAAACAGACGTCAACTTGCTCAGTATCTGTGGATACAGTGATTCTTGTCGTCGATAGTTTCGTAATGATGTCGCAATATTCTCTGCCACTACTACTGCTGCACGTACCATCAATATCAGCCTATTGGCATCGATTCCAACTGCCAGCGAGTGACACATCTCTGGTGTAACAGCGGTACATAGGTACAATGTACCGCTTCAGCTGTTATTTATAGATAGATACGAGTACTTTTTGTGTTGAAGCTAAAAGCCAGTTAGGTGGTAGTATCTGCTCGTATTCATAGTTGCTGTAGTTTTTTTGTTGGGTTTTTGCGGTTTTTTGTAGCGTGCCAAGTGCACTTATTAATTCAGGTGTACTCGCACGGTTCTGTGCGGTGCCAATCTGCAGTTGCCTGCTACCTATGGGGATGCGTCTCACACCGATATGAGGTTTATACTCGTACCATACATAGAACTGGCTGCAACCATACCAGCCGTCGGCAGTAGCTGACGAATGTGTTCAGCTACAATATTTTGAACTGTATGCAAGCACTCGTGTTCACATTCGTTCTCATACACGCAGCTGTGTATCTATAAGCACTGCCAGATGCAACTGAATTTTCTTGTCATCTATAATGCATTCCAGGTAAAATATAGTATTCATTGAGGTTTTATTCCTTTGATTTTCGCATTTTTGTTGGTATGGCATCAACTGTGACTGCTTGCATTCGGATCTCGTTGATGAGTTCAATTTGCATGACGCGTTGTACCATATTCGTGCTTAAAGCCAACAAATGCGCGGAGACTTGAGCGCGGATCAAGTGAGGAAATCCATGAATTCTTCATTTCAAGTACGAGGTTACCCCAACAGGGGAAGGATCATTTTTTTATTATTTTATTCGTAGCGGTGATGTATTCATTATAGGCAATGAAGAGGTAACGAGAGTGCACCTATTGAACTCTGTTGCTGACTGAATTATTTTGCTTTTTTCTTTTGTTTTTGTTCAATCAAATCATGATATAGGTGACAGCTACTTGACATTGAATAAGCGAGTTTTAAAACGTGACAAGCAGTTGATGTAAGGATGTCGTTTAAGGTTTAATCCGATGACAGTCGTATACAATATTATACGTGTTGAGGGTTTTGAGAATCTGTGAGTGGGTTTTGATGGATGTGTAGTTGCAGATGTAGCATAAACCAAAAGAGGAATAGTTTCATCAGTGAAGAGTAATATTTTGAAAGTATTTAACTTTGGCAACCAACCAATGATCAAGTGGTGGCTGGATGTTGAAAGATAAGAGTACACATTGAGCGGCGTTAACAGCGATACCTAGTGATGCTTCTTAACTTTCTTGTGGTATTTGCTGGACACTGAATGCGGTCATTCGGACAGAAAATATCAACACGTTAATACTTTGTCAGAAATAATTTACCATCACAAGGAGAACGAGATTAAGATCAATTCACGCGATTGAATCGATGAATGACAGATTAATTATTGATTATGAGCTACTTCAGCGTATTTGGAGCTTCGGGCAAAAATGACTGTTTGTAGCTGGTCAGGGTGCTGAAGTAGAAATCTTTATGGATAGACGGCAGCTCTTATACCTTCGAAGTGACTTACGGGCTTCGGAATATCCGGGATTAAAACTAGTAGTTGGGGTTGAATACAGGTTAACTTTCAAATCTGCATACAAAATGTTAGGACCTTAACCAGACAAAAGGGCACAACTTAAACAACTGTGACAAATCGTAGAGTTTTTGTCGGACGTTTTGTCGTCTCAAACTGTATATCGTACGTGGTGTACCCCAATAATCGTTGCAAGTATATTTGAGACCTTCACCTCAGCTAAACGAACATTTTCTTTGATGAATTATAAGAACGTTAGCTGGCTAGTAAATCAAACCTGCACTACGGTGACTGTTACAGAGAACCAAACAGAACAGAAACAATCCCACCACAGAAGAAATAGACTAATCTGCCAATGAATACTTCTACGAGCGCCTCAACGAGCTACAGGAGGAGCAATTTCAATTTGATTAGGTTAGGCAAGAGTGGCTGTTCGAAAACCCAACCCACTGCAGTGTATTGGCCCATTGTGGTGCCACGTGGATCTGTGATCATCCTACTCTTGTAGCCAATTTGAACTAATGATAAAGCGTTGGAGACTGTTAATGCCTATATTGTTTAGATCGCTTAAGTCATTGTAGAAGAAAGCTGCTAAGTGGAGTTTCAATACAGATTGTCTCCTCCTCCTCCTCGTTCATGCAGCTAAGCCTTCTTGCATGCTTGCCTATAAGTCCAGGGATAACATCCGTGATAGCCTTGAGGTGTTCCCTATTCTGAAAGATCAAACTCTTAGAGCGAGTCAGATCCAGCATTGACTAGATTTGTTTGGTCGCTAGACATGTTGATCCAGTCCATCTAAGGTTTGTTATTTTATTAGCATGCAGCTTTAGTGTTACTTTTAACGAGTTCGTCGGCCCTATAATTCTCTGGAATGTCTCTGTGCCCCAGCACACAATCTATGTGAAAATTGAACTACTTTCTGATAATCCTCCTTGATCTGATAATGCTCCCTTTTCTTCTGCCACTGTCTGGAATCAATCATATATGATCCGTACTTTTCCCAGTATGTCAAGTAGATGTTTTGGGAGATATGATGATGGTCCTCCAGGTGGTTTGTTTCCCTTTGCTAATAGTAGCAAATGTTGCAGCTTCCACTTTGCTGGGAATTTCCACGCTCTCTGACACGTTTGCATTGTTGTTATAAATATGTCTGGTCCCTTTTGTACGACGGCTTTCACTGCCTTATTTAGGATGCCATCAGGTTCAGGTTCAGTAATTCGTCACATAGGCGCTTGAGGCATCTTACTTTGCTTCCTTTGTTCGTCTTTTTTAGGTTCCTTCTTTGCAGTGCGAATACGAGTATGTATGCCCTTCTATAACGCTGCGCTCTCCGTCGGGCTTGTAAGCAGTTTGCTCTGAGTGCTTTTATTTCTTGGCTCCACCAGGCTCCGGTGTACTTCTTTTAATTTAATTTTAATTAATTAAACGAATTAAGGTGTCCGCTTGGGCCCCCTAACTTGAGGCACGAAATAGCCATTTGTGGATTAATCTTTGCTAACCCACCATTCTGTGTTGCGCAGTAGGGAGTTACTCATGAAGGTAATATCGATGATTGATGCCATTCTCGTTTTCCTAAAAATATTTGCTCGACCATTGTTTGCAATGCTTAACATACGAGTACATCCAAGGATGAGAAAGTTTCGTAAGATAAGTGCTTTGACATTGGTGAGCCAAATATCATATGTCAATAGACTACTGCGAAAATTTTGAAAACCCTATGTCATTTAGTTTGTGTGTGACAACCACTGAAAGCAGACAATGGCGGGAATTTCATGTGACAATTTCAATTTAGTCATCGGACTTGTTTTTGGGGAGAAAACATATATACACCGGAGACCAAGCAGCAGTCGAAACAATGGATTTCTTCGGTCGAATTGGCATCGAAGAAGCCCAAGGTGGGTACATCGGCGAACAAGTCCTTGGCAACAGTATTTTAGGATCAGTTGTTATCTTTAAAAGGGAAAATCAATAAACGGCGTATATTATGCCAACTTATGGGCCCCCCATAATTTTAAGAAAAAACGTCAGCACTTGTCCAAGAAAAACCTGCTCTTTCATCAAGAGAAAGCATGGGTGCAGATAAATTGTCTTGCAACTTGCAAAGATGAATGACGCACTAAATCGAATCTGTTGGAGAGCTGAAACACATTTCTGATGAACGTACAAAAAATTGCCAATATTTTGAAATAGTATTTTCCGTTTCAGAGTCACCTATCTACGAGTATGTACATGTGTTTCTACATTGTATCAATAAGTGCATAAGTAATCAAAAGGGATTTGAATGCGTCAGGCAGATTGATTACATTCGATTCCAGCATTTCCATGTGTTCATCTATTATTCAGTGTATTCTGTTGCGCACCTTTCTGCCTCCATGCACACCTGCATGGTTATTAAAACGCATAGCTATGATTCCATTCCCACACAGACATCTTCTCTTTCTGTTTTTTTTAGACTATGGCACAAGCATTTAACGCGTCGGATGGATAAATGTGATTTGCTTTCGCAATTTTTATTAACATAATTGTGTTAATGGAATAGTTGATGTACAATAGTATCTATGTACTCGTACTTGGAACTAATGTTAAGGCCTTCAATGAAAAATTCGCAATAGGCACGTGATTTATTTATTTTGTTTTTACATATAAGCCTTGGTATGAATCTGGGCCGTCATGAACCGGACCTTCGAAAACCAAGGTGCCCTAAGGATTACCTGAAATCGACTAATTACTTTTGTTTGTTTTCAAAAAAAAGATACAATCGCTTCCAAAGGGTATTTGTTGAGGGAATGTGAAAAAGTGAACCAATTTGTATCTGCTCTTGAGTCTTGACAGAAAGATGAGCCAATCAATTAAAATCTACGACGAAAGGCTTTTCAGGGATGTACAACAAAATCTAGAATTGGAGTCCATTGCCGAGCCGAAATTGAAAAGGCTGTTGAAGTCCGCATAGATTTGGGTATTCTTTCAGTTAAGGATGATAAAATGCAAATGCATCGTTTGGGAAAGAATGCGCTACCAGCTCAGGCAAGTAAACCAGAAAATAGCCGAATCCGGAAATCAAAAACTTCAATCGAAATCCAGCGATAGCTCGGGACGCGACGAAGACATCGATCAAGAGCGAGTAAGAAATCGAAGGCGGATCAGGCGTTCGAGAAAATCGATTTTTCGCAGTCATAGCCGCAGAAGCAGTAGAAATCGTAAAAGCAACAAAAGCCGTAGAGGCAGTAGATGCAGCAAAGGCGCTATCCCCGAAGAGCTTAGGATGATTGAACTATTATTGACTTGAAAATTTTAAACGTTAAGCGTGTTTGTTTATTTATTTGTTTGTAATGCTTATACACTTTAAGATACAATATCTTATGAGATAGTCAAAAGCTAACTAAGAACAATGAAAGCTAGTAGACTAGTTAGTTAGTTATTGTAGCTTAAATTGTACATTATTGGTTTTACAGACTTTATTACACCTTTTACAGAGATATGGTATTTCACTATCTTACTACTGACAATTTAAAAATTAGGGCACAATTGTTAATGTAAATACAGGCTTAAGAAGGAAAACTACAAAAAAAACCTTCATTAAATCTTTCATCGTAGTAGATAGAAGAGGGGCAGTAGAAAAAACAATTTGGTTTCTTTACAATTAATAGCATTATATGTATAATGAAGGAACAAAGAAACAGAAACAAAGTTAATAAATAAACAAATAAGTAAATAATAAATAAATAAATTGTTTAATAAATAAATTTGTAATAATTAATTAATAATTAGTTGTTGAGAGCTGAAACCAATTTATTGCTAGACATGCTACATAATATTTTGTACCATTCATTCAGTTTGGCAATGCGGTCTTTAATTTTTTCGATATTAGTTCTAATGTGCAGCTCGTTAGTAGAGAAGTCCCAAGGCACTTTCCAAATCAGTTTTAATAATTTATTTTGTGCTCTTTGAAGTTTGAGGAGGTGACTTTTGGCACAGTTCCCCCAGACAGGAGACCCGAAACAAAGAATTCACTGGAAAATGGTTTTGAAAATGATCATCTTATTTTCTCTGCTCAAATCTGACCTCCGATTTATAAATGGATAGAGAATTCTTGTTATTATATTGGTCTTATTTATCGTTTCTTTAATATGCAACCCGAAATTTAATTGTTTGTCCAGGCGTATCCCAAGATATTTGACATTAGGTTTCCACTCAGTAAAAACATTATTTATAGAAAATTTGTTGCTTGGCAAGAAACAGGCTTTTCTTTTACGGGTAAAAAAGATAGCCTGAGTCTTTGAAGCATTAATTTTAATCTTCCAATTGTTTAAATAGGTTAGTAGTGTATTTATAGCAGATTGTAAATTGGTTTCAATATTGAAACCGATTTCATCTGATCAGAAAATACAAGTAGTGCGATTTAACAGTTAGCGAGTATTGGAAGGTCCGACAAATATATATTAAATAAAAGTGGACCCAAGACGGAGCCTTGGGGAACACCTGCTCCTAGATCTTGGACATCTGAAAGTGTACCATCAACAGTAACTTTGTATTTTCGAGAAGATAGGTTAGGTTAGGTTAGGTAAGAGTGGCTGTTGGAAATACCAACCCACTTAGGCCTATTGGCAGATTGTGATGCCACGTGGATCTATGATCGTCTTACTACTGGAACCAGTTTGAGCTTATAATAAAGCGTAGGAGACTGTTAACGTCTATTTTTTCTAGATCGTTTAGGTCGTTGTAGAAGAAAGCTCCTAGATGAAGCTTCCTTCTCTGAGAGAGAGCTGGGCATGTGCAGAGTAGGAGGGGGATTGTCTCCTCCACTTCCTCGTCCATGCAGCTTCTACAGAAATCGTTAGTAAAGGCGCCAAGCCTTTGAGGCAGTGTCCGGTAATGACACCTATTATGGCGCTGAGATGTTTCCTATCCAAAAGGATCAGACACTTAGATCGACTCAGATCCAGCCTTGGCCAGATCTGCTTGGTCGCTAGACATGTTTGTCCAGCAGTCCACCTAAGGTCCGTTCTTTTATTGGCATCTAGCTTTAGTGTTAGTTTGCACGTAGCGATTGGTATACCTATACTACCTTTGTCCGGTAGGATAGGTAGAGTGGTTCCAATTTTGGCGAGTTCATCGGCTCTGCAGTTCCCTGGAATGTCTCTGTGGCCCGGCACCCAACAAAGGTGAATGTTGAACTGCTCTGCCATCTCCATGAGAGATGATCGGCATTCAAGGGCAGTTTTAGAACACAATGAGACCGAGTCCAGGGACTTGATGGCGGCCTGACTATCCGAAAATATGCGGATATCCTTTGCAGATATCACGTTTTTCTTCAGCCAGGACAGAGCTTCTTTAATCGCCAAAATTTCCGCCTGGAATACGCTGCAGTGATTTGGAAGGCGGAAAGAGAGGCTTAGATTTAGCTTATCTGAGAAAACACCGCCAACAACTCCGCTATCGGTTTTAGATCCATCTGTGTAGAGATGGATTGACTTGTCCTCCATGAAAGCATCCTCCTCCCAGAATGATCTAGAGGGGAAGCTTACATGGAAGTTTTTGTCAAACCAAAGTTCAGGTATGGTGTAATCGATGTTCTCTGTGAGGATTCCTAATGTATTAAGAATATTGGCGTGGCCAGATGAATTATTTGTCCACTGTTTAGTCGCTTTAAGGCGAATAGCTGCAGTCGCAGCTACTTGCTTGCTAAAAATGTCGAGGGGTGTCAAGTGAAGCAGAATATCTAATGCCGCAGAGGGGGTAGACCGCAAGGCTCCACTTGTGCATAGACATGCTGTTCTTTGGACTCTGCTTAATTTAATGCGGTTGACTGCATTTTCCAAGGCCGTCCACCAGACAACCACCCCGTAAGTAAGTATCGGTCTTATGACCGAGATGTATAGCCAGTGGGTTATGCGAGGTTGAAGGCCCCATTTGTTCCCATTGGCTTTCTTGCAAGAGAATAAAGCTATTGTAGCTTTATTGACTCTTTCTTGAATGTTAGGTTTCCAGTTTAGTTTCCTGTCAAAAATGACACCCAGATATTTTGCTGTATCGGAGAAAGCTAAACTGGTACCGTTTACTGAAGGAGGGTCTATGATCGGAATTTTATATTTCCTAGAAAAGAGGACAAGATCAGTTTTATGGGGGTTTATTCCCAATCCACAGCGATCTGCCCAGCAGGTTAATCTGTTAAGATTTACTTGGAGGAATTCTTTAATGGTATTTAGATGTTTTCCTGAGACGGCTATGGCAACGTCATCCGCATAGGCAATCACTCTGCTACCACCCGCTTCCAGGTATATCAGTAGTTCGTTAACTACTAAGTTCCTGAGAAGGGGAGAGAGGACACCGCCTTGCGGCGTACCCCTACTGACATATCTTTTAGCAGAAGTCTCACCCAGTTTGGAGTTGATTATCCTGCTTGTTAGCATTAGATTAATCAGCTCCCCAAGTGAGCCGTCTACCTGCAGAGTTGACAGCGCAGTCGTGATTGCGGATGTGTTGACGTTGTTAAAGGCGCCCTCTATGTCTAGGAAAGCAACCATTGTGTACTCTTTATATCATAGGGATCGTTCGATGTGTCTCGTCAGAGAGTGCAAAGCCGTTTCCACCGATTTTCCTTTACAGCAGGCATGTTGAGCCGTTGACAGAAGCCTTGGGTCAATTTTAGCTCGTATATGGATATCAATCAGTCGTTCTAGGGTTTTCAGAAGGAAAGATGATAGACTTATAGGTCTGAGGTCCTTTGGGACAAGAGGACAACATTTTCCGGCTTTGAGAATGAATACTACATTGACTTCTCTCCATGACAGTGGAATGTGGATAAGTTCTACACAGCTCCTCATAATATTTTCTAACACAGGCAGAATAATATCTGAGGACCTCTGTAGCTCGCCAGGTATTATACTATCCGGACCAGCAGACTTGTATGGTTTGAAGCTATGCAGCGCCCAGAGCAGTTTGTCTCTCGTAATCAGACCATGAATTTTGGTCGTGGTTGCAGTAGGCCTGTTCGCAAGTTCGCTCCTGGCCGCGAGTTGGGAGCTACCTGGAAAGCGGGTTTCCAGTAGTAGGTTGAGTGATTCGTCACTTAAGATTGTCCAGGCGCCATCGGTTTTTTTCAAACAACTAGGCATCATAGGATTTGTAGAGAGGATTTTTCTTAGCCGCTATGCCTCAGAGGTTTCTGTGATGTTGTCACAGAATGACCTCCAGGATTGTCGCTTTGCCTTCCTCAGTTCTTTTTTGTATAATTTGAGGGATTCTTTATATGAGTCCCAGTCGGTCACTTTTCTTCTTCTATAATTTCGAGAAGATAAAAAGGATTGAATTATTTTTATTAGATAAAGCGGAAAGTTGAGCATAAACATTTTATGTAGCAGGCCATTGTGCCAAACTTTTTCAAAGGCTTTCTCAATATCAAAAAGTACCAAGCCTGTACTTTTTTTCAGCAGGAATTGACTTCTGACATGTTTTACAATGCGCTGAACTTGGTGCACGGAGCTGTGATGTTGCCTGAATCCGAATTGTTCAGGAGGTAACAAATCAATGAGGTTAATGTGTGAGAGTAATTTTGTTTTAATTGACCGCTCAAGGCATTTACTTAGCGAATTTAGCAAGCTAATTGGCCTGTAACTATCAGGAAAACAGGGTGCTTTCCCAGGTTTTAAAATCGGAACTCCTTTAGCTGTTTTCCACTTGACAGGAAAATATCTCAGTTTCAGACATCTATTAAAAAGTTGCTGAATGAATTTAATGCCCATTACAGGCGAGTTCTTCAAAAATATATTTTTAATGCAATCAAAACCTGGCGATTTGTTATTTTTTAAAGTAGATAATACATCAACCACATCGTAGAGACTAATGATATCCGTATTTAGTCCAACATTATTTGCATTAATGTTATTTATTGACCGTCCAACTAACGATTCTGTATAAGGATCACTTGAACCATTTAAATTTGTGGAGGCAAATACATTTGAGAGAGCATTCGCCTTTTCCGAAAATGAGATCATTACAGAGCTCCCAACTTTAAGCGCAGGCAATGCACAGTTTTTTTTTTAATTATCTTTATCATGTTCCAAAAGGGTTTACTTCCTTTATCTAATTTTTGAAGCTTTTGGTTCCAAACTTTATTTCTGTAGGAAGAGATAATGGTTTTTAAAACGGCATTAGGGTACTTCATATCGTGAAGATGTTGAATGTTTCTGGTTCTAGTCCACTTGGTGCTGCAACCATTCCTTACCTTTATAACATTTAATATATAAGATGGTAGGTTGTTGCCAGACTCACGAAATCAGATTTTTTTTGGTACAGCTTGATCCACCGCTTCCAAAACGAATTCAGTGAACTTTTTAACAGCCTCATCAATGTGAGTTGTGCTGTCAGAAAAAGGTGTAGAAGCAGACAAATTGCTCAGCTTCCGACTGAGATTTCTTTTAAAACAGGACCAATTCGCGTTCTCGTAGTCAAAAACTAAATTCGAGTTTTGTACTGGAGAGGAAGGAATATGTAGATTTACTGGAAGATGATCAGAGCTGAGTTCATTGTAAGCCATAGGCTGGTCAAACAGATTGTTCGAATTTGTTAAAAAGTAGTCCAACGTTGAAGGGTTAGATAGAGCTTTTGAAGGAAAGTAAGTAGGATGGGGAGGGTACAAAATGTCGAAAGAATGTCTTTGATTATAGTCTAGCAATATGTTACCCCACGCATTTGCTCTTATACAACCCCCACCAACTAAAAAAGTTCCATTAATATTTATCAATTTACGGAGATCATTACTGAACTCAAAACGCTTACGGATTGATGAAGTACCACCAGGAAAATGTACAGAAAAAATTTTAAGTAAAAGACCATTACTGAATGGTATTTCAATGTCAATATTTTCAATTAACTTCGTATTAAGCACAGGAAGTAATTTATGTTGTATTGATCTTAGTACAACAACAGCAACACCACCTCCTCTTCTATCTACCCGACCTAAGCGATAACACTTATAATCTTTATTACTTAAATTATAACTAGAAGTTAACCATGTTTCTTGTAACAAACTTACATGTATATTATGTTTACTCAAGTAAGCAAAAAATTCTACAGATTTATGGCGAATACCGCTAGCATTCCAACATATTACGAGTATATTCAAACAAGTATGCATTATTTTTCTTGATATAAGAACTTAATAGCTACTCGTAATTGTGCAATGGTATTAAACTGCTCTTCTCTGGAGTTGCATTTACCTAAGAGCGAAATCATGTCAAACGTGAGAGCGTTTAGTTCTTCCATCGTAATGAGCTGCATATTACTCTTTGATTTGGTTCCGTTGTTACTGGTCTTCCAAACATTCGGAGTTGTGTTGTAAGTTTTTAAATCTGGCACAACTGATGTCTTGTATGGTGTACGTAGTGGGGGAAAGTCTGTAGTACTCGGAGTAAAAATCTCCTTACTCATTCGTACTTGATGAGGTTTGTTTCGAAGAGCAAACCGCTCACGAATTTCAAAAAAATTTTGTCTACTCACGCATGACGAGTCGTCTGACTTGTGTGAATCACTGCAGTTAGCGCATTTGATGTTCTTTGAGTTGCATAAGTTTGTTCGATGGTTCTCAGAGCAAATAGCACAGTGAGTCCGTACATGGAAATTTTTTCCTCATGCCCATACATTTGACAATTGTAACACTGAGTGATTTTATTTTTCACTCTGCGCGCAAAGTCCCGCTTGATTTGAGTTCTGAACACAGAACGAAAATTGCGTTTTAAATCGATTAACTTTATAGAACCAGATTCTAAGTATATTAAACAAAAAACGTCAACAAACTTGTCTTGTGAATTTAATTCATTTTTAAGAGTGTGCACATTCATTTCATCAAGACCATACAACATGACTTTTAACGCCCTTGAAGCTGGAAGGTCGTGGGTGAAAAATTGAATTTTTTTCGATGTTAAATCCGCACAAATAATGCTATGTGTTTCAGGTTTGTCACAAATAATTTTAATACCGGTGGATACTTTCTTCACACAATAGTCTTCGATTTTCAACTCGCGAAGTAGAGAATGAATCTGTTCACTAGTTTTATGCAGAACGCAGATGGAAGGAGTTTTTATTTTTTTCGTTATAATTGGAGAAATAATCTCGTCACACTCGATTTCATTGTCCGAATCGATTTAACATTGCAAAGGTGCAAAATAATTACTACTAGAGTTATTAGCTCTGGAGTTCATTTTACGACTTTTTGATGTTGAAGACAAATTGTCTTCAACACACGGGGTCCTTACTCTCTTACTAATTTTTAAACAAAGCAAGATACCGCACAGAATAAATCAATAACTTGACGCTAGATGTGATCGACTTGAAACGACAATTCGAACTGATAGTAGACTAGTTGTACCAACTTAAAACTTAATAAAGAAATTTTATATAGGTACAGATTAAAATTCATAATAATTATGTATTAATTGTTTTGAAAAATTTGTTCACAGATTTGTAGAGAAATAGCTAGATGCGTAATTCCTTTTTAAGCCTTGTTGTGCTTGTACCTAAATTAGTTCTTAAAAGTTCTTAAATTGACGTTCTGACGTAAGGGATGTGTATTTGGGGTGAATTATTATTATTATTATTATTTATTAGCAAATAATTAAAATTACATGATAATATAAAATTTTTGACGAACCTAGCTGCGGAGACTATTGGTTCTATAGCTGCTTAGTAATTAAATGATAATGTTTGTTTTGTTTAGAAATTCAGCGATAAGCTCAATATTTGTACAATTGGTGTCTTTTAGTATATCGTAAATGGATTTGTTCTTAAATACTTTTTTAATAATAGGTGTAAGTACGGCACAATTTGCCAATATATGTATTAAATTCATAATTGTATTGCATGAGTTACAGATTGGTGGGGTGTTGTTTGTAAGAAGGTGTTGATGGGAAGCAGCTGTGTGTCCAAGTCTTAAGCGAACGAAGTTAGATATTTTATGTTTGGGAATATTTGTGGGGTAGACAGGTTTCAGTCTTCCAGGATTTACTTTTTTGTAGTGGTGGTGGTAAAGGCTCCAATCGTGTTTTATCTTAGTTGTTGTGATTTTTTGTATATATTTTATTAGGTCTAATTTTGTGTAGATATCAAATCTATATACGGGAGCATTGTTAGCGAGGTTGGCTGCAAAATCCGCGTTTTCATTTCCAAGAATTCCAGCGTGTCCTGGAGTCCACATCAGTTTAATACTTTTAGGTGATTTGGTGAGCTGGTATCGGATTTCGGATATAAGCTCGGAATTGTTATTCGGATTTTTTATTGCATTCAGGACCGAAATACTATCTGGGCATATTACGTGTTTACCTCGCTGTTTCATGACAGTTTTCGCGGCTTGAAGAATAGCAAAGGCTTCAGCTGTAAAAATTGATGCGAATTCGGGTAGATTACAGGCGATCGTACCATTTTCGAGAGATACGGCAAAAGATGTGTTTGCTGATGTCTTTGATCCGTCCGTGAAAATTAGATTCCACCCATCTGATTTCAAGTTTGAGGAAATACTCGCAAAAAGTTTACGATATGTTGTACTGTTCGTATTTATCTTTTTATAATTTGCTAGGGTCAGTATCATAGACTCAGAGCTGATAGACCATGGAGGGTGGCGTGGGGTAGTGCTCTGGTTTCGCCTTAGTAGGAGATTATTTTGTTTTGCTTTTTCAAGTATGGTAGCGATTGCAGATGGTATCCTCTTGGTAAGCTTGTGATTCATTGCTCTTTTTATATCTTCATCAATGATTGAGTTTCTGGAGAACATAAGTTTGGCAAAGAGTTTTAATGTAATCATATCTCTTCGTTCCTCGATGCTTGGTAGTCCTGCTTCAACAAGGATGTTTATAATGGGGGTGGTAGGAAAAGCGTTTATACTTCTCCGGGCAGCTTGATGGTACGTAGGTTTGATGATTTTAAGTATTGATTTCGGGCATTGCCCGTATATATATAGACCATAGTCTATTTTACTTAAAACTAACATTTTTGTTATGTGGGAGAGAGTGTTAATGTGTACATTACTTCTTTTACAAGCTAAGTATCTTATTATATTTGTTCTAGCAATTAGGGATTTCTTTAATTCTAGGCAGTGTTGTTTCCAGCAATACTTATTATTGAAAACTAAACCTAAAATACTTAGATTATTAACATTTTCTATTAATATATTATTAAGGTTAATATCTACTTTTGGACAATTTTGTTTTTTACATACGTGCAGTAGTTTACATTTATGAATTGATAATTTTGCACCAGAGATTATTGACCATTCTAAGATTTCTTCCAAAGCTAATTTCAACAAGCTCTTACTGCTATTATTATCATTAACTTTACATAGTATATAAATATCATCTGCGTACATGCAGTGATCCAACAGTTTATGTTTCAGTAAAATAGAATTTATGTTATCGAAGGCAATTATGAATAAAACTACCGATAGAGGTGATCCTTGAGGGATACCGTTATGCAACGGATGGTTGGACGAATAAACATTATTAGTTTTTATACAAAATTTTCTGTTGGTCAAAAATGATTTTACATAACCGTACATATTCCGTCCAACTCCCCATTCCTTAAGACTTTTTAAAACAATGTGTAGACCTATCCTATCGAAGGCCTTCTCAAAGTCTAGTGAGAGTATAGAGACATGATTTTTAGCTGATAACGCTCTGGATACAAAATAATCTATGTGAAGGAGTGCATCTACACATCCTCTGTTTGCTTTAAATGCAACCTGATTGGGGCTGATTAGTTTGTTTGTTTCGGCAAACCATAAAAGACGTTTCGCAACTATTTTCTCTAGGATTTTAGATAAGCAGGGGATGAGAGAGATTGGTCTATAACCTTCGATTGTGGTTTTGTCTTTATTTGGTTTATGTATGGGCAATATTGTAGCAGTTTTCCAGGTTTGTGGTATAACTGAAGTGTTCAAGATGCTGTTATATAGTTCAATTAGTCTATTTTTAGATTCGAGTGGGAGGTTTTTAAGCATAGGATAGGATATTCTATCTCTACCCGGTGTTTTGCCATTGACTTTGTTAAGGCAGGTTTCAAACTCAATTAAAGTGATTGGTTGTTCAATACGTCGTGCGGTGGGATTAGAGATGTATTGAGGGGCTAAATTGTTCATAAAATCGGACTTAGCATTGATAAATGCCGTTGAAAAGTACTCGTTATCTGATTTTTTTGACCAACTTTGAGCTATGTACTTACATATTTCTGGTGCGTCTACTAAGTTGTTTATGTTTTTAATAGTGTGTGAACTTGGATCACCAGTCAACCGTCGAATGTTATGCCATATTATAGCGGGGGAGGAGTTCGGATTTATAGTTGTCGTGAATTCGGAAAATGTTTTGGCTTTACTCTCCTTGGCCTTTCTACGGAATTTCGCATTACATTTTTTATATTTTATTAGATTTTGTGTATTTTGATTTTTTTGAAATTCCTTAAGCGCATTCATTTTTTCTTTATGTAGTAAGGATAAGTCGAAGTTCCACCAAGGGACAACCAGTTTTCGTTTTATAGGAGTGGTCTGAGGGATAGAGAAATTGGCTGCAGTTCTAATAGCTTTTTGGAGCAAAGCGGCTTCTTTATTTATATTTTTGGATACGGGTTTATCAGAAAGATATTCGCGGACTTTTTCTTTGAAGATTATCCAATCGGAGAAGTCTGTTTTAAATCTTGGATTGAATATTTTTGCGTCTGTTCTCAGGCTAGTTTTCAATGTAGTGATTATCGGGAAATGGTCACTATTATATAGATCTTTTAAAGTTTTCCAAGTAATTTTTGGATACAGTTCGGGTGAACAACAAGTGACGTCAACGTGTGTTAGGGAATTGTGGGTAGAGAGATGGGTAGGGGAGCCGTCGTGGGGTGAATTAATTGACCATTGAAGAGGCAAATCGAGTCTGTTCGTATAAGTATAATGGTTGACGTGTTACGAGAATATCCGATAGCAGGGCTGGAGTACGAAACTTGAGATAGCTCTCAAAAGGCATGTCAAGCAAACGAGAAGAATAACTACTCGTACTTACTCTGTCATATTTACGTAGCCCATCATATTGTGTTATTAAAAGCAACATTAAGCCTTCTTC
Organism: Volucella bombylans; assembly: GCA_949129095.1. NCBI lineage: Eukaryota > Metazoa > Arthropoda > Insecta > Diptera > Syrphidae > Volucella > Volucella bombylans. Next base: position 151,021,216 of record OX422142.1, read on the forward strand.
TACTGATCGAGTCACAGCTACAAAAGATTTCACATAAGTAGAGTAAAATAGGAATAACCAAAGATTTAGCTAACATCAAGCGCGTTTTGGTAGGAGTAAAAGACTGTGTTGCCCATAAATTACGTAACACCCCATATACCTTTCCAATGGCAGCACTGACTGATGTGATTGTGAACCCAAGATTCTTTCCAGACTTAACATAATCAATTTCGGAGCTTTTCACCAAAATAAATGGAAAATACGAAATTTCCAGTGGTTTCTTTGATATGACTTCTATAGGCACTTCGATTAAGTTCAGACCAACGTGAAATTTCCTCAAGATCTTCATTGATAGAGCAAACTCCGTTATTAGTTAAATCAAGTGGACAGCTCATATACATTTGAATATCATCAGCATACATATGTGAAGAACAGTTGTTTATAATGGATGGAAGCTCATTTACATATAATATATAATAGGGGGCCAAGTATAGAACCTTAAGGGACACCACTAACAGTTGGAAGAATACCACCTTGATCAAAAGTTATATACGGAATAACCACCGTGTGGCGCTCCCATTGTTCCGATTTGAGTTCTGTTTTTTTATTAAGTTGGTAAATCTGTTATTGACATACCCTCTAAATCTTAGTGTCATAGCTTGACATTTGCAAAAGTTACGTAGCCAAGAGTACATCTATCTCTGTGTGTGTTGGCGATTTTTTACAATTTTAGAAATGGATTGGAAATGAAGTTGGGAATGTTGGAAAAGTGTTTCGGCAACGATTCTCTAAAGAAAACGGTCTTTTACCAGGAGCACGAGCGGTTCAAAAGTGTTTGTAAGTCAATCGAAGATGATAGTGGCAGACCATCGACATCGAAAACCGACGAAAACATTGATGGAGTAAAAGAAATGTTGGTCAATAACCGCAAATTAACCATCAGAGAGATAGCGGAGGACTTGAACATTGCCCATGGATGTGTCCAAGACATTTTAGTTAATGATTTGGGTTTCCGTCATGTAGCAGGAAAGATGGTGCTAAAAGACGTCAGTTTCATACAAAAAAAGAGACCGTGTTAACGTTGTAAAAGACATGATTTGCGAGGCTGAATCCGATCCCACATTCATCAAAACGATCATTACTGGAGACGAGACATGGGTTTATGGGTACGACACGCAATCCAGACATCAGGCAAGTGAATGGCGTTTACCAAATGAGCCGAGACCAAAAAAACCACGTCTTTTTCAGTCAAAAAAGAAGGCAATGCTCACGGTTTTCATGGATTACAACGGTGTAGTGCATCATGAGTTTTTCCAGAAGGCCAGATAGTAAAGAAAGAGTATTATTTGGGCGTTATGAGTCGTTTGTGTGAAGCAATTCGCCGAAAGATACCAGAATTGTGGGCAGAAAACTCGTGGATCTTGCACCATGATAACGCACCGTCACACAGTGCCATCATTATTCGTAATTTTTTGACGAAAAGTGCAACAAATACCATCAAACAGCCACCGAATTCACCTGATTTGGCTCCCTGTGACTTCTTTCTGTTCAATCGAGTTAAAAAAAAAACTACGGGGAACGTGTTTCACCAGCCGAGAGGAAGTAATGGACAAATCGCAGGAAGCACTGATGGACATACCGCATCAAGATTTAGATGAATAAAAACTTGTATTTTTAATTTTCTGAACAAATTACGGGAACTGTTTGATCAAGGTGGTATATGTATATCGGATACATTGTCATTGAGCTGAACTGATTGCATTCTGTTGCTTAAGTAGGATGTAACCAACTTTACTGCACCTGATGAAAAGTTATATTATTGAATGAGCTCTTTACATAAGATATTGTGATCAACCATGTCAAATGGAGCACCAAGAAAGTTACTTTTTCTTCACCTAATGCTTGTCGTATATCGTCAGTAACACTCAACATGGCTGTAATACAACTGTGTTTCGCACGAAAACCAGATTGCTTTGGTGTGAGCATGTTATTATTTTTAAGATATTTGCTCATCTGTTTTTGCAAAATACGTTCAAAAGCCTTGGACATAAAGGGCAGAATTGAAATTGGCCTAAACTCACCAGCTCTAGCACCTTTGGGAATAGGTATAGTTTTCACCAATTGCCCCTGGGTAGTCTCCTCAAAAAATTGTTCAAAATGAAGGTGATATGAAAGGCAGTATGATTGGTAAGAGTAGCTTTAGAAATATAGGGTGCATTTTGTCTAACCCAATGGCATTTGACTTTATCGAGAGTACACTTTCTACTACATCAGCACTATGGACCTATATAAAACCGAAACTATTAACACTTTGATGATTAACAGCCAGATTCGACAACAACTCAGTCACCACTCACACCTAACGCGGACGAGAAGGTCCGAGATAAGAAATTCCGATTTAGGATGCTGTCATTACTATTTGCCAAATTACAATTTGCCTTGATAATATCTATGCCGCGTAAACCGCTTAAGCGGGTGTTCAGCTTGCTCGCATACACACAAAATTTGGTGGAACGGATCTCCATAACAAATTTGTTGCGAAGTGAACAGTGCATTTGTCGAAGTTCTGGAAGTCGATATTGCTTCCAACTGATGTAAGCTCTATCGCGCTGCTGCATTAAGGAATGTTTTTGACTGGTAAACCATGGATTACTTTTGTCCCTGATGGTCTTGCCTTGAGAACTACATGTCTGTCAAAGAGATTTAAAATATTTGCATTTAAGAATTCGACTTGCTCACTAGACGACGATGTAGATGGAGAAAATGTTATCCCAACATACGTTTCTACTATTCGCTTCCAACAGGTTATTATCTATGTGTCGAGCATCTCGATACTCGAGAGTTTGAATACCATGATTGATGTTAAAATTAAAAGTTAAAATTAAATTAAAATTAAAACATGTTTTTAATGCTGAAATTTCATTTGCGATGAAGTACTTCGCATTTCTCGCAAATAATAAAACGATGTTCCGTACAAGTTGGTCTTAAGCACATGTCACAGCGAACACTGTGAACATTTGCGTTCGGAGTACGAAGGCACATGTGACATCTGGCCCGTTTTATTGTGGTTGGCTGATGAATCAATGTGTTGACCGCTAGCATTTCGACCGAAACTTATGCTTGTGATGATGTTGATGGAGAATTCGAGCAAGAGGAGTACGGTGAAATCGATGAACTCAGATCTCGCACACGACGAAAAACTTCTGCCACATGTATACCATGTGGTGTTCGTGCCCTAGCTTTGATATTGTCTTCACAAAAGGCATCGTCCAGAAACTTTTCTTCGGCGGAAACTTTTCTTACTCTTGTTTCATTCCGGGAACAATTGAGTTAAGATCAAGAAGGCATTCAAAGCCGAAATGTCAAGAATGTTGTAGAACAACGTTAGTGGCCATCAGTTGGTCCTGCGTTTACGCCGATAAGTGCCAACCATCTGGTCGAGAGGGTCGACATCAGCCTTCGTTTTATTGTAAAAGTGGATTATGTTGGGCTTTTTTGCCTAGTCAGCTGGATCGAAGTGGACGGCCGCATGATACGTCGAAAGCAAAGTTACGAAGCGATTTTCCTTGGGCACGTATGACACCATCGTGACACGTGCATTGTTGTAGACGATTTCGGTATGCAGCATTGGTTTTTGTTTCATGTCAATCAGCGCTGACGGTATCTCATTGCGATTTCTCTTTATGGTGCCGACAATCGTCATTTGCTGCTTCTTCACCTCGAGTGCCAAACTGTAAGATGTAAAAAAAATTGTCACAAGTGACATTGCGTCCGTTCATTCATAAAAATGGAAAAGAATCACAGATCGGAGAAAAATAAAGGCATGTACACGATGAAGAAATACCTTGTCACAAATCCAGAATTGATTGATTTCTGCTGAACAGTTTCTGTAACGGTCAACGTAGACTTGAATATTGAAGGCATACAACGAATCAAAAGTTTGATGCCATACTTTCCAGGCTTAGACGAAATGTACTGTCGAAAACTGCATCGTCCACGAAATGGCAGCAGTTGCTCATCGACGATCAGAAATTTGCTAGGAACTTTCAAGCGCTGGACCCACAGATCGAACAAACCGTTATCGTATCGATTGGCTAATGGCTCGAAGACGAATAAGAGACATTGTTGCTGCGAAAATTGGTGGCCCATGCTTAGCAGTCCAACGCTCATCAGCTGCTTCGCTTTTAAATTCCATAAAAGGCGCGCATTTCAGACACATCAACCGGCTTCCACGTGACGCCATGCTTGTGAACACCGGATAAAAAGCAAAAACGCAGTCTCTGGACTGTAATAATTTCAAATGAAAGCGCCTAAACAAAAAAAACTCAAAACAAACCTTGACGAGAAGCGAAATCTATTGTCGAGACTGATGGGCATGGTGGCATTGGATCGCACACATACTGTATTTTCTTGTCTTTCGACTTGAGAGCGTTGTCCGGTTCAGCAGTGATTTCCAAACGCATTTCTTGTCCGATAAAATCAGCATCACTCTTGTCACTGTTATAATCTGTATCATCCTCCGAGGATTCGGCCAGATCATCGCTGTCTTTCGTTTGCCGTTAGCAGAATCGCTCATAGTCAGACATTTTGCAGTAATTGGTTGCAAAAAAAAAAATTGGAATAATCACAGCAAAAGGTTGCATAATCGAATAATAAGAAATAACGGACGAAGTGTCACAGTACTGGCGATATCAAATTGACACCAAACATCAGATATGTATGTAATAACTCTTCTACAAGCCTTCAGAGCCCTCTGGCGACAAAATTTTTTTTTTACGGAAACTAGACGATAAAGTAGCCCGGTGAGCCGCGAGCGATTGGCAACGGCACTACAATTATTAGGAGTTTTGCTTATTTGAAAAAAAAGTGTGTCAAAGTGACACTAAATATAGACTAGTGTTAAATCACTTACAAGAAATACCATAAATCTAAAAGAGTCGGTGTGCCGCCGGGAAGTGAGTGGGAGTACTAACATTTACTGGTATTAAGTTGAACATTCTCATACTATTGGTCAATAAATTAGAGGTTAGGAGAGCGTGTTAAATTTTGAAATTGAAGAGAGTTAAGTAAATTAGTTTTTTTGACAAACATTGCATATCTTTCGTTTTTGTATGATAATGTCTTCTTGATTCATACCTGAGACTTGCTTTGGCCGGACCTTGAATTGAATTGACAGAAATATAGTCGAATCTTTCTGGTGTGTCTTTGTTTTGATAGAGGGTGACAACTTCATACTCACTTGTGGATGAACCACTTGAATATTATGATCGTCAGTTGCAGGAGGCAACTTTTGTGAATCTTACTCAGCTCCCAGGTCAGAATGAGGTTCTTGGGAAAAGATCTGAGTTAGATTTGTCTCGATGGGTCACAACATAAATCAGTTCTGGGATCTCTTTCGACTTTGACTAACAAATTCCATTGTCTTTAGCTTCTCACGCGCACTACAGTAGGAGGAATAGTTCCCCAGCTCCAGCACTTAAAGTACTTTGTCAATAAAGTGATAATTTTTATATCGGGCTGTACCACACGAGATGTTTTAAAGTACAAATTTAAAAGCCAATATTATTTTTCAGTAAATTTTTATTCAATCAAAATAGGGTCCGTTGGCATTCTTCCAACGTGATACAAGGTCAAATATTCCTTTTTCGTAGAAGTGCTGACTTTTTGAGGCAATGAAATCTTCAAAGGCTTTTGTGACCTCTGCTCGGTTCCGGAAGACCTTCTGCCGGCAAAATGATTGCGGAAAAGGTGGTAATCCGTTGAGAAAATGTCAGGAGAGTACGGTGGATGCGGAAGAAATTCAAATCCCAACTGCAACAGTTTTTTCACCATTGCTTGTGAGGTATGGGGTCTGGCATTGTCATGCAAAAGGATCGGACCGTGCCTGTTGACCAACGCAGGTTACTTTTCAGCCAATTTGGCATGGGATTTCCCCACAATATTTGACAGCGTTTATCGTTTCTCCTGATTGAAGAAATTAAAAGTGGATTGGTCCTTCCGATGTCCACCAAATTGTCACCATGACCTTTTTTAGGTGAAGATTGGGTTTGGGGTTGTGTTTTGGTTTTTCATCTGCATCCAACCACTGCCCAGGTCTTTTACGATTATCATACAGTATCCACTTTTCATCACAGGTGACTATCCGGTGCAAAAGCGGTTCAGTTTGATTTCTTAATGTAAGCGATGCGCAGATTTCCAGGCGCAGTAGTTTTTGGGATTCGTTCAGTTCACTTATTGAGTTTCTTTACCTTTTATGAGAGAAAGGTGTCGACTTATTGTCATTGGGGATACTCTCATACTTTGTGCAATCTCTCGCACCGATTTCGTTGGGTCCGCATACACCGCTGCTCTTAAAACATCGTCGTCAACTAACGTTTCCGGCTTCCCACGTGGTTCATTTTCAAGGCTGAAATCTCCCGAACGGAATTTTCTAAAATTCTCACACGTCAAGCACACGTACGAATTTATTTTATAAAAATTTATTTCTGGCACAGATGTTCACTCGAGAACTTCTTACTTCCGACTGAGCGCAATTGGGACATTGTGGTACAACCCAAAACAAACATCGTGGACTAGTTCATTTATTGTGTGTTCATTTAAAACTCAATTTATTTACTTTGATTTCTAAACAACCAATACGAGTACTTCTAGTTGAGACCCCTTTTGAAATAACTTGACTTCTGCAACATTCTTATCACCGTTGCTGGTTTACTTTTTTTACTACAAACTGTTGGGTTTAAGTGGCATTGCCAACCATACAAGCCTATGGAGTTTCCTCACACGCGTGAGCCCAAGTAGATAAATTCTTCCAAACAAGTGTCTGAATATTGGTTTCATTGCTTTGGAAAGCAAACGAATGTCTAGAACTTTCTTGATTATTTTTATTTTATTTGACATAAGCCTCACCGAACGATGGTTTTTACAATTTTTTGTGTCACCATAGACTTTACTACATGACCAAAACGCGCGTCCTAGTCGCAATACACCAATAATGTCCTCAAACTATGTCGGATTGAAGCAAATAGTTCTACAGTTCAATTGAGGTTAGAATATCCCATCCACCGATGTTGCAAACAATCTCCCGAAATTCCCTCTCAATGTTAACTGCAAGCACCTCTGCTCCTTCAATGAACGCGGTTCTTCCCAGGAAAACACTACGTGCCACACTGTCATTGAGGACTGGATTCAATGGCAACATTATACGTATATCGCAAAATGGACGAGTGAACTGGCCATCTACCACATTATTACAGGCCTCGGAACCCAGTATTCAGCGCATATCTAGCAGTATTCTTACCAGAGCTGCATCCTCACCACACTTGTGCCACAACTTGCCAATTTAAAAAAAAAAGACTTAAATATGTTGAAGGTATCAATTTTTTTTTTTAGATTGAAGTATAGTTGATAGCATTAGTTACGAAATATGATGTCAATCAAATGTCGTCGACGGACCCGCTTATATGAGTGAATTCACCGGACCTAATTTTTCGCACAATTCCGCCGATGTTCCCACAATTTCACATCGAATGTTCGCCTCCAGGTCATCTAAAGTTTCTGGCTTGTTGGTATAGACCTCAATCTCTGAACCAACAAAAAGAGAGTCTAAAGGCTTCATATTACACGAACAGGATGGCCAATTTACCCCGCCGGCATTATCTCTGCAGAAGTGCGGCCCATTGACACCACCGGCATGAAAACCACACCAGACCATTAATTTCTTCTTACACAATGGCTACTGTTTGAACAACTTTGGCATGTTGACTTGACCAGATGCGGCAATTTTGCTTGTTAACAAGGTAACATGCCTCGTTACTGAGGACGATTATTTCATTTCCCATAGAAGACAAGCAACGAAAGTTTGACTACAACAAAGGTCATTTGACTTTAGCTCTTGGATCAATACGGGCATATTGCCAAGCCCTTTCGTAAAATACGCAACAAGGTCGTTAGAGAGATGACAGAAATCGTATTGTCTCACTGATACGGTAACATTATGGAGTGAATAAGATCCCAGAGAAGGATAAACAGACCACTCAGAGAGGAGTGGAACAGATCAAAGGAAATTTTTCATGAAAGCAAAAAATTTGGGCAATCAACACTTTTCAACCCTTAAAAGCCCCTGGCGAGGATGGAATATTTCCAGCTTTACTACAAAAGGGCATCCCGCACCGGCTATCTGTACTAATTAACTTAATCAGGGGAAGTTACGTGTTGGAATACTTATCAAAAAAGTGGAGGGGGGTTGCTGGCAAATATATTTCTAAGGTAGGACGCAGACCGTCTGAACTACCAAAATCGTATAGACCAATCAGTCTCACTTCCTTTTTCCTCAAAAGTATAGAAAAAATCTTCGACAGACATATCAGAGGCGTGGCATTGTAAATGAACCCCCTTCACAAGACACAACATGCCTACCAACCAGGAAAATCAACCACATACGCTCTACAAAATCCTACTACAAGGATTGAAAAATCTCTCAGAGATTAAGAGGTAGCGGTCGGTTGCTTCTTCCATATAGAAGGAGCATTTGACAACACAGAGTTTTCCCATATATACTCGTATAGAGGTATCCATGTAAATGGATAAAATGTATGCTAGAGGATGAAATAATAAAAACCATATTAGGCAGCACTAGTGTACGAAAGGATGCTCCAGGGAGGCGTACTATCACCCCTACTATGGTCCATCGTAGTTAATGATTATTCTCAGCAGTGATGGCTTCTATGTCCAAGTATATGCAGACGACATTGCTATCCTAATTAGAGGTAAATTCGAAGACACAATCTCGGATCGCCTCTGAACCTAGTTGCTGAATGGTGTACCGAAGTTGGCCTCAAAGTCAATCCCAAAAAAAGCACCATAGTTAGATTCACAAAGAGAAGAAGACCAGGAAGACTCAGAAATGTCACACTCTTCGGTGAAACAATAGAGTTCTTAACGGAAGTTAAAAATCTGTGAATCTGTGAAAAACTTACGTGGAACACACATCTTTCTAAGATTATTGCCAGGGCCAAGACCTCACTATGGACCAGCAAAAGTTTAATCGGAAAAAATTGGACACTTAATCCCAAAATGACACTTGGATGTACACGGCAATAACGAGACCTATCATCACATATGCAAACGCCTTTGGTGGCATAAAGCAACGAAGGGGCCAACACAGGCCAAACTCAACAAACAGAGACTAGCATGTGCCTGAGCAACTGGTGCAATGAAAACCGCACCAACAGCTGCGCTTAAAGTTATCTCAAACATACCACCACTTCATCTGGAACTCATGAAAGAAGCAATGGTAAATGCCTGCGTGCTCATCACAGACGAAGACCGTCCTAACTGGGAACAGAAAAAAACCAACTTTTGCCAAGGGCTCATACGAAATAGCCAGAGTATACGGTCCTCGAACGAAAACATTCCTACATGCCAGTATTGATACAAGTAGCTCCGTATTTCAGGCTGAAATCCATGCAATAGAACTTTGCATTCAAGAGAATCCAAACAGATTGATAAAAGACGAAAACATTTACATTCTCTCCTACAGCAGAGCAGTCCTACTTGCTATTAAAGCCACAAAGTCCATCTGATTTGGGTGCAAGGACGTAGTGGATATGAAGGAAATGAAAAGGCATTCGAACTTACCAGAAAAGGATCTTTTCCATTCATGATGCTGAGACCATTCTGTGGGCTATAAATTAACACAATACTCGTAAAAGGAAGTATTACAACCTGGCTAAAGGAAGATTAAGCTTCATTTCTGGAGAGAAACTGAAGGAAACAGACAAGCTAAAAACTGTATGCCAAACAGTTGCCACAAGAAAGCTAATCAATTACTACAACTAAGTAGAAGACAGATTCGAGTGACCACAGGTTTTCTCACAGGACACTGCCGTGTGAATTAATTTTAGTACCAGACAATACATGGAGATTGTGCAACGAGGACGTGGAAACAGCAGAGCACATACTATGTGAGTGCAATGGTTTAGTCAAAGTACGTCAACGTTGTCCTAGGTAAATTCTACCTCGAAGAGGCGGACATACGAGTAGTTGCCAGCTGAAGACTTAGCCGCCTTTCTTACAAATTGTGGCATCGTACTCGTAGATGAGCTCTAAATGGAGAACATTACAATATGCCCATCTGTAGCCATCACTATCTGGGATTCAATATACCACCTCCACCTCATTTCATTTCATTATTCAACTTATATGTTACTTACAAAGGAAGACTAAATAAACTTATACAATAATTTGTAAGCCTTTACATTAAAAAAGGAAAAATTACAGAGGGAGGTGGCAAAGTTAATATTAAAAAAAAAAGAATTAAATATTATAAAACAGAAAAAGTATAAGTTTAAGATAAATTCATAATTTTGGTGGGGGCGAACTGAAAAAATTAAACTTAAACTAAAACTTAAAACTAAGGTTGGTTGGAGTGGTGAAGGAGAACGGATTTGAGGTAGGAAGTGGTGCTGTGGAAATCAAAGACGGTAGGGGTTGAGTTGATTTTTCGTAGCATACGGGAGATTGATTCCTTCGCGCCATAGGAGGTGTGGTGGGTCGGTAGATAGAAGAGTCGAAGGGAACGTAGATTACGAGGGTTAGTGTTGAGAGTTGTGATCTGCGATCCTCAAGGGTGTTTAAGTTGATAATGTTGAGATAGGGAGGAAGTTTAAAAGGATCGTCTCAGGGCATACCTCGATGAGCAAATCGAAAAAAACGGCGCTGGATGTTTTCAATTCTCGAGATATGAACACGATGATATGGGGGCCATACTTGACTGGCATACTCTAGGAGGGGGCGAACAAAGGCAATATAGAGGGACATGGTCACGTATGAGTTGGTGAGTTCTTTTACAAAACCTAGTGCAGAGTTGGCTTTGAGGATTATCTAATCCATATGTAAACGGAAGTTGAGCTGCCTATCACACAAAATGTCGATGAATTGGCATTTGGCGATATTAAGTTCCAAGGAATTTTTGAGGCACCAGATCGAAAAACTAACAAGGTCTTGTTGAAGGAGGAAAAAGTCATGGGGACAGGAAATGTTTTTGAAAAATTTGTTATCGTCGGCATAAAGAGAGACAGATAAGTGTTTGATGATCATATCGAGATCATTTATGGTTAATATAAAAAGAAGGGGACCGAGATGGCTGTCTTGTGGAACTTCAGAGGTGGCCAAAAATGGAGCCGAGCGTACTGACCTAAAACGAACACGAACACCTTTTGGAGGTAAGGGGATATCCATTATGGGTTCAAAGCTGAGGGCAGACAATTTGAAGATTATTAATCGATGAGAGATTTTATCGGAGGCTTTGCTAAAATCAGTTGCAACTACATCGACTTCGTTGCTATTCTCTAGGGCAAAGATGGCAAAGGATACGAATTCAACTAGATTTGTGGTGGTTGACCTACCCTTTAGGAAGCCATGTTGTTTAGGGGAAATAAGTGATTTGCATTGGAAGTTTAGAGCTTCATACAAAGAGTTCGGGTATATGGGAGAGTTTAGCGATGGGACGATAGTCCCATAGAGTCCCATTCATAGAGAATATATAAAGAGTTGAAAAACATGCTCATATAATTTTGTGCATATTAGATTATAGCTAGTAGTGCGAGTGAGGACGAATTAAATTTATTAGCGCTTGCCATTCTTCTCAGGTCAATGAGAAGAGAGTTCCAGAGCCGGACAACTTGAACAAAGAATTAATGCTCAGAAGTAAGACAAAGGTACATTGGTTGAACAAACGAAAACGATCTGTGCGAATGCAAACAACTGATAGGTAATTTGGCTCTCGAGACATACCGATTTGTATTTTAGTAGGCTTGGGAGGGAGCAACCAATTATTTGGATAGAAAAGTGAGAGATACGATCGCGCTGCGGGAAGTTGTAAATGTATCTCGCGATATTGTTGAAGACAATGTCAAGTTTTTTTGACTATTGTCAAAGGTCAGGTTTGCAAAAGATCTCGCATCCGTAAAGTAATGTTGGTAAAAAAGAGTTTTTGCTAAGATTAATTTTGTTTTCGTTGGTAGAAGATGTTGAGTAACCCATAGAGCACGAAGCCCACTATAAACTTTGCCGATGATAGAATTAATGTGAGTATCTCAAGAGAGATTCGAATTAAAAGTCACACCAAGGGTTTTAGCGTAGACAGCCCACTGTATGGACACTTGATTGATATGAACAAGCTGAAGGCCTGAGAGATTGTCAGCATTAAGTCGAAGGTCGTGTTTAATTGGACCGTCATAAATTCTGGCAGGATCTTCGTTTAGGAGGTCTGTAGCAGAGTTTGTTTCATTGGTAGGGCATCTTATCATAGGTTCTACATCGTCAGCGTACATATGGATTTTGCAGGAGAAAAGAGTAGGTCCAAGAATTGATCCTTGTGGCACTCCACTTTGTACACTTAAGAAACTCGAAAAAGCAAAACCGTCTTTAAGCTTACTACAAATGACTGCGTGGTTGACTGTGTCAAATGCCTTTGAAAAGTCGAGCAATGATAAAAGCGTCGGATGATTGCTATCTATTGCGTTACGAATCTCTTCTACCATTAATATCACGGCAGTGTTGCAGGTCCTTTTAGGCTGAAAACCAGACTGATGTATAGTTAGAACATCTTCGTTATTTAAGTAGCAATGAATTTGTTTTAGTGCTAAATTTTCAAAGGCAGTATTCAACCGTATTCCTCATTCCTTTCTTGGGGATCGGTACTATTTTTACTCTTTTCTATCCAGAGGGAAAGGTAGAAGTGGTGAATATGCTATTAAAGAAGTGAGTAATGTGAGAAAGTAATTAAGGCAGAAGCAGTTTTATAAACTTTGGGCTAAGACAGTCTAGATAAGTAGCATTGGATTTTACCGAGAGGAGTACTTCAACAGCCTCTACTTCGGTGACTCTATTGAAGCAAAAAGACCCGTCAGTGTCATTTGCAGTGTTATACTCTGGGGAAGCAGGGCTGCAAGAAGGATTGCATATGAAGAGATGAAATTCAAGTTCAACTGGTCACAGTTAACATCAGTGGGGACTACGATATTTTTCCTACCTATGCCTAGTTCGTGTAGATTCTTCCACATGTTCGTAGAGTTTCCCGGGGTAGACAGGTTGAACTTGTGATTATAGAAAGCTATTTTGGCAGATCTGATTTTCAAGATAACTTTGTTCGGAATACATCAAGACGAAACCTCCTCCATTTCAGATAGGCAGTGTCACGTTGGACTATGAGTTCTTTGATGTAAGATCTAAACCATTGAGGGACTTAGATGTGCGTACTTTTAGGGGGATGTTGTTCTCAGATAGCTGCAACACATGTTGCTGTAGGAACATAACTTGGTCACTTGGTCATCAACAGAGGCCATGTAGTAGACGCTGTCCCAACATATTCGATTAACGTCGGAAGGCAGATTAGTATAATCTATATTATTATAGTCACGGTAAAATCGTTCCGGGGTGATGCTAGATAGGTCTGTGTTAAGTGATAAGTATATCAAGTCATGCCTAGAAAACCCTGGGGCACAGATTTGGTCATAAAAAAGCAGGTCAGGAATGTCACCAACAAATAAAACGTCAAGAAGGGAACATGAGTCTTCCAAGTAGTGGGTGGGAATGCTTGAGATAACCGCGGTTAAATGAAGCAAATTCATATTTCCGATAAACGAGGCTAATTCAGACTTTTTCAGTAGTTTGCAATTCAGGTCACCACAGATAACCTATGTCTGAGGAAATACATGAAATAGCCTCAAGAACATCTAGCAATGAAGTAAAGGATAACGGTTTGTTTGGCCTATAGACAACACCAAGTATTAGCTTTTCAGCTTTACATGTAATTTCAACAAATAAATAGTCAATAGGACACCCAGGAGGTGATTCATGCGTGACTTTACCCCTGAGTGGTTTTCGTAGGTATATAGCAACACCCCCACCAGTGCGGCCAACTCGGTTGGCTTGAAACATTTCATAGCCATTAGGGGAGCAGACTTATTTTTGCACGTTACTGTGCAGCCAAGTTTCTGATACACATACGCATCGAGATGAGAATTTTCAAAGGTATAGTGGAATTCGTCAATTTTGGGCAAGATGCTTTGTGCGTTAAGATGGCAGATGTGAAAACCATCACTCTGAGCTCCAAGCACCCTTATCATGTTGTGGAGAGAAGTTGTCGGGATGGGACTGTCTTATCATATTATCGTTATCCAGGTTCATAATATAATAACTGAGGGAATGAAAAACATAGTACGCCTATCCGCGATGGATAATTTGTAAATGTCGATGAAGCGTATACCTTTGCATGACTTAATGGTAGACAATCTGGAACACAAATATGACATCTGTCAGAAGATGTTATGCGTGCATCCATTCTAAGCTAATTGAAACACAATTTGTTTATCCGTACGGTATTACGCTGTTTGCCTTGGTTAGATACTTATAATTTGGCTTTCTCTTCCTAAATCTTTTACTACATACCTTGAAGTTGATGGTGAACTCCTTGCTATGATGAACTCAGAGTTAGGCAGGAGACATTACGCCGATGTTCGAGGGTGTCACTTGACTGAGTAATATTAGCCCAACCTATGAGTTTTATCGCACGGTTTTGAATCCTATCTGGCAGGTTGAGAGATGTTATTTTGGGAGGATAAATGCCTTATAGGTCAGAGCGTGAAAAGTATTTCTTACATCGCTTGAGGAAACCTAGACATTTCGTAGCATTTTCGACGATATTGACGATGACATTTCAAAGTGCCGAGAATGGAAAGTTTTCCGGTTTCGAATCATTGATGAAAAGTAAAAAGAGTATCGATGATAGAACATAGCCCTGAGGCACACCAGCATTTGTTTTGTGAATAGCAGATTTGAAACCAACAAGACACATAGTTTCGAAGGGTAGTTTCTAATCTATTGAGGAAGAGATTCATCGATCCCAAATACGCGCACCATCGTCATCGAAGCCAAACTCTGTCAAATGCACTAGAAATATCTTGCTTTCGCTAGATTGATGTACACTTTGGTTGCTACGAAACCGAAAACCGTACTGCCGGCCATTGAGAAGTTTTCGTGATATTTGAGATATTTCACGAGCCGACGGTTTATCAGAGTTTTCATGACCTTGGAAAGAAGGGAAGGAAGTTATCAATACCAGCACTCTTTCTATCACTTCAGCTGATCCTTGCCACATAGTTTTAAGTGACAGTATTAAGTTAAAAATGTAAGTTGACGAAATCAATGCAATCAACAAGGAGGATTGTCGTCCACTGCAATTTAAAAAAGAAAAGGCTCTGTATTGTCTTGGGAACAAACTTTTTTGATAATGGAATCTGCGCCTGTTCGGTAATTTTGTGCTTTATTAGCCCATTAGCACCACAAGATAATTTCTTGTATAACCACGGAGGTATAGTATATAGTCCCGACATAGTATTTCTCAAATTCAATTACCATGATGTCAGCAGATTGTTATTTTAAAAATTGTTAAATAGCCTCCGACTAAAAACACTTAGTCACTAATTTATTTTTATTGATAATCCATTCCAAGCGATGACTGATTTCGATCAAATTTCGCATTTGTGCTTAAAGTCTCAGGCTTTCTTTATTTTTCAAACAACTCCCAGCGGTTTCATTCACCACAACGACAATCGTAGTCGTTGTTTTGCAGGCAAAATGGCTTTTAGATTACGAATTCAGAGAGATATTGTAATGGGACGAGTACCTTATTACCATACTCCATGTTCGGATGGATAATAAGTCATTGAACTACTGGCCAAACTGGCTCCGGGCACCTAACGCTATAACTCTATGTCCATTAACTTAAAATCATAACTACGGAATAACGGGTAATCTCAAGCACCCTAGCTCTATGCTAATGATTGGCATGGCTCATCGTAAAACATAAAAACCCTCTGCGTCTGGCAGTCGCGCCCAAAAGTAAGTAAAAAGTTCGTAATCAACTCGCCATCGGTTCTACAATTTTCAAATGATCAGAATGAATCTCACGCTGCCATCAGAATCGAATTCGAGTGTACTCGAATTTATTAGGATATCTGTATTGAACAGGAATTGATTGATGGGATATTTGAAGAAACATCAATAATTTCAATTTACATAATTAATTAGATACTCGTACATACTCGTAAACTCGTAAAGGCTAAGACGTAAAAACATAGAATGCTCAGAGGCATTTTAGGCATATGTATGATGATACATTTAAGAGTCCATGTATGCTACACAGGTGTACACATAGATGTACATATTCACAAGCATATATTTGGTTTTTTGAAATTCTGATTAATTTTGGCTTTTGTTTTGAGTCAACGAAAAGTAGACAAACAATTAGGAGCTGATCAGTTTAAAGTGTTGGTTTAAGTATCCATTATAATTGAAAGGCGGTGTAAGTTAATTTTTCAGAAAATCTAAAGGCTCATCCTCAATTATTTTGTGATCAAAGCGAAGACGGTTCTAAGGCGATTAAGGGGATTTTCGATTTTCGAAATTAGTGCCGGTGTCTGGTGCGTATTGAGCGGTTGATGGAAGGAGAAACGTGAGAAATTTTTGAATTTGTGCTTAGATTGGCACGGGGATTTGAAAATTGAGATTTTACTGTAAGGAAGTAGGTAAACGATTTTCCAATTATCTTGTTACGACTTCCATTCACTAATTCCTTTTTGGAGATTCCATTATAAAGTTTTGATTGTAACTAATCGGCAAGGTGGATAATCGTTTAATGCGGACCTTTTGAAGGGTAGTGAGGAGCAAGTTGCTTAAATTTAAGTCATATCAGTTAAAACAGCTTGGAGAACCTTAATTTTTCGGATCATCAATGTGGAAGAACTGCTGTTCCAACATACTACCAACGAAAACATCGATTTATTGAGAACACGATTTCCCAAGAGGCCGGTCAATTGGCGACCAAGATCTCACCATTTAACGCCATTGGATTATTTTCTGTGGAGCTGCATCAAGTCACTAACTAGCTTATGCCGATAAACCAGCAACATTATAGCGAATAGTTACATATATTTGACTGATTGACTGGAAGCAATTGCAACGGCGGGAAAAAAAATACAAAAGCGGGAATAAATCAGTGATGTAAAGAGTGACAGATCTTAAGAAGAAAACGTGGCACATATGTGCTGCCAAGTGACTTCTTCTTGTTTGCTGCTTAAAACTTGAATTTGATCAGAACAATCCGCTGGCCTTGAACTTATCGGGGAGTAAGGTCAATCATTAAGCAACGACGTCGTCTTTGAAAGCCAAGAGCTGTGTTCTGCAGTTCTAAATGTTACGATTCAAACTCCACCATCAGCGCCAGGATAAACCTCAACATTTTTTGCCATCCTCCACTTGCTTGGTGGAAGGTTGTCCTCTGTAAGGATCACAAGATCTCCTTTGGTGATATTTGAAAACGACTTTGTCTACTTAACTTTGTTCAAATGCTGACGCAACTGAGAAACGAGACGTCATCGGTTTTGAAGATTAATTTTAGTGCCTTCGCTGTATGGTTTTGGAGTGGATTTGAGCGGTTCTCCTATTATAAAATGACTCGGGTTAGGAGTTGGAGATCGTTGACAATAGTAGATGCAGAGTACAATGGCCTACAATTACCGCAGCCCTCAATTCCCGTCAGAAGAGTCGAAAATTCCGCGAATGTCAATAAATGTTCATACAAGCAGCTTCACAATATCCGCCCATAGGTGGTGCTGCAGGAGGGTTAACGTGCCAATCGTAAATATCTGGCCAAACATTCGTCTTGCGTTGCTTTGAACAAGAAATTTCTAAGTTCCATTTCAACTCCAACAAAATTCGTCCTGTTGTCGCTGTAGAAATCTCTACAGTGCCCCCTTCGAGTTACGAATCTTTTCAGAACAGCTATGAAGCTACTCGCTGAAAGGTCACTAGCTAATTTTAGGTGCATGGCACCAGTTGATATGCCAACGGACTTGCAACCTCATCCATTTGATAAGCGAAGCCGTACAGGTCCTGCAAAATCAACGCCACTTCTGAGAAAGGGTCGACAAGACTGCACTCTAGGTCTTGGCAAGTAGTAAATAGTTGTTGAGACGGCCAGGTTTCAGGTGATTGAGATAGCCATAAGTTGAATTATTTTATCTCATGAGGTGGCAATCCGTGAGATGGATTATAACGTGGAACGTATACCTATCGCTCTGGTGGTATAACCTCTTGTATTTGAGCAACAAACCAGCACCATCTGCTGCGATGAAGCCAAACTGTTGATACAGATGAGTCGCTCCATCCATAGATGTTACGAACGCACAGGTCGATTGCTTTTCTTACATGCATGATCAGTTTCGCTAACAAAGCGGCAGCACATAACTTCAAGCGTGGTAATGATATCGGCTTAATGGGAGCTACCCTAGTTTTTGCAGTAAAGAGACGAACAAGAACATTATTAGCGTACATGGATTGCGATGCATCGACAAAACCATGGAGCTCTGTGACTACGGCCGGATCAGCAACTCCTATCCACCTCGGTATTGGAATAGCTGCTAAGCTTGGTAAGTTTGCACGATAGTGAAGCCACTTTTGCTTAATCGATGAAGGAACTTGATCGTCCCAATTTACTCTCGGCTTCCAAAGACGCTGAAACAGTAGCTTGGGAATAAGTGTCGTTAGGGCAAGCAATCCCAGTGGATCAAACAGCTTTGTGGAGTGTAAAAGAAGCAACCGTTTAGTAAGATGAAAAATATTTATATCAAGAACTTGCAATAAACATCAGAATATGGTTTGATTTGATTTCACCATGTTTGGTGGGAATGGAAACTAGGAGGGCAGTTGAATTTGATGACCATTTACGAAGATAGAAACCAGCACGTTTTAAGCCTTTGTTAGTAGCGATTTGTAGCCGTTGTAGTTCACCTTCATCATAACTCCTCGTTAGAAGATCGTCTACAAAAAAATCGCTCTGAATTATTTTAGATGCACAAGGAAAATTGATGCACAAGGAAAATTTGACCTTCGTCAAAAGCAGTTCATTGTAAGGCTTTAACAGTTAAATGAGAAGCTGATGCAACTCCATATGTTACAGTCAGCATCCGATAATATTCGTCAGGATTTGTTGGCTTGCGACGCCAGACAATACGTTGTAGATCGATGGACTCGTACTTGGCGATACATTTTTGCAACAACAGCAGTTAGCGCAAACCGATTACACCGAAATCCTAGGAGGGTTTCAAAGAGATCAGCCTGAAGCTGCGGGCCAACCAATTGCGCATCATTTAAAGAAAATCCAGAGATTGTTTTAGCTGACGAATTAAAGAAGATCTTCACCTTGGTTGTTGTGCTGGACTCTTTAATGACTGCCCTATGTTATATATAATAATTTTTACCTGGAATCGGGTCATTAGTGTTCTTTCCCATGTGACCATGAACTCTGCGTACTCTCTATTAAACTGTTGATCCTTCGCGAATATTTTCTCCATACGGTTTAATGCTCGAACTGCAGCATGTCGAGAGGCAGTTCTATCACATAGCAACCATGTTCTTGACGAGAATGAGTTTGAGAGAAAAGTTCTTCACATAGGATTTCTACGTCGATGAAATGTTTTGATTTTGGGAATTCCCCCAGCTTCCAAAACTTGGCCACTGTTTTGGTTAGCGCGGAATCTTAACGGACTCTGGTTGTAGAAAATGCGTAGGTGGTGTCTAGCGTGAACGCTTTTCTGGAAAGTACCCAACCGAGTGTTGTTTTCTGTGCAATTGGAGTGTCTCTTGAGCCACGAATAGACCCATCTAGCAGTAACCGCAACAGATATGTCAAAATTCGGATTAGCTAAAATTAATTGCTCGATATGTTGCCATAATCCTTTTCGAATGAAAGCGGAAGAGCATTTGTTCTTTTCGCAATATATTTACCTGAATAGTGTCTACGCGTCTGTCGTCCAATGAAGATAGGACAAGCTGCACAATTCTCTTGGAGCTACCAACTGCTACAGCACCGACGCGAGTAGAATTAAGCGGCACATATGAAGCTAAAGTGTGAAGCATTGTCGAATAGAATTCTTATTTTTTGATATCGACCGCAGTTGTCCAGAACCTTGACAATAGGAATGCCTAAGAGAAATTGGTGATCCGAATTGACCTCGTTAAATGAAGATTTCTTTTGCGACGACGATAGTTGCTCAGAATGCAGCAACAAATGATGTCGAGTCTGACACAAATGTATTCATACTAGGACACCTTTCCAGGTTTTGTACATTTGAGAGGCAGTTACTGCGCAATGATTTTTCCGCCGCGGTGAACTGGTAGAGCTCGGAACTGCTCATAGCCGAAAATTGTATGTTTTCCATCACAAACATAGCATTTATCGAGCTGTTGTGGTTTTGATTTTTGTCTTAATAGAGGCAGCTGGTTGCTCATTGTTTAGATCAACTGCATCTAGAGACTGACGTCTTGTTATCAGGAAATCGAAGGTGAATACTTTGTCTTCTGCTTGCGAGAGCTCGCATTGTCGATGGGTTTCAGGATTGAGCTTGCTGATCATCAGGTGAGCAGGCCAGTCATCCCAGTTTTCGACAGATCTACCCAGCCACTTTAGTGAACGATAGTTTTCCTGGATGTTGTCTATCAATGCTCTTATACCTGCGATGTACTCACATGTAAGTTTTGGTTGTGAAAATCAGGCTCGAAAATGGACATCGACAATGACGCGTTCCACATTATACCTCTTGCATGATAACTCCTAGCCCTCCGTGAAGGTTTTGTCAGTGATAGGAAACGTTTCGATGACTTTGAGGGCTTCACCATGTAAGCTACATCGCAGGTAGTGAAGATGCTTAGCTGGGAATACAAGATGCAAAGGAATCGCGAAACTCTTTCCATTCCAAAGGATTACCGGTGAATTTTTGTGACTTAAGGTCTGCATACTGGTGATGTTTGTTCGGCATACTATTGGAAGTACTACTGGAACTAGATTTAAGCTGTGACCGGCTGAAGTTGGAGAATGCCAATCTGCATCACTCCTCGCCCTGTTCACGTTGAGCTTCTTCTGCTACCAGAGTATCATCGCCACATTTTTCCTCTACCCTATTCTGCTCTTCATCAAACATGTTCCACTGATACTCCAACAGTTTAAGAAATTCAATTTAAATTATTCGGTTTAGAAGGATCAAAAAGTCGCCTGCGAATCAAAACAAAAAGAATAAAAAGGCAAGAGTTCTACTTTTGCTGGCTCAGCGAATAGTTCTTTTTGACTGACTGACTGGAAGCAATTCCAAAGGCGCTAAGAAAAATACAAAAAGCGGGAATAAATCAGTGACATAAAGAGTGACAGTTCTTAAGACGAAAACGTTGTACATATGTGCTGTCAAGTGAATTCTTCTAGTTTGCTGCTTAAAACTTGAATTTGGTCAGTACATATGCATATGCACATGCAACGGAAAACTGAATACACAGCCACCATTCCTCATGGTAAATGAAGATTGGAATCCTTAAGACAAATAAAAACGGCTGACAAAGCTTGAATCACGGTGGGGATCATCGATGTGTAGGTGTTCCCAACGAAACATTGTAAACTTCATCACTGGCCTGCTTATCATTTCAAAGTGCATCAGAAGGTTCTACAAAAACCGGCTCAGGATCGGATGTATATCAGAAGGTCGCTTTGGTTACTATATTCTCAGAAACAAGGCTCTCCAAAACAATCCATATGCCATCATTATGCTATAGAAGCCAACCTGGATAACCAACAGAACCTTCAACATCATGTTCCACATGTTCGTTCTTCTTAAACTTGAATCATTGGAAGTCAGATTGCCTTTGCACAGACTTATAGCGACAATTCCAAATATGCACGTCCATCAGATAACATTTCTACGAACCGCCTCCATTCCCTTTAACCAGAAAAACGATCGTATGCACGCCATACTCGTACATCTACTGCTTGCGAAACATTTCCAAAAAAAAAACGTGCGTCCACCTCGACCGGACTAAATCGAAACTCAATTTTTGCCGTTTTCGGTGTAACCACTCTCGTTTAGGTCATAAAAAATGATTCGACATACCAGTGCCTGTAGCAGCTTCCATTTTGGTAGATCATTGCGACAAGAAGTCGTCACTGATGTAATCCAGATTCAAATCCAGTTCGAGTCATCCGATGCAGTTTCACTTTCACTACGTTACTATGGCCGACCGACACGGAGTGACTTGAGTTATTCTGCCCATATTCTGCCCACCTATCCGTGTTGAGGTGGTTTCATAATCGAAGACTGTTTCCAACTTGGGTTTCCTACAGTTTTTCATTTCCAAGTTAATAATTATTGTAGCTTCCAACAGAGATGACGGAAGCTACAAGATCCAATTCGGAAGCAAATACTTTGCACTAAGACATTCCGGAATCTATATACATTTTCCACAGGCTCTCGTATCTTAGTCGCATTCACCTCCAGATACTCGTACATTTGGAGAATTTGGTGCGCAGAGATGACATCATCTTTGGCGATATTTATACCTTAAAATGCGCAGAATATTCGTACCGGTGTGTTGTGTGTTTTTTGTTTTGTATCTTTCAGTGGTTTGGTTGGTTTTTCGGGGCTTTGGACGGCTGATATGCATTGAGGTTTTATTATTCACTTATCTGTTGAAAACCAGTTCTTTAAATTTGGGAGAAAGCGTAAAAAAAAAATAACCGCCGCCGCCGTCAGCATCAAGAACAGTGAACGAACGATAGAGGTATTCGTACGAGATCCAGTTCAAATGCCTGCAGAGATTTTTTGGCCAATTTCAAGGTCGAGAGTGGTGTTCCTTCGACCGGGCCTCTGAGGTCTTCACTTTCGGATTAGTTTCGCCCACAATTGTAGATGCTGGTTGAACTCGTGTTATTCTCAAAGTCACAACCACGGCCATAAACTGGAGAGAAATTCAGTTTTCGGTTGAATAAATCTTGAAGAACTGGAACTGGTTGAGATAATGGAGTAATTAATTCGCTGCTGGTGGCTTGCATGATTACATTGGTGTTGTCGTTACCATAAATGGAATAAAAGTTTAAATCATTTTTGGAGCAGGTTAAGTGAATTATTTTACGAGACTAGTTTTGCGAATAAATTTTCACCATTCCACCGATGTAAAATGCTAAAGTTGTCACTGGAACAATGACCTAGTGCGACATGATTTGTAAGGAAATTACTCACATGGTCCAAATTCTGAGCTCTTGCCGTTGGTATTCACATTTCAGGGTCTAGAAGGTGATTGTTAAAAGTGATGTGCACTCCGAAATTTTCAGGTTAAGTGGGTTAAGGTGATAAATTGTTTTATGGATGACCTAGAAGAGAAGTGCTTTGTTGGAGTTTTCCGCAGAAATAAAGAATTTCGTGCAATCTATTGTAATTATTTTTTTTTTCATTGTATTACGAGGTGAAGGGAAGGAACAAGAAGCACTTTTTGTCTTTGACATTTTGAATGGAATTTTATAGAATTCTGTGGCGGTTGCCATCAACTAGGTTCGTTTTGGGCAGCATTATAGTTAGGCCGACAGTCGCTTCCTAAATTATCAGCTGAGTATGGTATCATCTTGCTTCAGACAAGCTTTCTTTGGTATTAATTTTGTGCTGTCAATCTTGGGAAAGAAATTGCCTCCTAGCTGCATCGGCTCTGGCAGCTTAACAGTAAGGGACATTCAATGGCTGGGAATGAAATTAAAACAAGATCCTCTGATTCCTCCACAAAGGAATGGATTGCAAGGTTTGTTATACACCTTTTAGCAACACCTGACCTGCTGTATGGGCTTAAGTGTGACCAGACCCAAATCTGGTCAGCGAAAACTAAGAGGCGATCACCGCACCTTACCCGAGCACGAGGGTTGGATCAAGGTGTTGTGCTAATTGTGCCGAGGCCCAACTTGACTGAAGGCCCAACAGATCGAGTACCGTTTTCTTAGATACTGTGGGGCCAACATTTCGTACCCCTACGTAAAAATCTATGAGGCCAGGCCTCATCCGAAATATCCGAAAACTCTTGCTGCGTCAGTGAAAACACAGGCGGAAGAGTATAAGCTTACTCTCAGTCTTGCTGAAGTCAACAGTGTCTGGTCAACTGGGTATGTCACACGAGCCCTGCGGAGAGTAAACCTCTACGAGCGCTGCTGGTCCTTTTTCGCAAAGTAAGCCAGTACGATTAAGTTCTTTCTTGGCATCCTGATTTATCTTAGTCAAAAGGTGGAAATACACTCTGGAGAGACACTACAAACTACCAAACTAGGCGAAACTGGAAACTAGAGTTTTGATAAACACCGCTAAGAAACCCCAGGAGTTTCCACTCAATCATGTCATTTGAAATTTAGGTTAAGTTAGGTTAGGTTTGCGGGCCAATGTGGTATCTATTTCATACGCGAATCTGAAAAGGGATGTACATGCATCAGCGGATACCTTTATTGTTTATCTCAAATTACTGAGGCTGAGACAATGGCACAGAAAGTGGAGGGTACCCACGTACTCATCCTTTGCAGAGGTTGTCGTCACTAAGGCGCAGCTTTATTCTTTATTGCACGCGCCACCAAATGACTATGAGTAATTAAATAAATGTAGATAGCGCAGCTCTGCCTATCAGAGTCTTACCTATTTTGGATTTGCTGAGCTTTGGCCAAATTTTCTTGAAGTTTCACAGGTTGAAAGGTTTTTCCACCTTTCATTGGCTTTGATCTGTATCATTTGCTCCACTTGCATTCTTAGAGTGCAGAGTGGAGGTATGATACTTCAATATGCAAGTTTCTTATCTAGGGAGGATCCTTTCCGAGCCAACTCGTTTCCTGCCACTCCACTGCGGCCAGAGGTTAAAGAGAGCTTAACCTTATGACAAACGCAAAGAGCCTTAAGCTCTCCACGACAGTACTTCACCAGGTTTGATTTCATATCGACTGTAGCGATGAGTGGCATATTTTCGTGTGATACTGCCTTTATTGACACATGTCTGGCTGCTTCTGCTATACCCAATATCTCATCCCGGAAGACACTGCGGTAGTCCAGCAGGCGACGTTAGCATCATAAGTTCAACAAATTGGAGAAGATCCCAGCGCCGGTTCCTAACTCTATCTTTTTTTCATCCGTGAAAACGGATATCGAGTCCACTTCCATTTGGTTCCTGCATGGGCTCTCGGTTTGAGAAAATACAGGCGAATGCTGTTTTAAAGTCATGATGGGGTATAACACATATAGCCCGTTTTGGACCATACTCCAGTCCACTTGAAACGATTGAGGCGTAACCCGTCAGATTTGGTTTCCACCCAATAAACTGGCTCAATCTTAAAGCTATTTTCGTGGCCGAATCTTGTATGTAGAGATCTAGGGATAAGAGTTTAAGTATTGTTGCTAGTCCCGCCATAGGTGTCTCATGGCATAAGTTATGACAATGCTTGCAATACTCTGTACATTTGTCTTTGATTTAGTGCTGATAGTTTGTGGATTGCCACTATACTAAGCTACCGTAGGTTAAGATGGGTCTGACAGTGGTCGTGTACATAGGACAGATAGGTTGCTGTCTTCTGCCAAATATTCGACAGCAGCTGTGAAAAGCTTGAGCTTGAACCTCTGTTTACTATTGTACATATCGAGTACGATACTTAGATATTTAACACTGTTGGATAATCAGAGAGTTATCCCATCCATATAGGGAAGGTCAAAATATGGAATTATCCTTTTACGTGTGAAAGTGCATGTAATGTGTAAAGCTCTGTTTTTTCCGTGTTGATTCAGCTCTCAGAGCTCATTCACCGAAGATTCTAGGGACATAATTCAGAACTTAGCTGGTGGCCATGAAAACTACATCATCTGCGTACGCAGTGGCTTTTATTCTCTCCCGTCTTAGGTTCACAAGTATTTTGTTGACAACTAGGCTCTGCAGAGCCCTTCTTGTAGGGTCCCTTTTAAGCTTAAGTGACGATACGGTGCTTCCTAATGTTGCATTGATGTTCATGTTGCGGAACATACTGCTTATCAGATTCGCTAGTGTCAAGGAAGACAGAAAATGTATATCCTTTATCATAGAGGCTTGTTTAATCATGCTGATAACTTCATGTAAGGTCGTTTCCGTGCCTCTATCTTGTGCAGGCATTTTGGCTGGATGCTAGATCTCTTGCATTTGAAACTTAACAAGGCGAAGAACTAAGCTTTTACCAGTGTCTCTAGTAACACGAGAGGGACTTATCTGCCCATGTAGATCAGAACAAGATCAGGAGCTAAGCTGCAGTTCTTTGAAAGGGATACAAGTAGGCTTACTTTCAACGTTCTGCCCTAGTCCTCAAGTACGGAGATGATCTCGACGATCTTGTGATATCCAAACTCTAAATTGTGTTTGGTGACTAGAATCTTCTCCCAGACCTCAGCGCCGAAAACTAAGATATGACACCTGATAAAGAAAAGGTAGTTATGAATTATTTTCCCAGACTTGTGAACTCATTTTATGGCTTCGAGCAAGAAAGTTCACAACGAGGTTGTTCGGTGGTGTTATACAGTTCCATCAGAATTGATCTGTCAGCCTACCCGTTCGGAGCTTGCTAAGTCATTACTCCCTTGTCCAAACAGTGCATTAATTGAGACTACGATGATGGACGTGTCATCCTCAGGATAACGCCATCATAGAGGTATCTCTATCCCCTACCCTAAGTTGGCACGTATTAACCTCCAAAAGTCCAAATTCACCGTCTCGAATTTTATCATCCACATTAACGAGAGCTGCGAGCACATCGTCCGGAAAACTTATCTCTGAGGTAAGGGCAGCTAATTGCAACACCTTTTACTTGGCAAGAAGACTAACTTACCTAGAGCTTGAGTTCTTGCTTTATCAGTTTTCAATATAACTCAGACGACTTTGTAGTATCACTACTCCAAGAAGTGGAGAAAGACAATGGTCACATCTGGGTACCTGCCCTATTGATGACCATGAACCTGTACCACACCTACATTTTCAAAAGCTGGTTATTCAAAATGCTTGCAATCAGGAGGAAATCGTGAGGAAAAGTTGGACTGCGACACAGAGATTAACCCTAGAAAACAGTTCACAATAAGAAACGTACCGGGTTTCATATGAAAACCACACTGGATGGCGCTATAGATAAAAACAGCTATTGCTCCAGAGCTCCAAGTTTACATATAAAGGATTAGGAACTTAGAAACCCAGAAAATAGTATAAAATCGACTTTGAGGACATAGGACTTCATATTACGATGGCTTAGTGTGTACTAAGAGCTACAACTTCGAGTGAATTGAGGACTTTGATAAACGCGGCTAGAGAAGAAACATAACACAACATTTTTCGAACGAAATTCAAACTTAAGTTCATCCAGTAAAATGGTTAAGATACATACGTAGAAGGAAATCCTTAGAATGTTGGACTCTGCATTAGAAAACGGAGAAGCGAAGAAAGGAAACGTACGAGAAAAAGGTGGCACTCGTAAGTGCAAAAAGTGCTAAGTCAATTTGACATGCTTGGATATTTAAGCCTCAAGTTCATCCTCTACTGTAGCGACATCTGTATAGAAGGGGTACTTGCCCGCACTACTTGCAAAATTGTTCCAAAAATGTTCTATGGAGAAGATTTTCAGATGCTTCAAATGTCATGAGAACATCAATGCCGTGAACCACATAGATGATCACTAGATCCGTTGAGGAGCCTTCGCTAGATTTGCGCT
The DNA here is from genome assembly GCA_949129095.1 of Volucella bombylans. Classification (NCBI taxonomy): domain Eukaryota; kingdom Metazoa; phylum Arthropoda; class Insecta; order Diptera; family Syrphidae; genus Volucella; species Volucella bombylans. Next base: position 151,048,805 of record OX422142.1, read on the forward strand.
TACAATTTCCATTCATTTTTGTAGTTTTTCCGAACCATCAAAGTGACATCATTATCCAAAGTCATAACTTTGGTTCTCAAACCTACTACGGTGCAATATTATTTTCCAATAGCGAACCCAAATGGAACCCTGTGGCATGCAATTAGTTATTCTATTTGTATTTTAGAGTTCACTTAAGGCATGCACGGAAATAAATTATTATATTAAAAGTACAAAATAGGAGAATTTACTGTTATTCACATAGCCAATCCCAGTGCATGCCCTAAGGTTTAGCTCTTTCTTTTCTAGAATTTGTCTATATTTTCCAAAAATAGCTGACACAATTTCAATTGATTAATTAGAATGGATGAAATGAAATATTGTTTCGATTTTGTAAAATAATTAATAAAGATAAGATAAACAGTGTTTGCCGCTTTTACAGTTTCTTTTTCGTTTACGACACCTGTTTACAGAAGAATGCAACTGTTACTACACCCTACAGCGTACACCTTGGAAGTGAATATTCTTATGATTGATGATCCCTTTTGTGGAAAAGGTGTGCCATGAGTATGTTCTTGTTACATTCTGGGAACGTTTAATTACAAATTCACACATGTAGATTGTAGATACATTGAACATGCCCTACAAGAAGACATACGAGCAATACACTCGTTGTAACGCGGCATCAACAGCTGTCAGTATTTTTTTAAATAACCATTTACAATCAGCTTTAAGGCAATCGAAAGTGACAAATAGTGAAGTCAACATCTTGTTATACAGTGTAAGGGGTAGTGGAAATACCTATTCGAAGATATGGCATATTTGTGAGAAAGAGTTTTAGGACGGTGCCAAGCTTTTCAAGGGCAACTAATGCAAGTCTTTCGCACTGGAAGCTGCAGATAAATTAGAACTTTTTAACTCTATTATCTGTTTTATATATTCCGTCTTAAAAGCAAGTGCTTCAGTCTTTAACAGGCGGAAGCTGAGTCTTGTCCAATAGAAGTAATCTGGTTCTTAATCTGGTACTCATCAATGAAACGCCCCCAAGTTAGAATGATATGCCCTTGGAGAAAACCAGACGAATTTCCAGCAGAGCCAGAGTACAGATGAGATCACTACTGCGATCAAAACGTTAAAAAACAGCAAGGCACTAGAATATGTCGTTTCTCAACGAGCGGAGAAAGGAACAAATTATCAAGCACTTTCACTGGTTGCTTTTTTTCTTTCTCCAGTGGCTAAAGTAATAGCAAAACTTATACCAAAAAATGTTTACAAAACACCCTCAGGGCAGAGCAAAGTGATTTACGCACTAAGATCGAGTCTGATTGATCGATCACCATATCAACACTCTGAGGACCATCACTAAACAGTCTGTTGAATGTCGATCCTCCCTTCAGATATTGTTCACCGACTTTGAAAAGGTGTACAACGGCGTCGTCTGAGAGTTTATCTGGCATGCCTTGTGCAGGAGAAGCATTCTATTGTAACGTAGATCCACACATGACTACTATCTGGATCTCCTGTAATCGGACACTTGGTTGATTGGTTGGTGTGTCTGCCTGCTAGACACAGGTACACTTGGGCCAAAGTAGGGCCATTGGCCAACCATTGGAACTTGATCCATTGATCGTGGGAAAAACCTAAAAGTTAGAGAGAAATCAATTTTTTTATTTTTTTTTTTAAACTTTGAGCTTCTGCTGCAGCGGAGAAGATCGTCAACGTTGGTTTCTGCGAGATCGAGGAAGCTGTCTATAAAGTATGAGCCCAGAGGAGATTTCCTAATGCGAGTTAAGGCTGGGCGAGTACAGAGGAGATGAAAAGTGTTCTTTCTCATTCCTACAGTGTCTACAGAAGTCTTTTGAGAGGATGGCGAGCTTTGCAGCATGTATTCCTATTAGACAGTTCAGTAGTGACACCTATGATGGTAGTAATATGCGAGCGTATGAGGTATGTAGCGGTATCTGATGGCATGACACAACACCGTTTGCCCACATGCGGTTCGCCTTACCAATCGTATCCTGTAGAATTATAGCTCTACAAATAGCCAGAGGTATGTGAAAAGATCTATTTTTTTGTGAAGTTTGCAGTGTTGTACCATGCTTATCAAGTTCATTTACTCTACAGTTTCTCGGAACTTTAGTGGACCACCCAGCAGAGGTGAATATTTAACTGTTCAGCCATCTTATTAAGAGATGCGCAGCAATTGAAGGCTGTTCTTAATTCTTGAAAGTGACTGATTCCAGGGACACAATATCTATAATACCTAGCTGTCAGTGTGAACGCAGGTATCTTTGACCGAGTTTGCTTGATAGCTATAACCTCCACCTGATAGACACTGCAGTGGGTTGAGAGGTAGAAAGAGAGATCAAGATTTAGTTTCTCAGAGAAGGTACCAGCTCCTACTCTTCATTTTTCGAGCCCTTTGCATTGATATAGATGAGTTCTATAACAGGACATGTGACGTCCATCGAGATAGTAGCAGTATTTGGTAGTATAGTCTGTATCTTCAGGGATATATCCTGGGTTATCTAATATTGTAAACCACTGCGAAGAAGCTTTCAACCTTATACCTGCGTTGGCAGCTAGTTGTTTGCCGAAGCTGCCTAGGGGAGTGAGATAGTGAATAGCATTCAATGCAGCGGAAGGAGTGGTCTTAAGAACACCGCTAATATATATGTAAGCCAGACGCTGCACCTTCCCTAAATTGCGAAGGTGAGTTGCCGTGTCCAAAGCAGCCCACCAGGCAATAACACCATACATTAGTATGGGAGGAACAAGTTCGGTTTTGTGCCGATTTATGGATAGACAACACCAACTAGCCCCATTTTGAAGCTTGGAAATAGCGCTATTCATTAGCTCGCTTAGGGGAATTCCCCGGATAAAGCTATTGCAAGGTCCTCCGCATAAGCAATTACCGGCTACACGGTAGCAGTTCATTAACTACTAAGTTCCAGAGGAATGATTACAGGCCACCAACCTGAGGTGTGCCCTGGCGAAGAAATTTTCTGGCCGATGTTCCGCCCAGTTCAGCGGTGATAGTCCTGCGATTTAGCAAGTAAATTGCCTTCCAAGCGAGGTCTCGACTCAGAGATTCAAAAGTGTGGTAGTGATCGCTACTGGTTCTACGTTGTTGAAGAGGCCTTCAATGTCAAGAAAGAATACCAAACAATATTTCTTACAAGCAAGAGATTTTTCAATAAATCATGCTTGTGAGTGTAATGCCGTCCTTTGCAGTATGCATGTTGAGAAGCTGATTTACGTTAATGTTCCAGCGAAGGTGAATGTTAATCGGTCTTTTGATGATTTTTAGGAGGCAAGAGGACAAACTGATAGGTCTGAAGTCTTTAAGGCACACGGGATAGCTTCTACCGGTTTTGGAGGAGTATGGTTGTAGGTTTTTTGTACAATATTTCGACATTAACAGGACATTAACATAACTCGGAGTTCATGACACTGAAGACGTTGATCAAAAGCTTTCAAATATTAATAAAATAGAATTATTTGGCTTCGGTAAGTTTTTATGAGGATGAAATCCAGCCGAAACGTCACAAACACAAGTGTATCTCCAAAATAATAAATATTTCGGAGGAAAGATTGTGACAACTTTCCGCGTCTTAAGATCACTATAACGATGGACAAGGAACAGATACGGCTAACAGCAAGTAAAATCGATTTTGGATCCACCTGTGAAGACCCGAGCACATGCCTTTTCTGGCTCAGATTCTGACCGAAACCTTTCTTGGACACAGAGATTTCATATATATATATTTTGGGGTGGCCGTGGTGTAGTGGTAGTAGCAAACGCTTCTCACTCGGAGGGTCCAGGTTCGAATCCTGCCCATGGCAAAATCAGTTTTTCATTGTATAATTGGAACTCAGACAAAAAATTCTGCGTGTGAAGGCATAACACTGACACGTAGATTTGGCTGTTATAAGAGTTTCAAGCAATGAAAAAAATACTGGGAATTATATCTCGAATCACTCTGAGTGAAGAAAAACTCTCCGTCCTATTCGGACTCCCACCCCCGGAGAGCAAACATAGAAACCAAACACACCTGAGTTTCAAACCACTACAAAAACAATTTTCCTTTCTCCTCCTTCTATCTTTCCGCCCGCGCCCTGGCAACAGTAAAAGGGTATCAACCCCTTAGGCGCGCGTAAATTATAAAAAAAAAAAAAATGATTTCTGGTGTCATTGCGTCAGACCGTAGTCAAAAGACGGTCGGCGCACAAGTTCATCAAAGCTCCAGTGAGTGTTGCACCATATTTCACGTCTCTTTCAATGGAAAATCGCTTTGAGAGCGCAGCTTTTGACATGAATATCAAGGGGATGAGTATTCATGAGTGCGTCTAGAGTAGAGTCAGGTAACTACAAAGTTAATTATTGATTCGAAGTGTTATTTCAACTTAGTCTGAGTCTCACGTCCTTGTGAGGAATGTAACCATCTTTTGTTGCTGGTAGTCCAAAATCAATGCACTCATGTCGATATGCTCAAATTCTCTCCAGAGATACTAGGCAGCTCAACGCTAGCATTAAATCCAAAAAAGAAACTTGATGTTAGTTAGTCACGAACCTGAGTGACACGATTATATCTTCATACCATGGATGCTGTCCATATAATACGAAATCCTCTACGAAAACAGTATCCTGGTGGGACAATAAGTGTGAAAATTTTCAGAAAATGGCTCTGAAGTAATTCAAAAAACTAAAGGAACAAATAATTGGGAGAACTGCAGAGAGTGTGTCACAACGCATAAGAAAGAAGTAAGGAAATCTGAGAGGAAAACTGGGAAGAATTTTTTTATGATCACTTAAGGGACATTCCAGTTACTCCTAGGATACAAAAGTTCCTATCGAAACGACATTAGCACACTGAAGATTACAGAAGGTGATCTCATAGCCACCTTCAAGGGGAGGTTAGAATACGTTCTGACCCGGTTCAGACTAATGTACCGGATCAAAAATCACAGAACGATGTATTGCAAAACAATTGGAGACAGTTAGACTCCATAAAACGAGCAGTAAACTCATTTAAACGCTATAAATCACCCACCGGTACACGGTACCATCACCGCACTTCGTCTTTTATGTTAAAGACTATGAAAAAGCTGATTGGCCTATGCATACGGAAGAAACACGAGTCACAAATCGTTATTTGCGTAACAGCAAGGCAATTTTAGCACTATACTCACAGGTATACGATATAGAAGGCGCATAGGACTCTAAAGCATAGACCTATGCGAACTTTAGATCGATTGAACTTGCCCTCCTTAGGAAAGGTGCAAATTCGAATTATCCAAGGATAATAAAGGCAAATCTAGGCCATGAGAAATTGAAATTCACTCCTGTAATAGGCTGGCCTCAGGATAGAGTACTGTCCCTACTTTTGTGATTCGTGGTAGTAGAAGGACGATTACCATCAAGGATCTCATGAAAGATTCCCTGACAAATACCTGTAACTTGGACCATGGGCCGCTGAAGGGAAGGTGTTAAGTTCGTAGGTGTAACCCTAGTTAACTGACTTAGGGATCTCATCCAAATGATACAACAAACAAGGACCACAAAACAGCTATTGGGTAAATCATGGGACCTCAATCCCAAAAGCTGTAAAATCAAATGGTGAACCCAATGATACTAGTGTGGTAGGGCAAAACCAAACAAGAGTCGACAATATTGAAGCTCAGCTTGATTCAACGGCGTGTCTGTACATTACCGGGATACTAAGATTGTTCCCAACTGCCTGCATGGAGGCGTTATTACACCTAGCTTCGATTCGTGTCAGAATTCGAAAGAAACAGTCGTAAAGACACACAAAATACATCACGCAAACCACTTTAAACAAGGTAACCTCATTGGTCACTTGAAAATACTAAAGAAGATAGAGCACACATTTACCAAATCTCAAATTCAAGACCAACTGGACCCCACCCTTAACGTTTCACAGAGGTGCAGACTCTACTTCCCCACAAGCGATGAATGGAACACTAATCCTACATGACACAAAAGTGTTATACAAAAGTTTGAAAACTTCTTAGAAACAGGCGTGAAAGACCTCGAACCCACCTTTTATTTGCACTGAGTAAGGATGCCACCACCTTTCAGGCGGAACTAACTGCCTTATCGGAAACAGTATGCATTCTACTAATGAAAGAGTGAAAACAACTATACTCTCGAATAGTCAATGGGTACTCAAAGCACCAAATAACTACTCGTACTCATCAAAGATCTTCCTAGAGTTTCATAAACCACTCAAGAGTTTCAACTACCTGAACAAAGTCTCATTAGGGTACCAGCGCATGAGGGTCACGATGGCAACAAAAAGGCGACCCTCAGGCCAAGAAAGGTGCAGCACGTCCATTTGTCGGACCCTGCCTGAACTTTGGCTTTAGTGATTACACGACTTAAAATACAATAGACAAGTCTACGAACAGTAAAATAGTGGAATGATCCAGATTTAACCACCCAAAGATATTCTTTGATTGCCTCCTTTTTGATAGGAAACAAAAAAGAGTACAACTGAACAGATCGGAATTCATCTTCACCAGGACATGCAGATTTTGCTGTGAATCTAAGGAGCCTGTAGAGAACTTAATCACCAACTCTTCGGTACTGGCACATAGAGGGGCAACATTTCTGCATTTCTGAACAAATATATTCTGTATGATGGCTGATCCAATTCCTTAAAATATTAAATCTGGTCTTAGTGCAGAAGGGCCTTTGCTCTATCCTCATGGCGATTGATCGGGAAACTACTGACTGCCCAAAACATGGATTGGGCCAGTAGCGCAACAATCAAGTTCGTAATGTAGTGCTTGCTTTACCTCCTCGTGGTGGTCCCCGGGCAACTGCATGTATATATATACATGTAGGCTAAAATTGCAAGTGCGAGGTCGTCTAGACTGGGTAACCTGGGCCAGCAATCCGCCCGCTACGGAAACCGAAACAATGCCTCGGATAAGGACTAATAGTTTGTTGACGACTTTTGGCTTTCGTACCCGGACAAAGATTGTTTTCTGGAATGTGAAGACGAAGACTCATAGAGTGAAGGACCTCAGAACGCCTTCAACTTGAACATGAGTTCATGCAATATAGGCTGAAAATATTGGGAGTAAGCGAGAGAAGATGGTTAGATGCGGGTGAGTACCAATCCCCAACGCGTAACACTGTACTACTCTACTCCGGAAGACCGACCGGAAGCCCCCGTGGATATGGAATTGGACTGCTGTTAACACTCACAGCATACAGAGTCTTAATCTCCTGGCAACCTCATGGTGAAAGGATTTTTACGGCCAGATTCCGGACTAGAGTACGTCGCGTCACAATTATACAGTGTTACGCCCCTACGGATTGGTTCATCTGAGGAAGAAAAGGAAACCTTCTACAACCAGTTGGGAGCTGTATTTAATGCAAAACCCAACGGCGACAGGGTCATAGTGATGAGGGATCTGAATGTCAAGGTAGGCAGCGACAACGAAGGGCTCAAATATGTGATGGGACATCACGGACAAGGCAACCGCAATGATAACGGAGAAAAATTCGTTGTGTTTTGCAACGCAAATCGCCTTGTCATAGGTGGCACCATTTGTGAGCACAAAGCCTGCCATAAAATCAGTTGGGTGTCAACTGACAAGCAAGCAACCTCCAACCAAATTGACCATTTTGCCATCAGTCGCCGTTTTATAAGCTGCCTTCTAGACTTCCGAAACAGAAGAGGAGCGAACATGGGGTTGATACGAGATCACGATCTTATGATAGTGACTGTCCAATTACGCCCTGCTGTCGTTCGAAGATCTAACGACACGAGAATGCCCAGGTTCCACACCGACCGACTAAGAGATCCCACAGTGCGCCAAGAACTAAGGGACATAATCACCAAAGAGCTAATAGGTGGCCGAAACTCTACTCAACACCCAGTGAAAGGCCTAGACGGCTCATTGCTCATATCGGATGAGGATCAGCTCAAGAGATTGAAGGAGCATTTAGCTTCGGTTTTGAATCGAATATTCGCCAGCAATATGCACCCAAGTCAGACTGAGGAGTCCGTGGAAAGAAATGCCCGAATTCGCATCACTACCCCCAGTAAGGAAGAAACTGAAAACTAATAAGGCAGTAGGACTTGATGGCATACCCGCAGAGCTTTTTCGAGCTCCGCCACCTGCATCGGCTGAGCTGCTGCTCCCACTTGTTGGGAGAACCTGGGACGCAGAGAGTTTTCCAGATGAGTGGATGAAGGGAATGATCGTCCAGCACCCTAAAAAAGGCAACCTAATGCAGTGTCAAAACTGGAGAGGCATCTGCGTCCTGCCTACTGTGGCTAAGTTAATAGTTAGAATTATTCTGGAGCGAATTAAAGAACACCTTGAAAACACACTAGATGCCGAACAAGCAGGTTTCCGCTCTGGATTCTCCAGTTTCGACCACATCAACACCCTGCGGATCATCATCGAGCAGTGAGTTGAATATCGATCGCCACTCCACCTGCGGTTCATCGATTTCGAAAAGGCCTTTGATAATGTCAATCGGGAATTTATTTGGCGTGCCTTGCGCAGGAGAGGTATCCCAGATAAATTAATAGCAATTATTAAGGCTACGTACGATGGGTCCACATGTCACGTTTTGCACAGAGGAAAGCTGTCTAAAGAATTCGAAGTCCAAAGTGGAGTTCGGCAAGGCTGCATTCTTTCACCAATATTGTTTTTATTAGTGATCAGCGATGTGCTAAATGCGGTTTTATCGATGGGAAATGGAGGAATTCGATGGACTCTTACATTTGAACTCAAACACCTTGACTTCGCTGACGATGTATGCCTACTATCTCACAGAATAATAGACTCTCACCAAATGACAGCAAATGTGGAGAGGGAAGCAGACGTCGTTGGGCTGAAAATGAATTCGGCAAAAACAAAAATGATCAGCCTTGGACCGAACTCACCAACTCATACTCGTATATGCATTGCTGGACAAACGGTTGAGAGAGTAGAGAGTTTCCAATACCTTGGGAGTATTATCGCAACCGATGGCGGATCCGAACTGGATATAGCCAACCGAATAGGTAAAACGAAGTCTGCGTTTGGAATGCTATCTAAAATTTGGCAAAGTAATGCAATTAGCTTAAACACCAAGCTACGACTGTTTCTTTCCAACGTTGAGTGCATGCTGCTATATGGATGTGGTATTTGGAGAGTGACCACTACTAGCACAAGAAAGCTGCAAAAGTTCGTTAATACGTGCCTGCGTAATATCTTAAGGATATTCTGGCCAAACCGAACGAACAGCTTTATGGTTGTATTGGCACAACCATACAACGACGAAAGTGGCAGTGGATTGGTCACACTTTCCGAAAAAGTGACAGGTCCATAGCTAACCACCCGATTCAAGGGAATCCGCTTACTCAGGATGGCAGGATGCGCGGCGGTCCTTAAAGTACATGGCCTAGAACAGTCGAGAAGGAAGCACGGCAACTGGGAAAGAGTTGGGAAGAGCTGAGGCACATTGCCAGAAACCGCACACGATGACGCGTAGGCGTTTTAGAGACCCTAGGACCCACAAGGACATAAGTAAATAAGCACTCTCATTTTACCGTACCATACCATCCTCAGAATACAACAGAATCGACTTGTGCCTTAGAACATTTAATTCAAGTGGTTTGTGGTAGAATTGTCTAGAGTTCTCTAATTCGCAAATTTTAAATTATTATTATTCCTCAACTGGTAAACATTTTACGAACTCGTTAACAGCGTCTCCAATAGACACACCTATATACCAACTTTGCATTACCATCCTTAATTGGGTATTGCGGAAGCACGTGTTAATAACGCACGTTCCACACTACTCCACACTGTTGGACAGTATCCAAACAATAGTCTCAAGTTATTACCTGACTATGATTTGTATACAAAGATAACAAGTCTATGACAAACCAACAATAACTGACGTTCAGGTTGAACTCTTCATGACTTGGCCAAAGCTGTTACCACTCATTTGTTATAATTGTCACAGTATATTAAGTTACCCACAATTGGTATTGGTACTCGTACTCGTACTCGTGCGCTCATATTTTTCATCACAAATGTACCTCCTACTGAGCGTATACTTAAGTGTCCAAGTATCTATGGATATAATCACTTTTCTGATGTTTACACAATGGTTTACTGTTTTGTTAGTTCCATTCATTCCTCCATGCTTTGGAAGAGACACCAGAGAGTTGAAGACATCCAACATGAATGCAGAAACACACCTGAAATCTACAACTTCCATCTGTTAGACACTACGATATGATAAACTATTTCTCAGGTATCTCAACCTCTATGTAGAATTTCTTGTAATTACTATGACGCCCCAAAAAGACGCAGGGCAATTAAAAGAGTTGTCTTGAAAACTACGCCCTAATGGAGTCGGTCTTCTATTATAAATACAATGCAATACAATATAATATTATTTTGCTACTTCCCATGGTTTTGTATCCACTTAGCGGTCTTCTCTCGGAACTAGGCAACAGGAAAAATTCGAGATAAAATAATAAAAGAAAAACAAAAAATCATGAAACCCAATTAGTTATTGTAAACAATAACAATAAGTAATAAGTAGAAGTACGAATACCGTCGCCTGCTACCAGTATAGCCGAAAGTACTTCAAATCTCTGTGGGAACAGGGAGCCGACAAAACGGAAAAAATTTACCAAATATAGCAAAAGCAGAAATGAACAATAGAGGGAAGTTGGGTAGCCAGAAGAAAACCTCCTCAAAAGAGAGAAAAATCAAAATAAAAATTAAAATCAAAAACAAGAATAAAGTTGTTCACCTTCTGCGGTCGTTCGATTGTTAATATCTTGCTCGCATATCTCGTATATGGTATGAGTACGGCTACTTCTATTTATTTCTTTTATTTTTGTGAAAATTTTTTATTTTTTTTTTCCGCTTTATTGTTCGCAGCTACTACCCACTCTTCCTAGACACAATCTCAGATACATTCGGATACTTAGAGACTCTCACACTTGTACCCATACACAATCTTACATCTCAAAAATAATAAAAAATAAAAATAAATATCTGCAGCAACTTACTTGTCCGGCTTTAAACGGCTTTTGTCCGTGTGTAGCAACAAAAAAAAAATATTGAGATACGAACTCACTCTCCTCACGGCGCGGCGGCGTGGCCAGGTTGAGTGAATTGCCTATTGTAACCGAATAAGTGCGGCTTACTCCAGCACTAGATACAGCAGCAGGGTCGTAGCAGCATCAGGGCGAACACACTATACACCACTCGTACTTACTATCTGCACAACTCCAACTAACGATTGCAATCTATTTTTTTTTTTTTTTGTGGAATTGACACAAGATGATATAATAGCACAGATACAGATACTTTTTCTCAACTGCTTTTATTTATTTATTTTTTTCGAATTTTTCCTTCACCACTTTGGGCTGCTACTTAGGCGCATTTTCTCATCTTTGTTAACCGAAATAACTTTTCATTTCATTTTCCACTGCAACAAATAACTTTGAGATACTTCTCTTTTTTTCCCCTATTTTTATTTTTATTTATTTTTTATTGAGGAAGTATGTAATAATTGTTGACACGAGATACTCTTTTGTAAAGTATCCGCACTTTGTACGAGTACACGTACTTTTGTCGCGAGTATCTTTGTGGAGCTCTTTCAGTAGAAGGGTGGGATAATTTTTTTTCTAGTTGACACTATGTATTGTAGTTATGTAATTTTGGGTTGGGATTACAATTTGTATCTTTTCCTATTTTTTTTTATTACAAAATATATTAAAAATCGACCAATATCGAGGCTAACACTTTTTGAGACGCGAAATTGCTTAGGAGAACCGCACTTGGAATATCGTTAAGATCGTACCGCGTTACGTTTTAGCCGTCGCGAGTGTTTAACTGAGACTAAGTCGAGTCCAGAAACCAATGTCGGCTTAGACCTAGATAATCGCGCTGCGCTGGTAGTACTGATGATGGTGATGGTAATTGAGCTAGTGCTAGTGTGCTAGCACTGGTGTTGGTGGTGGTAAATGAGGTATTTCCACTAGGGTTGGGGAGAAAGAGAGTATCTGACAGGTTGCGGGCAGTAAAGTTGGCCTGGGCAGTCTGGTTTTGCAATAAAATTTTAATGAAGTTCGACTTTAAAAGAGAAAGAGAGAGAGAGAATTGAGAAACGTGACTAATAACCCCACATTACAGCATGTTTAGCCACTGATTTTGGGTGTAAAGCCTTGGAGTTTGTTGTTAGATGTAGAGATCAGTGTGGGCTTTGATGAAGCTTTCGGGTTCGTGTACATGGTGGAGAGGTTTTGACATTGAATACGATCGTTAAGTGATATTTCGTTGAGTATATTTAAACCTAGCTTAGTTACGGCCGTTCCAACCGGCATGCAACAACGGCCTATAAAATATTGCCTCACTTCGTTCTCCTACTTGTAACAGACGGTTAAGTTTGCAAAAACCATATTCAGGCATTTTAACACCGTTCTTCTAAAATATTGAAATATTCACACAATATTGTGTATATACATATATCTAATCGCACACATTTCTCTCCGCTTGTGGGCTGGGCTAAATTTCCAGAGCCCAGAAACATTCTATAAGACGCTCGTAGGCTTGGTAAAATTTGCGGAGCCTAGAAACATTCTGGATGTTTTACTTCGCTTCAACTCATATCTGAGGCCAGGAGTTGAATGATCTAATTAATTTCCCTTCGACCTCCTCTTCAATCTTTGGCAGGAAAATTTAAGCCTTTATTTCACTTAAGATCGGGTTTTCCGACGATCTTCGTTACACATCTTAGATTAGCATGGGGCGCACTAACATCCTATATAGGCTATACGAGGTCTATATGCTGTGATTGGGTTTCCAATACGTTACGAACACTACCCCGCTGACATTTCTTCTACACAGCAGAGGAGGTATCCCGCTGCGAATAGAAATATTCATGTCAGAGCTCGTCAGTTTCCAGGGGCCAGCAATACGATGCTTTTCATAACTAAACTCAGGCTGCAACATCAGGATAGTGACGGGAAAATGTTTCGAATTAGGAAACGTACTACATCGCTATGAAATCGATACAATAGGAGTATTTATTTGACATCGATATCAGCGCTTATTCCCAATTTTCCAGACATATTTTCCTATGATAGTCATAATTGGTATGGGAACGTCAAAGCATGTATCACTTTTTGAACTGATAAAATGTCAGGGATGCGAAATTATCTCAATGTTAACACTTAACTCCGATAGCCGTTTCTGTGGGCTTTGAAAATGAAGCGCCAATATACGCTATAGAGTCTCCTACTTGAACTTGAAGCGGAATAAAATAAGAACGATAAACAAGAATCCACAATAAAGGGGACACTCGTAACTGGAACAATTATACTGGCATTAATTTTCTTGACATTGCCTATAAGACCTTATCTGCGTTGGTTCCTATCAGTGCGGTTTTAAGCCCGGTAAGTCCAGAACCACACAAATAAGTCCAAATCGATACACACTACCTCTTTATCGATTTTAAGGCAGCATATGATGGCATCTTCAGAGATGAGCTATACAAAGTCACATCTAGCCTTCGTATCCTCGCCATAATCGTCTGATTGTGTAGAATGACTATGGGTAACGCCCGCTGCTCGATAAACAATCTCTCCGAGAAGTTTTATGTCAGAAAAGAATTAAGGCAAGGTGACGCGTTATCATGCAACTTTTACAACTTCCTAGTTGAAAAAATTATGCGAAACTTGCAATCGATACCGGCCGGAGCACAATTTTCCAGAAGCGGCAAAAATTAGTTTAGTCATGAATGAGGGCAAAGAGAAGTGGAATACAACATCGACGAGTCGAACAGAATGTTACAATAGACAGGTATAACTTTGAGCTAGTCAGTTAATTACGTCTCATCAGAAATCGAACGAAGAGTTACTCATGCCAATCGCTGTTTCTTCGGCCTAAGAACGCAAATGAGTAATAAGGTATAACTTTAAGAAGACTATATATAAAACTGCCATCATTCTAGATGAAGATACACATCCAGACTACCTTCTACTGAAAGAAATAACAAGATATACTGTATATATATATTACAGCGATGGACACCAAAAGATTTTGAGCTAAGGTCGGGCTAACTACAATATTAACAACAAGTCAGCAGCAGCTTTTGCTGCCAGAATTTTTCCTGCGAAAATCAGAGAAAAGATGGATTGAATGGTGAACAGTGAGCCTTATCCGAGCTAGTCCGGCATATTTGGAGCTCAGGCCGATAAGGATTTCCAAGAATAAGTCACGGTCTTGGAAAAGAGAGTGGCGGATGAGTCCTTAATGGACAAACGCTAGCGCTCACATCGCCGAACGGGTTACTGGATTCGGTCTAAAAGACCATTCGCCCTAAGGGTGTCTACAATGGTAATGGCCCTCTAAGTTCACGGTTGTGCCACCGAAGTAATTGTACGAAGCATCAACAAGCCTCGAATACTGACGGATCTACTGTTGACAACCACTGCAAACGAAGCAAGGACAACTAACTTCGGATCTGCACGTGGAATGTTAGGTCCTTTAAGAGAGCAAGTGCAGCCTAAGAACTTGCGGAGGCCCTGAACTGTTGTAAAGCAGATGTTGCCGCCATCTGGTCGTACAAAAAGAGTGATGAAAAACTGCGACATCTACTAAGCAGCGACTATAAATGCAGACTTAGGCAAGTGTTCTCCGTCATCTTAACGAGCCCCTCGTAACAATCCGTGTTAGGGCTAAATATGCCAATAATACCTTATATGCCAGCATGCCACTACACATCAGAAAGATGACGACACCACGAGCTATTGGACAAAACTTTCGACCAGTGCCCTAGTTATGATTTTAATGTAAAGATAGGAAGAGAGGACATCTGCACGATTCAGGCTAATCGAATGAGGATTCGGAAGTTTTACCAAAAGGTAAAAGAAAAAAACCTCGAACCGAAGCCTGTAGAGACGAACAAGGGAACTTAATAGTACAGTTGCAACCGATGCTGAGGATTTGGAAAGAGTATTCCTGTAGACTGAACCGTTCAACCTGGACGATGTAGAACAACAATTCCGTCCACCTGAACTGGATGAAGTGAAGATAGCCATATCTAAGCTTAAGTCCAACAAAGCTGCTGAATCCGTACCAAACTCGTTCGTTTAAAGAACTCACCGAGATCTTTGATGTCAAAAAAGGATTACAAAAAAGGAGTCTGGAACGACGTGACTGCCTCTCAGATACCTGAAAGATAACGTGTTACGAGACAGTTGTACTGAGATCGAAATATTCATTTCAGTTGCACTTCTTCCAAATCCCCATACCCAACTCCTGACGTTTTTTGAAGGATCATCATATCATCCAACTTGGATTTCCCTACCAGGAGAGCTTTTGTAGAGGTAGTGCCAAGTAAGTAAGTAAGCATCGTACCAAAGCGCGACCAATTTAAATGATTCGCTCTGCCTTTGGGGTTGCTGCATATACTCGTAGTGCGGTGACAGTATTTCGTGACAGAAAATGCTAGTTACACTAAAAAGTATGATGATTATGAGAAGTATAACAGGAATATGTTACGAATGTCAAGGGGTGTGACAAATTTTGATCTGATAAGTACATGTGCATTTGTGGATGTCTCCAATGATGACCCCAACTACTGCTCGAGATGGCTCAAAACTCGTCCAGCATCAACAATCAGGAAAAGTAGTTGACGTTCCCGACTGCACAACGCCCCAGAAGTGAAATCTTCTATCTATGAAAGTCCTAGGTCCCCCCCATGATACTGACATTATTGAGATATGTGATGTCAAAAAATGATTTCGGAAAGCGGCGCGAATAAAGTGTAAAGTGTTTCCCTCAGTTTAAAAAAAAAACTTTATTTAAGAAATGTGTTAACTAACAATTGAACTCTACAATCGAATCTGGTTGGCAGATGCCGCTTCTTCTTTTTTCAAAGCTTTCAGGTTTAAATATGAAATCCGATCATTGCGACCAATCTATGGGAAGTTTGCAATGTTTCCTTCAGACATGGTGAGCATTTTCTTCTGTGGAAAATTAGTTTTTTGATGTTTTCCACAAGAGGATCTCTTTCGTGTAACCCGCGCTGCCATGTGATTTCTTTCACATCATACTTGGAAGAATAGTGCGAAACTTAAAATGGACGAACGCTGACAATGCTGATATTATTGGAAGAAATTAGCTAGCTGTCACTGGAGCGTTTGTGGCTATTGCAACAGAAGCGCCGTTGGGTGCAGTGATAAATGAGGATAAAACAATCGCTAAGAGAAAACAAAAAAAAAAAACATCCAAAACCAACGAATCAAACAACATGCCACACCGGCTAACTACGACTTGGAAGTGGTAAAATATTGGGTTAACATGGGCTCCGCAGTAAATGTTAAGAATGACAGCGCCGTACAAATCAATCAAAGCACCACTTTCACCAATCGTTGAACTAAACAGAAAACTGAGAACTAAGTCCCTCACATGACCAATGAAGAGAACGCCTTAGGGAAGGGCTTCTATTAAAAGCAGCGAACTACGAGTACATATATTATCTGGTCAGAAGAGCTAGGTCTTCGATAGATGTGACATTTTTAGCGAATAAACACCACAGCTGGGAGCCGAAATATATTCCAAATCAATCCGGATGGACAACGCGGTAGACGAAGACCTCACCCTATTTGGAGCGCTCAAGCTGAAAGGAATTTTATTTAATTTGGTGTACTCAACTGAAGGCGAATAGCCCTTGATTGATTCTGCCTCAGGTCCGCCCGAAATTGTAGCGCTACTTCAAGTAAATTCAGGTTCTCGAAAGACCAATTTTTTAATCCGAACATGACTTCGAAAATACAGCCTATGATATTGTAAAATGTTTGTGTGGGTACAAATAATAGAACTTATTCTTTTCAATACAAATCCCTTTACTCAGTACAGTTACAATTCACTATTTAATTCTTTCTCTCAGTACAATCCAATTTCTCAACCACTTATACTTTTCTTATCTTTTACTTGAACCACTTAATCACTTCTCCTAATTAACACTTCAAATTACACTTTAGAACTGATTTGCATACCTTGGGGATGCTGGTATTTACGAGGGGCGTTCAATATATTCTCGGTATCGATATGAAGGAAAATGCGAATTCAATTTACCCATGTTTCGTCCCCAGTAACAATTCGATCCATAACACCGTCCGCGTTCTCACTACACATCTCCAAAAGCTCTCTACAGCATGCGATTCTCACTTTTTTCTGAGGCGCTGTGAGCATTCGTGGCACCCACCTTGCACTGACCTTTGAAAGGTTAAGATGGTCATGAAGAATGGTGTGAATGGTACCAATTGAAAGCTTGGTGATCTCTGCCATCATTTTCACCTTTATTCGGGCATCCACAAGAACAAGTTTTTCGACTTCTTTGATGCTTTCTCCCGTACAAGTAGTAGCCGGGGCGCCGGAGCGGGGGTCGTCTTCAATGCTCTCTCTGCCTCTCTTGAACTCACTTGACCACTTTTGCACAGTTGATAATGAAGGTGCGGAACCCTGGTAAGCAGCCACCATCTCTTCATGAATAGTTTTTTGACTTTTTCCTTGCTTAGTGAGAAATTTAATTACAGCGCGATGCTCAATTTTCACCATCATCGTCTCAGTTGCCATTATGATTCTGTTTAACTAGAGATAAAACGCGAATTAATAATCACATTTATATGAAATCTTACATGAATGCACTAAAATAAAAGTATTACTTGATAAATGAGTCAATTTATATATGCAACCACAGCTTCACCCCGATACCGAGAATATGTTGAACGCCCCTCGTATACTCGAATGACATACTTCGAGAACAATCCTCGCCATCCAGCGTCCCATACAATTTCCAATTTGCTAGAAAATTCGATTCCACTCTCCAGTCGAGACTTTGTTATTCCAGTATCGACATTTTCTGCTAGATGTCGCTGCTCACATTTAAGTGGTTATCACAATATGAATATTGAGGAGAGTGAGATCCAGGACGTTTATATCAAAGAGAGGCATGTTAGGCAAAGCCATTTCAGAACTGAGGCAACACTTTTTTCGGGGAGGAAACATTGACTTATATTTGTGAATGCTTCTTCCACTTAACAACCAACGCATATGGGTACAATCGTCATCGTGGTGCTCTAAGAAACCTGCCATACGCTGCCAACGTTGACAGCGCACGTTTCGGATGCTTGCATCTCGAATTTTGTTGTTCCAATGTAAACTTTAAAACACTCTGTAATTTTCTCTTATTTACATTTGGACGACTTTACTATCCTTCGCTTTTAGATAAGTCTGTCAGTAAACTGTCTGTACAAGGCTTTTCGTCTCGACAGCTGTCTACTTTTGTGTTAGTTCAATTCGTCAATAGATGCGTTGTGGACACATTTCATTATCAGTGCTTTTATAGCGAGATGTCGTTCTGCCCTTTGTTGGTTTTATGGTCTTATCGATTTGCCTTAGGCACTCGTATCTGTCATTTTCCTTATTTGACAGATTCAGGTTGGGCGGTGGGTAGAGTGAGTTTGAGGGTAGTGCTCTTGTCAATGTTCTGGAAAAATCTGTCAAACGTACCCTTATATGTATAGTTATAGGAATGTCTTTGAACAAACTCTACAATCCCCAAATTTCGTTGGGAATGGTTATTTCGGTAATGGTCAAGCACAAAATTGGGTAGACACTTTATATTACTCGTATGTCATCTATATCCGTGCGCTGTACAATACGTAGGTGATCCAGATAGAAGCCATGCCAAGACCGACATGGTACGGAACACTACGCTGACTCAATTATTTCAGTAATTGGTTTCGTATAGTCATTGTCTTTGTCATTGAAATCTTCGTGCCGACTGTGAAATAATGCCCCTTCGATTCTGGTGTTAGAAATCGATTTCTGAGTTAAATCAGATGGTGATGGACATCGAAGAGGTTAGATATAGACCCACAAGGTGTGCAGGCAATCCTAGACCAACAAAAGGAATGGATGGAGAAAATGATCAAGTCCAATACAGCACCCACCATCATTCCCCAATTTCGTCCGTTTGATCTAGGAAAGTAATCGTGGGACAGCTACCTGTTCCAATTGCATCAGCATTTCTCGTCGAAGTCTTTAAAAGATGACAATTTACGGAATGCGCATTTTTTATTGACGTGTGGAAATCACCTCAATGATCTACTCTGTAAGCGTGCCCATATTGGTAACGTTTGTTTGTCGGTAAAAAGTGCCTCTTCAGCACAGTCTCGCCATTGATCTAAAAGTCGAGGAAAAAATCGTGCCCCCAACACAGCGATGAATCGCAGACAGGGCAGTCAATCGAATGTCGGCTCACGCTTTAGGCAGACAGAATCTGCTTACTCAATCAACATGGTAGCCGACACAGAACCCCTTCTTGGAAGATTTTCTTCGGCAGAGTTAGAGACTGACCAAAATACAAAAAAAAAGTTTTTGTGTTGCTTCATGTTAATCAGCACCCTTTAAATTTTCAATTAGACACATGTGCCACCTGTTCACTAGTAGGTCTTGACGGATACGGTAATCTAGGTAGTACAAATTGTAAACCGACCACACGTACCCTTAAAGCCTATGGGGAAATGAGCGTAGGTACCTAGGAACAATAAATGTCAGTGTCCAGTGGAAAAGAAAAACATGCATCCTACCAATAATTATTTCCGATGTACCTCGAGGAGTAAACATAATGGGTTTGGATTGGTTTCAAGCGTTTGGTTTGCAGATACATTTTGCGGAAGAGAAAGTCGTACTGCAAATTATGTCAGAATCCAGAGAATAGCTGGTACTCGTATCTAAGGTCATGTTTCTGTGCAAGAAGCACGAGATAGTTTTCACGCCCGGATTGGGTTGCAGTAAACACTTTGTAGCACGTCATACGTTGAAACTGCTCCAAAAGAGGACGTTCATCATGAGATCGAGCGATTGCGACAGTTGGATATCTTGCGTCCTGTGGAAACGAGCCAATTGGCAGCACCCATCGTTGTCGTTAAAAAGGCAAAAGTGAATTTGCGCATAAGTGGTGATTTTAAAATTACAATTAACCCACAGCTGGAAATAGATTTCCCGCATTCAAGAACTCTTTCATAAATGACAAGGAGGACGGTATTTTAGAAAGATTGATTTGCCCGATCCGTATTTCCAGATTCCCCTAGACGAATAGTCGAGAGAGATGTGCGTCGTCTGAATTGAATACCAGCGTTTACCATTTGGGACATCCAGTTCTACAGTAATTTTCCAGAGATACACGGAACAGCTGATTGCGGATTTGGATTTTTGCGTGTCCTATCTCAATGACGTCCCTGTATCCCGACGCACCAACGACGGGCATTTACGTAATCTCCAAACATTTCTCGAACAATTTGAGCAGTGTAAATTCACAAAACCCGAGATCGAGTAGTGATGCCATATCATTGACCAAACTGGTATATGACCATCGGACTTGCAATCAATTAATCGAGAATTTTGCCCAGTTAGCAGAAATTCGTGTGGGGAAAGGATCAACAGCACTCTTTCGATCTATTCAAAACAGAAATTTTAAAAGCATTTGGCATTTGCCAATTGGTTCCGATAACAATTTTGACCAGTCGGAGGAGTCTTGCCACCAATTAGATGAGGAACATTCGTCGATCGTGGAATATTTCCCCATCAATGCCGGAGTTATTTCTAGGTTCTCTCAGCAAGATTCCACGATAAAGAAAGTTGTTGCGTACGTCTGGAATGGTTGGCCAAATAGCTTACCACTAACTGAAAATATTTTGTTGCCATATTTTCGTAGAAGGCTTTGCCTCACTGTGTGTACTAACGTTCTTCTCTTCCACAGCAAAAGTTTGAGAGTCATCATATCCGAGCCGCTGCTGCAACAAAGTGTACTAGCGCTTCTACATCGTGGCCATTGGGTAGTCACCCGCATTAAGCAAATGGGACGAAGACATTGTTGGTGGCCCAATATTGATGAAGTTATCTCGCAAACAGTGGCACAGTGCGCCGCCTGGTCGTTCAACGCTGGTCATTCACCCAGAGAGTACACAAGTTGTCCTTCATCGGAAGAAGTTTGGGAGCGCATCCACATTGATTTTGCTGGGCCCTTTCAAAAATCTCTGCGGTTAATTGTAGTAGACTTGAAATTGAAGTTCCCATTCGTGATTCGAATGCTTTCTACGGCATCCCAGGCTACGATCCAAGCATTACGCTCAAATTTCGCACTACCCAAACCGATAGTGTCTGATAATGGCAGTCAAATCACACAATTCGGCATATAACTTCAGCACCTTTCAACCCGGAGTCCAACGGCGTAGCTGACCTACCGTTCAGCACCGGATGATAGTGGCGTATCTCCAGTGGAAAGATTGCATGAAGGCAACATCGAACCATACTCTCCGCTATTTTTTCGAATCTCGAAGCAAAGGCGAGCTGAAGAAGACCGCGAATTTGAGGATTCCCGTTGACCAACCGGTGTTCGTGTGACAATACCTACGTGAAAAGAAGTGGATTTCTGGAGTGTTTAAGAAGATTCTCGGAAGACGTATTTATCTGGTTAAGACTAGCAATGATACTTGGCGGAGTCATCAAAACCAGATCCGACCTCGAAAAGCAATGTGTGATGGAAAGATAGCTGTTTCTGCGGATGACACCATAGATTTACAACAGACAAGTAGTCAATATTGCAATTTTAATCGTTTTTAAATTCCCACAGACTCACCGCTAAGCAATCAGCAAGAGTAACTTAATGACTCTGAGGTTTTCTCGTACCCACAATCTAGTTCTCAAATCGTGGATTTGGATTCAACGGTCTAAGCTCGCTTATCAACTCCAGAGGCGGAAATACCCAGAAATAAATTTTACATCACCAATTGACTCACGAGCAGTATTCGCGCCAGTTGTAACTGTTCAGAGCCCTAGGAGATCTAAGCGTCTACGTAGTAAGTAGGACAGATTCGTTCCAAAGTCCTTAATAAGAAATCGAAGTAAGAACATTGAAATCATATCAGATGGATTGAGTAGATGCTGATGAAAGGCAATGTTCAACCGCCTTCCACTTCAGAGAAGAGTATTCACGATGCAGTAACCGAAATCCTCGAACTAAATGCATTTACAGTCCTTTAATCCGTAAGGCTTTCCTAATGAATATCGCCATACCACCTCCTTGTGTGGGGTTGGGCTGGTAGCTTCTTACTATATTTTATTTTTGTGCCACATTTTACATTTTTTAATTAACTTAGTAAGCTTACCAAAAGCCCAACAGCGTGTTTGTCTTTGAGTCTTTGAGAACTTGAATCTTTCGCTTTCTGCCTTTTCTTTGAAAAATGCCTTCCTCTTTACTATACAGGCATGCTTTGGAATACGAATACTTTCGTAAGACTTATATTGAGGTTGGATAAGATGTTTTTGCTTTTTTTAATTTGAGGTCCCTTGTGTTCCTTTAATATTTTTCGTGTCACTTTGAACAGGCAAGGTAGTCATATATGGTTCTGTTGAGCCTACAAATGATTTCATATATGGCCTCTAAAGCGATGAATAGGCTGTGAGTATGATTAAGACGTTGTGCACTGCTGCCAATATTCTGAGGTTCCGTGAAATAAATTAGTGTATGCTCTCTACGGACGGAGACGGGGACTGCTTAAAATAGTTTCTTTTCAACTGCATTGACGTTCTTAATCCATCTGGGCGAAAGCGTAGGAAGAAAAAGCTTCTCTAATTGTATTTTCTTAAACTCTTACTCCATTGGATTTACTTCACTAGAGACTGCAAGTCACTATAGATCAAAAATGCACCAATTCATGTATCATCCGGAATACCAATGTACCTTTCAAGAGCTATAATCCTTCAAATTCTCAAATAATCCGCAATTTTCTTTGAATTATACATTTTACTAGGATGCCTTTGGAATGACCATTTTATACAAAACCCAAGCAGCAACACTATTATTATCTGATTTAGTTGCACAAACAAAATTTAAGGACTTCAATATCCTAATTTGAAGCGAATTTCAGAGACAGATTTTGCTGTGACATTGTCAAAATATTTCAAATTTCACATTTCACAATTCTCGTCCATATGCTGCAGCAGAGAATACGAATGCCAACTTCCGATGGAGCAATGTTGAAAACCACAAATCTTAGTCAGTCGGAATCGCATGGCATGTGATTGAGTGGTTTTCTCTCCAAGTGAGCATTGTGTATATGTTTCTTTCAAATCTATAGATATGGACTATGTATCTACGACTCCCACCTGCACACATCAATCTGTTGCAGTCATCTGTCCGACGCCCACTATTCAGGACCCTGCATGGCATATTCTGTGCCAGCCGAATGCTGTAGTCTCTACCCAATATATGTATAGTCCCGTTTTCCTGGGATGAATTTTGAACATAAATTGGGAAAGATGCTGGGTTTTTAGAGAAATTTGCTCTCGTTTCCGAGGTCGACATTTGGACGTTTGAAATGTCGGTACCATTAGGATTCCTGGGATTTTGGTATATACTCGTATATAAGGTGTCGTTGCAGCAAGGATGTGCTCTAATATTTGATAATTAAATATCACGGTGACCCGAAGGTCGTAATAGTTTCAGAATTGATTCGAAGTAGTTGAGTGTTGTGTTTGAATGTGAAGGTTCTAAGGTTTCTTGGGCAACTCTAATCGGCATCACCAGACTACTGTGTAAATAAAATTCCCTTGAGCTTGATTAATACAGCTCTTCTTGCAGGAAATGTTGCAAACAATTAGTCAACTGAATAATACTCATCTGATACATTTGAATGGACATATTGGACGATGTTTATCTCATGTGAGGTTGTGTCACATATAATACTTGCGCCATCCCTTTAGGACTTTTAAATGCTGATTTTGGAATTTATAAATGTGTTTGCATATATTCGGAACTTAATAACATATAATTGATATGATGAGTCGTTTTCTTGGAACTCCTGGTGCTGAACCTAGTCCTAACTATCCTAATAGACGTATTCTATTAAATTACTTCTCACATTGTGAAGCGTCTACACATCTTTGTAGATAGAGATCCTATTGATCCTTCTGAAAAGGACTCCAACGATAAAGTTTATTGAGACAGGTCTGTGCAAACAATAGGAAACAACAAGAGTTTCCACTTGGCTGTTAGGCATACATACAGATAGACATGCAACTATGTCATGTATGATAGGGTTGCTTATAAATAAGAACCCTGCAGCTCATGAACTGAGATAGACACTTTACAAAACTGATTCGCTCCTGAATGGAATATGGCCAATATGGAATGCCAGAGGACAGGGTTACTGTGACTAACAATTAATCTATTACTCCTACTCCGAGCGATAATACTCCCTAAATCCATGAGGAATGACTGGGACATTAGCATGACTGGTTGAGTATACTTGGATCTTACCTATCTAAGGGCAGAATTGAATCCAATCCGATACACCTGAATCTTGGATATAATACTAAGAAATAGAAATACATCAGTGCATGAAAATGGCATCGAAATTGTGGTTGAACTCAGCAATAAGGGGCTACGGAGATGGAGGAATTATGCGCAGATGATCTGTATGACACCATCACTGAATTATCTCTACTATCCAATATGCCTCAAATCTTACTATCCGCATTGCCGAGTGAGTGAGTGCATCGCCCTTATCCAAGACCCATGAATTTTCTGAAACAGCGTCTCCGAGTAAAACATCCCCGGGACAAGCGCAGCAAACCACAACATCTCCCACATTGCGAATTAAAAAGGTAAACCCAGAGCCTGAATTCTTGCCAGATCAGAACGTAACCGAAGTTTCTTCCCTCAATACACCACAAACTTACTTACTTACTTAAGGTACCGCTACAGTTCAGGGTGAAAATGGGCACCTCAACCAACTAGCGTCTCCAGCCAGGTCCATCTTTATCTAGCTGCCTCTAGTCTCGCACGCTAGTTGGGCTGAGGTCCCCATCCGTCCCTCGATGACGGATTCGAAGACGCAGCCACTTCAGTCGTTGGACCTTCACTCTTATGTCACAAAACAGCTCGTACTGTAAGTCGTTGAATTTCCTCCTCCACTCATTGTCTATGCAGATGAGACCGAAAATCATCCGAAGAATTTTCCTCTCAAAGCAGCCAAGAGCACTCTTATCCATTCTTAATAAAGTCCACGCGTGTGCGCCCTAGAGCAATACTGGGATCATTACCGTCTTATTTAGGGACACTTTTCTTGTTGAAAAGAGGTCTTTGCTAGTTAATTGCCTTTTTAGGCCAAGCAAGCAGAGATTTGCAAGAGTTATTGTTCGTCTGATCTCAGCGGTGTTGTTGTCTGAATTGATAGCGGAGCCTAGGTAGACAAAGTCCTTAACTACCTCAAAATTATATGTGTCGATGATGACGCTCTATCCTAGACTTCGATGTTGGGTTTTCTGGCTGATAGCATATGCAATATATGGTATATATGTATATTGCCCTCGTTGACCATTAAACCCATATTCTCCTCTTCCGTCTAAACACTCGCGCAAGCGCCACTGTTATCACGCTGCTTTCATCCGATTATGTCAATACCATCGAGGTATGCGAGTAATTGGACGAACTTTTGAAAGATTGTGCCTCGTGTGTTGGCTCGTGAGTTTTGCAATATTCTTACGAGAATGATATTAAAGAAGTCGCATGACAGAGACATCGCATGACATCAAAGGTCTCTGTTCTTTATCGACCTTGATGGAGCAGCGTACACTCTGGATCTTCATCCTATATATATGGACAAGTTTGGTTGGCAGGGATGCCAAAACTAGACATCGCTCTGTATGGCTCGTCTCTAGAGAAGCTGGCCTGAAGCCACACCGATATGAACCAATCAGGTTGTTGACGAACGGCTTCAGCCGTTCACACAACACGGCAGAGAGGATCTTGTAGGACAAGTGGTGTATGCTCCTTACCAAGTCATAGCCTGCTGTCTGTTCAAGCATCTTTGTTGGACTTAAGCTTAGATATGGCTATTTTCACTTCATCCAGTTCGGGTGGAAGGTGGTCGATATTGTCCAGGTTGAAAGGTTCATTCTGCCTGACAGCGGTATTTGTTTCGTCATCGCCGTTATACAGTCTACAGAAACACTCTTTCCAAATCCTCAGCATCGGCTGCGACTCTACTACTACGTTCCCTTGTTCGTCTTTACAAGTTTCGGTTTGGGGATTTTTTTTTAACATTTGAAGTAGCATCTCCTAATTTCCTCGACCGCGCGCTTCTCGTGCTCGTTCTTTTTTCTCTTGCGAAGCCTGTGTTCGCCTTCCCTCTTCTGCTTGTAGAGCTCGTGAGTGGCTCTAGTCCTTCTATGCAGGCCGAAGAATGCATCTTGCTTAGTTGAATGTGCTTGCCGGCATTCTTTGTCAAACCAGGGATTTCGGTATGGTCTTTCGTTATGATCTTCGACAATTTATGCTAGTGGCAGAGGACCTCTTAAGAGATAAAGGGGGAGACTCGATCGGAAAAGGATTTGGCGATCTCTTGCGATTGTAGCCGTATGACGTAGATCTTCCTCACAGTATTAGTTTGCCTTTACGATGTTCAGGATATCTGCAATACTACCTAGGCTACGAGATGGTAATGGTCCGAGTCTTTGTTGGGCCATCGGAACGTTCGAAAATCCATAATATTGGAGCAGTACCTTGCGTTGATCGCAATGTTGTCAATCTCATTGACGGTCAATAAGGGAACTGCTACAATGTTTCGACCATCTGCAAAGTCGATTAGTCTAAATTCGTTATCGGAGGTAGTGTTGAGTACTACCAAATTTGCCCTCTCGTCAAATTTAGCTTTAATAAGGATTATTACGGGACGCTCGCTCATATGCCGAAAACTCAAGACTTGCCTAAGTCTGTCTCTAACAATGAATTTGCTCCAACTAGGCGCTGCTTCTGCCGTCGAGAGTAGATGCCGTAGTTTCTCATTTCGTTTGGCCCATCCCATCGCATTTCCTGGATTGCGCGTAACATCTGCTTTGCACCAGTCCAGGCTTCCGCTAGTTGTTTGGCCTATTAAGGGAAGTTCGTTGTCCTTGTTTCATTTGTATGGGTTCTCAACAATAGATCCGTCTGTATCCGAGCCTTGCTTGTATCCTGGAGTGCCAGTTCCATTATAGACAGATGTCTCATGCTTTTAACGTAAGTACCTGCAGTGTGGGCTTAAACTTACGGGATGCCCATACATGCATGGGAGCAAGGATACGCCTTGCCATCGATCACCAATGATTTTCACTGTTTTAGATACCAATATGGAACTGTATTGCCGGCACAAGTTCCACCCTTGGTATGAGTCGAGGCCGACCTAAAACCTCTTACTGCTCTTAGGGTCGCAGCACCCAGCACTTATTGCAACTCCACATTGAGTCAACCAAGGAAAACCATAGGAAGACCCTTCCCGCGATTTTGGGTTTAACCCACAGCCACCATGACGCTCCCACAAGGGGGCCTACCTCTAACAAGTCAGACCCGGACCGAGATCCGGGGGGCTCCTGACTCCCATGGTACCGTGATTTAAGTCCTGGTAGGGACTACCGGTGGTCCAGCCGCCAACAAGACCTATGACCGGCAACTTGTGACTGATCGAATCGTAGCAACCTTCGGTAGCGTCATCTGAAGATGTTTACGATAAGACCAGTACTTTGCTCTGCCCCCGTTCATTATTAGACAACGTCATTAAAGGGCGAAGCCTTGATAATTGGGCGGGGGCCCTCCATTATAGACACCTCCAGGACGAGAGGTTGGTTAGACTGAAGCCAGTAACCGTTCGGGTATGTGAGCTCTGCCGTTGGTCCATTAAGGGCTCATCCGCCGCCATCGCTTTTCCAAAACCCTGACTTAGTCTCTTAGCCAGCCAGCCTCTTGACTTGATGATCCTCTTTCAGGAAAATGTTGACGAATTTGAAGACCATGCCTCACGTGGGCGCTAAGATGGTCTTGGGCGATTTTAACGTAAAACAAGAGTTATCTGGCCGTACAAAATAAAAGGTAGCTTGTACGACATAACCTCCAAAAATGGATTTAGGTAGTATCGAGGTGAAATGTCATCGAAGCAAGGACGTGGTACTTGCATTTTGCTATTTACAAGGGGACCTAGTGATCAATTTACCACTGACCAGATTGAACACACTGCGGTCGACATAAGGCCCGCATCCAATATTCCGAATATTCGGAACTTGACTTTAGCAGATTGCAGTTTCTCTGCTGATCAAATGTCCCTGTACTCGTACGTATTGCACTTTGTTCCGAGATCCTATGGGACAGCTACCAAGAAGCCATCAGAGAGGCCGCTGTAGATGTGCCAGGTTTTGGGCTCAGAAGGCAAATGAGTAGCAGAACTCTCTTCCGGACAATCACAATAGCGCTCCATAACACATTGGTCATCCCAATCCTTGGTCGTTTCTTAAAAGAAAAATGCTTCAAATTTTGAACCTAAAAGGACTATATGACGACACGGAATTAGCTAAAGGAGTCCGAATTCATGAGTTCAGTTAGATGAAAATGGATTTGAACATGGACGAAAGTTTTGAATATTCCTTTATTAGAAGAAAGAGGTGACCTACAAGGCGAAAAGAGACGCATTACCCAAGGTGCGGGGGCTATTTGTCCGGTCATTAAGATACTTCGTCCTGATCTTTTTACCAGTGCACTAGCTCAGAACGACTCTTTTCTAAATCTAGAAACTGCTGTACTAATTCCTCATGCACTGGCACCAACCATGTCCGTATTTTCAATGCATGCGAGCAGTGTGACCCTTTTATGAATGAGAATGTCGGACATGTTGCGATATCTGCAGCCCGATGGATGAACACCTTAACTGAATTTTCTAGTTCCTGCTCCTAGTTTTAGTTTCTGGTTGGTTGTTTCAGCGACGGCCACTGTCTCATAGATACGTGAAGTGTGCAAGTGCTACCCATATGCGGATGACCTACCTCTCATTCTTGAAGATCACTATAGAGCTGATCTGGTAATAATGGGGAGCAGGGATCACCGAATTGTTTCAGATTGGAATAGTAGTGTGGCTGTCAGTGCATAGAGGGAGAGCACTGTCACAATGTTACTCAAGGGCAAATTGTCAACAAGTCAACCTTCCAAGGTGCGTTTGAATGGTGTTAGCCAAGGTCAAGTATCTCGCTAAACTTCCTGAGTAATTTGGTAAGAGTTAGGGAGCGACTGATTACTATTGTGGAGCATGTAAGGCTCCTTGCTGGGGACTTAGCAAGCGTGGTGTGCGTATATATATGGTGGCCTTTTTGTTGCATGTGCAGCATTTGCGGCATTAGTATAGAGCGACATAGTCAGTTCTAACTCGAAGATGCTCAATGAGCAGCTGTGTGGAAAAACGAAAGTCCTGGAAAATAAGGCTTCAGACAGAAAAAAAGTATAAATCGGTTGATCGGTGATTTTTCAAACCAAATTAACCAAAATCAAGAAAAAAACATAGCACCATAGTACTTTTTATCGATTTTAAGAAAGCCTTTGATACGCTATGCCATAAAAATATTCTAAAGCAGATGGAAAAAACGGGCATAAGAGGACCACTTTTGTAATGGTTTGAAGACTACCTAAAAAACCGTAAATATAAAGTCAAAATTAAACAAAGTCTAAGCAAAGAAAAATCTTCAAAATATGGAGTTCCACAAGGATCCAATTTAGGACCGTTAATTTTTATTATATACATGAACGATATGCTTGCAGCTCTTAACAAAAGCACAGTTTACGCATACGCAAACGACACGGCAATTATCGTTAACCACAAGGACGTTGAAGCAGCTGAAAAAATCATGCAGAAGGAGTTTGATATAGTCACAACATGGTGTCACGACAACGGCCTGATTATAAATGCAAAAAAAACTAAAGTAATGCACATACGCCCTCCGCATATCCTAAAACACAAAATCTTAATAAAAATGCATGGTTATGACTGCCTACATAAGGTTAACAGTCATCAACTTCTTCGAGCTGATGACAACTGCTCGACGATCCTGGATAATGTATCTATGTATAAATATTTAGAGGTCACCGTCGACTACAATTTTAAGTGGAGCTATCATATTGACGCACTAATAAAAAAACTCAGGGGATCCGCTGCCGCTCTTTTCCATCTTAGCTATCGATGTCCACCAGATGTTCTTCAACAATGCTATTATAGCCTAGTGGAGTCTCACCTAAGGTACGGCATCCTAGCGTGGGGCAACACGCTGCAGCTCCAGCGGCTAAACTCATTGCATGCCAGTATACAAAAAATAGTTAAGAAGTCAGACATCATGGTAATGACATAAGACAATTCCTCACAATAGAACAATTGTATAAGATGGACATACTATCAACTTTCAAAGATGATAACACGTATAAGCTACCAACCCAACAAACAGCTAACACACGTAGACGACAACAAAATAAGTTTTTGTTCCCAAGATTCTGGAACGAATATGGACGTAGAAAGTATGCAGTTGCTGTTCCGGCAATATTTAACGAGCTTACAACAAATTTAAACAACCTTCCGAAACCAATTTTTTTAAAAAATGTTAAGAAAATGTTCTTGAATTCAAATGTATAAACGATAAACTGTTTTCTTTTTTTTTTATGTACGTGCAATGAATTTTTATTTTGAACTCAACATAATGTAATGTAATTAAGTATAAAGACCAATCTTCTGCAGACAAGCCCCCTGGCTTTGCAGATAATACAATATGAATGTCAATCTTTTTAGAATAAATAAAAATTCAATTCAATTCAAGGTGTCCCACTGGTAGTAAGGTTGCGAAGCCCGGCCGGTGGCTATATTCTGGTTCGACGGGTGGTCAGGAGCCCTGGAACTTCTGTTGCAGCCTAACATAGGAGTTGAACTACCTGTGGGAGTATCGTGGAATGATCGCTGCAGATTTTCGGATGGCTCGATGTGGAGTTGTACTGCAACCGGGTGCCATGACCCAAAGAAGGGGTTTTAGATAGCCCTCAACCGATTACCGAGGGAGACGATCGTGCCATCTAGTAGGTACTGAAGGTCATATTCATACCTCCTGAGTGGTGCCGATTAACGCATTATATAAATGCCGATATGAGCGTAAGCGCTTCATAGAGTAAGGCCTACTCGATAGGTGTCCACGTAAAATCCTTGAGACATTCTGTCCACTGGAAAGCAATATTTCGAAAATTTAAATGCGCAGGAGCGTTTAATTGTTTGAATTTTAGTGCGCTTGACTGTTTCAACGCCGGCGCACACCTCATACAGCTCGACGTATACGTCTTTCAGAGGATTTTCGCTTCGTCGATAATTCTGCGTTATACCTTTGAACGGGTATGATGAGGGCTTACGTCAGCTTGCGCTACTTAACACTTACGTGTTGTTCAAGATGTGAATATTGTTTTCCTGATGACAGCAACAACTTTAATTTGTCCAGTGAAAGATCCAGTTGCCCGAATGTTTTTCTTGGCTGTAAGTTCCACGTATACGGATGTTAAGACCAACGATATCAATGTCTTCGGCATATGCTAGGAGCCTGTCACATTAATAACAGGCAGTTCCAGCGCCTTTTATTTAAACAGGGTGAATTATTTTCTCCAGCATTAGATTGAAGAAGTCGTACGATATTTTTTAGTATAAAACGGTTCAGAGAGATCTTTCCTAATTCCCACGGCTTTAACCGTGGTTCCTAGCGTTAAAATGTAGTCATAGCGTTATATAGGCCATTACAATTTTTGCTATCCAAAGCTACCTTGAACTCAATAAACGGAGAACGCGTTCATTGATCAGGGTGTCCTCATGTGGTTTTGTGTATAACCCGATGTCGGTATCTGGAGTTACAGCCCGCAGCGAAGTCGATCAGCACCATTTCGTTGTCAGATATTCCATTGTAGAGGATGAGATTTCCAACAGTCCGTCTAAGGACTCCTTCCTTAATCTAAAAAGATATTAAGTCATTGGGCACGATTTACATATCAAAGCGAGGGCACCGGTCATACACTTGTTCGATACATAAGGGAAGTAGTTCTCTGACTTCATCATACTTTTCATTCGTCACGGTATACTGAAATATTAGGTTAATATTGAAAATATTTTCTTGTATACTCGTACACCCGCTGGTGTGAACCTCAAAATAAGGTTCAGATTCGTCGCATGGCAGCTGCTGTAGACATTTCGTTTCATTTGTAGAGCATCCCTGCTTCATCCATTGTATTTCTTGAAGAAGAGTGATGCCCGTCTTCTATTTTCTGAGGACATAAATATGCTCAACAGAGGTACGTGATATGTAGAATGCGCGCATATTCAAGGTGAATACCCGTAAATCGTGATCTTTTTTACATTCAGGTCGCGGTCAACTTTTATGGGGGGATTCCTGGCCGTATTCGTTTTTTTTTATAAAAAGTCTCTTCACGTAGGGGGTCTCAAGCCCTACACACAACCCCTTAGGTAGGACTCGCTTCATACTTTGTTTCACCACGTACGGATATTCTATTCTACAGAATCCTATTCTCGATATATAGCTGCCATGTTACTATCTTGCCAATATTCCGGTTCACTTTACAAATCTAAGGAATCACCTCTACTCGTTAGCCGGCTTCAGACCTCAGTTGGAATAAAATTGTCCAAAATTATTTACATCACCCATCCCAAGATCTTGTCATGGGTGAGAGCCCAGAAGCAAAATCGCAGTCATATGACTTTTTTTATTTCTGCCGTGGCAATATAATTTTACAGACCCCACGCCACAAACATTTTCCGACTTTGTAATTAGGCAAGAACTTCTTTCATGACTCCGCCAACACCGACAAGAGGCAACAAAGATAACAATCAAATGGCCCCTCAACAGCAACACTTTTGGTGTAGAACTTCAGAGGTGTGATTACCAAGCACGCACTTCCTAAATTCTAATGTCCCACCTTCGGGATTGCAGCAAGAGCAGTAGCCCTTGGCTTCATGGTAACCTTTAAAGCGAACCTGTAATTTTCAGTGGGAATCCGTTCCAGCAACTGGCACTATTATCATTAGCATCCTTCGGCAGCATGGACAAGTACTGATTGTTGATTGCACGGGCCACACTCTTCGTATGTGGAAATTATTCCTAATGTGCCTCTCACCAATTTGCCATTTCCACTGCCATTGCCATGTTACAGATACCTTTGCCATTGCCATTCCACTTGGAATATACGAGTAACCAACTTCAATCGTACTCGTATCTGTGGCGGATGAGGCGTGAAATTACTACAACTTTAACTGCATCCAGTTCCAAAGAGGATAGAACTCCAACTCTGGCGATGATTGTACACTTTGTTTTCACGTTTAAAGAGTTCGCCAACAAAAGAGCCCAAGTGATCGGGAGGTTCCTCCTCATGCACGCTTGAACCCCACACACAATGGCCAAGCGGGCGGGACGCCCATGTTTGAATCTTGCCAGATAGCAATTTGAAGAATCATTTCAACATTAAGACAACTCCAGGAGACACTTAGCCGTGTTGTTTTACGATTATGTCCGGGGATAGGGTGGCGGTGAATGGTGGTTGTTGGTTGTTGGTTCTTGTCGACGCAGGAGGACTGTGTTAAAGTGTTCAGTGAACTGACACCGCCAGAGCCCATCATCAGATTCCACGGAACGGCAGATTTCTAGATTTCTCTTGCTGAAATTCTGGAATGGGACTAAGACTAAGACTGAATGCGATTCCTCCCCCTCATTATCATCATCAACGACTCTCCAAGAAGTATGGTGCTGGAGCTGATGATGATGCTGTTGTTGGAGTTAGTTGGTGATGGTGGTGTGCTTCGCGGTGAAATTATGCAAATGACTGGTAATCCATGGTGTTGCAGGTCGTGGTAGATGGTGGTAGATGGTTGTGCGGGGTGCGTATTGTTGTTAGGTGATGATTGGATGGGTGGATGGATGGATTAGTGTTTTGTTGGTGAATTGCTTTAACGGGTCTTTTTCGAGGAGCCCACATCGTAAACGGTGCGCACTGATTTAGACGGCTTGAGAAGCACTTTCATAATTCACGTTCGGTGGAAAAGTGTTTGCGGTATGTGGAGCTTCGACTCAGTTAAAGGATGAGGTGTTATAGTCACAACACGATGAGAGGATTGGTGCGGTTGGAACTGGTTAAATGGGGTATTAACTCATAAGGCGATATAATGTGGCAAATTAAAGTATTTCAGTACTACGGTCCATTGCTCTGGTTGGATTTCCTGGAATTCCTTTGAGTATCTGCTACGAATATCTGCCCAATGAATTGTAAATTGAATTCAAGCAACATTGTGGAATGGTTGGGTGGAATGAGGACAAGCACATTAAAGAACATTGGACACGTGGCTTTAATTTTTGTGGACGGGTGAAAGACTTGAGTGGAACGGGTAGTGCGTGGGCATATACGTGTATACGGGTGAATATAAAGGAGAGGTGTAACCTTTCCTGGTGGATTTTGACATGTGTAACAGGGCAGTATTTTCTTTCTTAAAATAGATCCATCATTTGCCAAGAAATGCTGAAATTTAACCTGACCCATAAAGTATATGTTTCATTTGTGGATGGAAAAACATACTTAACTGACCTCTGAAGGTAGGTCAACGAGGATTGCAAGAGGGGAGGTTAGTAGCCTTACAATGCGGAGCATGCCTTACACACGTTTAAAAGAAAACAAGTAGTGGTAAGATGATATTGGGCTCGAAGACTAGAATCTCATTTAGATAGGCAGTGACTTCCAAATTGGCATGAGAAAATACCTTGGTTACTTAGAAGAGTCATGTTCTGGACATGTGCCTTAAAATTAACCGGCAATCACTGCCAGAATTTTAGCTTAATCGAATGATATAGTTGTCCTGCGAGTCTCCGTGTCAGCAAACGCGTTTAGTATGGAAACGGGAGAGTTTGACGTCGATGACGATGGTCGAAATTCGCGGTAACAAGGCAGTACTTAGGAATAAGTTGGTGCATTAAAATGAGTCCTCGGTAGGACTCCAAAATTTCGATACTCTGTCAGCTTTCCTGTAACAATCTTTGGAATGTACTGATGAGCAACACATTCGTGAGGCAGGGGTTAATTTCTATTCAACAAAATATGAGAGTTTGACGACCATGGAACGTCGTTATGGATGAATATTACGGAGATTTATTCTGCCCTCAGAATTGATAGCTTAACATAGTCAGCAGGTAGTGGAAATATCGGAACATAATATTCAGACAAAGACCGGCTAGGGTCAAAGAGTTTTTCATTAGAAGGGCCCCAATTTTCCAACAGGGATTCTCTGAACTCCACATACCATTCTTTGGCAGATCTCATGTTTGTATTCCAAATTATCTACCATTTATGGAAATGTATACCCTTCAACAACATTGATTAAATATTAAAACATCTTATCATGGTGAGTAGTGACTACGTTACGCGGATTAACTTCGATTGTCCGCTTCATCCCGATTTAATGTTACATTAGGTTACCATGCTAGTAAGACAGCGACACGCCAGAAGTAAGAAGAATATTATGGCTAAATGTGACCACAATCAATCTATTCCGCGTGAGATTGGAGCTGGGCATCTCTCCAACGTCCCCGTGCCGTATTTTGGCTATACGACAAGATAAGATCGGTTAATATGAGCTATGGCACTTGCCATACAGCGCTTACAACAATCGATGAAGTTTTGCCTTATCCCCAGGATCCCATCACTTAAATGGCACTTAGCCCGATTTAACACAATCTGACTCATTTTTTTGGGTATATGTGCCTTTGGGTCTAGCTGAAAATTTTGTCGAGTGCATGCCTGTATTCTGGCGCATTATCATCTAATAAGACTACGCGATATCAGTGCGTGTGTTCGGGTTCCCACCTTTGGAAAGTACAGGCTTATACAGACGCATATTTGGTCATACCTGGGGGATATCACGAAAACTAAACCATTAGATCCAAAAAATGAGGGTCAGGTCGATCATCGCATTCTCGTCGGTAATATGGTGGAGTAAGACCAACATCTTCAGAGATTCCCATGCATAGATTTCTTCTGTACTATGTGAACCGGTCCCACAGCTGATAATTCGCACTGCCGTCAAGTTATTACAAAACCCACAGGAGGTTCCTGAACTCGCCATGATCTGCTCTGTAAAGGACCACATCAGAAAAACTTTATGCTTCGACTGCATGTTCATAATATTGATCCCAAATCGACAAGAATGGGTCTTCCAAATTATCAAGGATGGATCCAAAGTGAACACTGGGCTTGGTTTAGGTATCCGTGGTCAATGGGAAAAGTTCGAGCGTGTTTCAGGCTGAGCTGAGCTGAGTCAAGAAGTGTCAAGTGTCAAGTGTCACCCTTGGAACTGGAATGGAAGAGGCCTCCATTCCATATATTCACAGTCCAGCAGTTTAAAAGCGTTGATTTGTTTGCTCCCAAATCAGTGTTACACCGCTTTAAAGCTCTCCAGGACTTATCCAAAAGAAACAAAGTCAAACTCTGGTGGGCACTAGGGTATTGAAGAAAGTGAAAAAGCTGATGAACCGCTTAAAAAAAGTTCAGCTGATCTGTTCAGTGGTCCAAAGCCCTTCTACGGTATCCCGAATTCAGGAACAAATTCAACGGTATCCTTTTGGCAGAATCTGCTGCGTGGTCAACTGGCAATGAGGTCTATGGAGCCCTTACGAGATAAAGCCACATTATCCCTTAACTTCGACACAGCTGATGGCCTTTAACTTATGTACACAAAGTCAGAATTAGTCATATTGAACGCCGCCTTTAATTGGAAAATGACGAAACCGCAGCACTTCCTCCGAGAAATGTTGACTGTGGAATTATAAAGTATCCCCACAAGAGTAGTTCTAAAGCTCTTTAAAATAGTCGATTCTCAACTAAAGTCTTAAAGTGTGGCACAATAGTAGTTTTAGATCGCAGTGCCTATGGCAATTTGTGGGTCAACCTGGACAGCTAAGGAGGGATCTTGGACCGAATAGAAATATTAGTATCAAAACTCAATGGTTTCTGGGAGGTACAATATAATGTCGGGATAATGACTGGAAAGAGTCTGAAACGGCTCCTCCATTTACTATTGATTCAAACGGGACCGAACATTATTCGAAGTACTTTTCTCTCGAAGCGCCTGAGGGCATTTTCGTACTTGCTTTCGTCAATGTTCAAGCTTCTTCGCAGTATAGCAGGACTGGGATGATCAAGGTCCAGTCTTTTTGGTTGCTCGAGAGAGGACTTTAGTACTCAATTGCTTTCTAAGCCCAAAGGAGCAGGATTAGCAACAGTGTCAGAGTTGATAGTTGATAAAGTCCTTAATATCTCAAAGTTCTAGCTACCTATCGTGGCGCTTTGTCCGAAGTGACGATGTTATGATCCCTCTTTGCTGACAGCATGTACCCTGTTTTTCTTTCTTTGACTGTTAGACCCATTTTTGGTCTTTCTGCTTCAATAGTTGCTACGTTGATAACTCGATGGGTTCTCCCCATTTTGTCAAAATCGTCTACGTATTCGAATAACTGAACAGACTCTTGAAAGATGGTCCCTCTAGAGTTGACTTGTGCGAGTTATTTCAAGAACGATGTTGCACATCGCCTTGTATTAGTTCTTTTCTGACATTGAATGTCTGGGTTTTTCATTCTCGGCCTTGATGGAGCAGCGTGCATTCTTCATCGTCAGTCGAATGAGCTTGGCAGGGGCCAAAGCTAGACATGACTCTCTACAGTTCCTCTCTATAGATACTGGCATATACGGCTTTGAAATCGATGAAGAGGTTTTGTGTATCGACTTAGAGCTCTTCGTAATGCGAAAATTTGATCTATAATATGATGGACGTTCCTGGCCTAAAACTACACTGATACGGGCAGTCAGACTGTTGACAAAGACTCTTAAACGTTCATATTCAGATTCTCAGCACCGAATATGGTTCTACTTTGAGGTTTTCCTCTCCTTCCTTGCAGAATTCTGTTCGAGCTTCTCAGCTTTGGCATATTCGTTTTATTTTTTGGTAAAACTTTTGAACTTCATTTTTCTGATAGCCTCAATCAAGAGCTGGTCGTGTTCTCTCTTTTTCTCCGCTGGATCCTATACTCTTCTCGTATTTTCTACTCATAGACCTCACGAGCACCTCTCGTTATTCCTCTGTTTTGCAGGATTTGCCTGTCTGCATTCGAACCCGGGGATATTTTGTTGAGGCGGTTTGCAACACAGAACATCACTGGCGGCCTCTGCTGATTGCTATTTCGCAGTGATGACACTGGATGCTGGCAGCATCTTCTTGAGAGGTTAAGAAAAACTCGATAGCAAAAGGCCCTGATATTCTCTTGCGAATGTAGCCCTCACAATGCGGCTTTATAGACGTAACAGTCTTACGCTGTTCGTATGTTGGCTACAACAAGATCTTAGCTGTTCGGAACGTTCGAACATTCAAAGGGCTGGTGGAGTGCCTTGCGTCGGTTGCAATCTAATCAATTTGGTTGACATGTGTCATGTGTTTTAAGTGAACACCGGCTGTGTAGGCTTAAGGTAACTGAATGCCCATACATTCGTGGGAGCAAAGATATGCCTTGTCATCGCTCTCAGTCATTCCCCTGATACCAATGCGGAACAGTGTTGAGGGCATGGTTCCACCCTTGGTATGTGTCGAGGCCTACCCATTACCCTCTTACTGTACTCCAGTACTCATTGTGACTCTACATCGGGTCAAAACCAACTGAAACACACTTCCTGCGTTTTGGATTGTAAACCACATACACAGTGACACTCCCTCTAGGGGGCCAACATCTACAAGTCAGGCCCTGTTCCACGGTACCGTCTTTTAAGTCCTGGTATAGACTACCGGTTGTACTTCCAAGAGGACTTATGACCGGCAGCTTGTAACTGGTTAAATCGTAGCAACTTTCAGAGGCATTAAGTTCTGAAAACCGTTACGCTATGACCAACATTTGCTTCACTCTCGGTTTTTATTGGACAATTTCATTAATGGAAGAAGACTTGATAATTGGGCGAGGGCCCGATTTGATTGGCAGTTTGTTGATCACGAGTCAGCCGGGTTCCTTAATGGATTTCAAGGTGTGGAGACCATGTGCTGGCTACAAATACATTACGTCCCGCCACAAAATCAATAACCTGTACTTCCCCACTTTATCACCAAAGACGCGCTCCTTGCCCAGCTCGGCACTAAAATCGCGAAGGACGATGTTCACATCATATTTAGGGAAGACTTGTCGAGAAGCTCGTAGAAACAACTTTTGGTAAGGTTGTGTTTTTCCTCTGCTTAAATTCCTGAAGCTCAAGACTTGTTGCCTTAGTCTTACTTTTAATGGAAATCCGCATCCGAATAAATGCTGCGGCCGCTGATATTGTCGGACCGGTTGTCTATAACATTCTCAAGGAGATATCGCAGTTTTTCATACTCTTTTTGTCTGCTCCACCCCATCGCATTTATTGGATGGCGGTTATGTATGTTTTGTAGAAGTTGAGGATCTCCGCCAGGTGTTCGGCTGTTAAAGGTTCGAATATTCCGGTTCGGAGATCATTGTCCTTTAATAGTTTGCCATTAAGAGTGAATCCGTAATTTTCCGAGCCTATTTGCTAGTTCGTTACATTTTTTTAATCTCTTGTGAGCCCAGTTTGCCTGCGATTTTTGTCCACTTGAGTAACGATTTACTCATGCTGTTACAGGGGACCACCACTGGGAGGTAGGACAACCATTACGCTACGAACATAATTGTTGCGCTGCTGGCAGGAGCTGGATTAAGAGTTATCTGTAAATAGTCTTCAGAGCTTGATATGTGTGAATATAATTAATTTCCAAACACAACTCAAACAGTGACTCCCAGGACGAAAGACGCTAACCACCTGACTCAACCTACTTCAGAAATACAGACAACCGATTTGGTTCTAAAATTCGTTCAAAAACATACAGAAAATCACGATCTGCCTTTCAAAACAAAGTATCCACATAGATCCTTCGTCCTTCGCATTATACGAGTAAATTACCTTCGCACCCTATAAATACTCATTGAGCACTTTAATGACGTCTGAAGATTTTATAGGTTTAATAATTTACAAGCCCCTCAGAGGGCACTACATAAATTGCATTTAGTCCATATGTCAAGAAGCCTTTTATTCACACGTCAGATGCCACAATTAACCCGGCAGTAGAGTAAGCTAAAGGGTCGTAAACTTCCCTCCACATGCCAACACAACTCAACACAAACCTCAAGTGACACATCCTTCACTCGACGTATCGCAATATGATTTGCATAAAATCAGCTTCGACTTTGAGTTCCTTTACGCGCATCCGTGTATGTGTACGCTCGTGTATCACACCGTCACCCCATCACACCATCATTGCCGACAGTAAAGTCGTCTTCAATTTTCTTAAGTAAACTTTTATGCGTCCCCGAAATGCTCTGTCAGGTCATGATAAACAATAAAGAAGCCACCGTGCTTTCCTGCGAGGGTGACTCCCACTGTTTCATGTTTGCTTTGCTGTCACAAAGCCCTGCGACATTGACTGATAGTGTCCGCAGATAAGGAGGAAGTAAGCACATAAGAGAAGGAGTTCTCTATCAACGAATACAAGGCTTCTTCTGAATACAATAATTCTAGTCAATGTCGTCAGAGTCATTTGTTATTGCTCCAGCACTGGTTGTGGTTGTTAGGCGGCTTCCTAGGACACACAGTCATAATGGTTGGCTTGTACGAGCACCATGTATCCGTACTATATATACTCGTAGTGTTTGTAGTATGGAATTTAGTTTTGACACTATCGCTACAGGCATATGCCACTTGGCAACACTTCACCTACTACCGGCACGGATACCACCGCCGGGTACTGTATAGCGAGTAACTTCTATTGGTGAAGAGGTGATAGTGGAGCTTTGTTGCGATTTCTTTAGTAAGGCGATTGTTCCGGTGATAGCAAAACATCGTATTCCTATCTATGGCAATACTGGCTAGAGTTCAACTTTCACATCTTAAGAGCCCTGAACAATTTAAACAGGTTACGATTTGGTGATGCTGGAGGCGGTACGAGTACACCATAACATCTCATCTAAACCAGTCGAGAGGAACAATTTCGGTCATGTCATGATTATCGTTGTCGTCCTTGCGATATTTTTCTTTGTAAGACCTCCAGCAACTCTGTATTTGTAGATGTCCTGGGTATTCAACAGTGGTGTGAGTGAATCGTTTGGTTTAATTTAGATAAAAGGTTTGCAGTCGCCCCATCCATTTCAATTTATTTTCATTGCTGTGTCTCATCTTGTGGGTGTCTGGAGAAAAATTGTGCTTTGTCCTGGAACTAGTGACACTTTTTCTTTTTTTGTTTTTTGTTTAAGGAAAAAAAATTCAAGGTAGGGTAAACTTTATGGCAGCGATAAACCGACGATGGGCTGTAATTCGTACGGATTTTGGAACACTCATCGACTTTTTGATGAAGATTTGGGTGCAAATCGGTTGAATAGGTTTAATGGGTTCAGTTTCAGTAGATGCGTTTTCAATAGATTGAATTTGATAAAATGTATTGGTTGTTAAATGGATGTAAATTAAAGGCATCTGCTGCTGAGGTCCATGCCATTGGACAGGAATTTTTATTATTTTGATAGTGCTGTCGTGCCTTGAGTACTTAATACAAGTTTAACTACATCTGATGGTGCAAATTCTGGGATTCTGGCATACATGAGTTGTATTCGTCAGAGAGTGCTTGCAATGAGATCCTTCGAAGGGTATCTCTGCAAACTCGGTAATCAAATTAAACTTTATTATGTTGAAAATATCTTTGTACCTTTATTTTGAACGTTACAGTTTGTATTCAAACGGCCATTTGGTTTCAAGTTTATCACCTTTTAAGACGAAATCAAAAAGTTGTCAGAGTGGTGGTTTTATTAAAAAGTGCTCATTCATGATAAGGTTCAACTTCGGTTACAGAGAATTAACAGTTAATTGACGTACTTGGCGGGCTGGATCAGTCTGGTTGAGGTTCCGATTCAAAAATATCTCAGTTGCGTGCGGTAAATGTAGTGTTTGTACCCCGTTTTCTGTGAAAATTACTTAAGCCTTACTTAACCTAAACCATAAGAGCCCAAGACTACTTGCTGTTACTGACAGCACAGACACTTATAAGCTTTATACCATTGAAGAGCATCTGGTCTATCTTAGCTTTACCAGTGCTATCAGTGTCCACTAGACCTTATCAGATGTGTACAGGATAAAGAAACGCTCTACCAAGTTGGTGTCAGTTGCTAAATACGAAACGCTTTTGCCGAAGATCAAATTGGCGAGGTAATCTAGGACGATTAAGTTATGCTTTCGCATCCTGCAAAATCATGGAATTGAAACAGAAAGGACTCGGAATTTGGCACAAAGGGACTCGTACCACTGTGTGCCACTGGAAAACTATGAAATTTTATGAAATTTTGTTCTAATTCTGGACACAGCTTAACACATGCCTGCATCTTTCGCAGAATCACTTAACGACAGCATAGATCTTTCATTGCTTGGAAATCGGTTATTGGTCCAGTTCCTGCACAAAGAATTATGCGAATTTTGCGATAAAATAGATTTTGTTGACCCCGAATATGAATCAAAATACTTCTTGGCACATTTCTTCATAATAAACGCGGTTCGTAAACGCAAGTTATCTAAGCCCCCTCAGGAATCTTCAATAGAACAGAAATCAGCAAACCATGAACCTTGACAAATTAGCAAAGTCAACAGGCATACTTCCATCAAACTCTTCCTTCCTGCACGCACTCATCATCTATTAATCAAAAACATCCGTTCACCCCTTTAGACAAGGCTACTCCACTTGCTGCGGCCCGATCAATCATCCCAGATGTTACTTTGTCTCCGCCTACACTTGAGTGCGCCGAATCTTCAATGGGACAAATCCACTTTCGCACTCGTGTAGTAGGAAGAGTACTTAATCGTCTTAACATTCACAAATCCGCTTCTCCAGATGGTATATCTGCCCGTCTTCTGAAGAGGGGTTCTTTCTCGCGAGCAAAACCACTATACAGCAACATGTCCAATAGTGACCTGATAGCATGTCTTACCGAAAAGTGGAACCAAAGTCTACACCAATCTGGCGAAAGCAAGCTAGTTTCACTTGATATTTGACAGAGTTTGGCATCAGGCTCTTTTGTTGAAAATGCGTGCAATTGGGATTGACGACTCTCTTCTTCATTGGATTAGAAACGAACTTTCGGAATTTTAAATTCAAGTTGTCTTGGATGGTTTCAAGTCTGATATCCACAAAATAAATGCTAGTGTGCCCCAGGGCTCCGCTCTGTCTCCGACACTTTTTTACTTTTCATCAACCATCTCTTGTCTGCTGCTTCTAATCCATATATTCCTTTGCTGACGACAGTATTCTCTGCTTTTCATATTCGTTCCCTGACTCACATCCTGCTCTTCGGCTGTAGAACGGGAACGCCAGCGTATGTTAAGCTAAATTCTGATATCAGCAGCTAATAACAGAGTAGAATTCGATGCTTTCAAATCACAATGCTGTCTTCTGTCGTTAAAGCGAAATTGAAATACCAAGCCATTGTCCATGAACGGCACTTGCATCGTTGAAACCGATAAACTTTCCATTCTCGGTATATGTGTTAACGACAACTTAAGTTGGAATGCCCAAATATTCGGTGTCGTCATAAATACTGAAAGATATACTTCACTCCCTTTATTCAGGCCGCAATATATAGGGCATTTATCAGCCCGAATTTGGATTACAATGCCCACATCTGGTCAGGTGGTCCTAAAACATCTCTGCACCTGCTGGATAGGATTCAAAACCGTCGTTTGATCTTATATTCAGTCGTTAGTTTCGTTATTAACATCAATGTCGGAAAATATTCAAACGCTTCGCAAAATCACTGATGGAGCTGATGAGGTCATTCGGAAACCAATGCATTTGAGTCCAATTGTCGGGATCCATGGGTCATATTACTTGCAATCCAAATGGTTGATCAGGATACCAAACAGGCATGGGCAAGTGAAGTAGGGTCTCGGGAAAATGTAACAATCGATGAACTTTCGGAATTTCTTCAAGCTCGCTGTTATTCTTTGGAAGTTAATACTCGTAGCAAAATCAAGGCAAAATTGTCCAAAATGACGTGATGCAAAATGCAAAACCTTCGCTACGGTATTCAGTCGAATTCTTATTTTGCTACATAGTTTTGAAGTTTTATTTCGCTTCTTCCACCTCAATCAATCCAATAACCCAACTTCTCCACCAAAAATTATTACCTCTGACGTCTTGTGGATTAATTGCTATTTTTGACGGCCTAAATAAAAGAAACACAGTTTCGCTGTTCTCCTGTGACGAGTTTATCAATATCTCTCTCTCACATGTGCTCCTCGCAATTAAGTGCCTCAGTGACTCTAGTGAATTCAACCATTGCTCAATGTGTCCAACTCACTACGAATAAAACAGTGTTGAA
Source organism: Volucella bombylans (assembly GCA_949129095.1). Lineage (NCBI taxonomy): Eukaryota > Metazoa > Arthropoda > Insecta > Diptera > Syrphidae > Volucella > Volucella bombylans. The sequence continues at coordinate 151,093,169 of OX422142.1, forward strand.
ATAAAATACTTAAATTTTGGCTGAATTGTTACATACCGAAGCCGAATCATTGCCACATCCAGTGCCGACTCACAATATGACTCCAGCCTCCTTCAAATAGATATAAATAGTTTTTCCACCAGGTGCATCAAGAACAGCTTAGAACTCAATGTCACCAAATATCAATTGATTACAAGTCTCCTCTCCGAATTTACGTTGTCCACGCCCAACCTATATCCCTCGTTCAGGGTATCCGCGACCTTGGCATATTATGCGACAGGGAATATAATTTTCGCTCGCATACTGATGAGATAATTACTAAAGCAAACCCATCACTCGGCTTCGTTAATAGATGGTCCAAAGAATTCTGCAACCGGTACATGACCAGATCACTATACATCACTCACGTTCGCCCCCTTCTCGAGTATGCTAGCTAAGCGTTGTGTCCCTTTCAACGAATTCATGTATCCCGTATTGATAGCATCCAGCGTCATTTTCTTCGATTTGCTCTACCGGGTCTACCTTGGAAGGATCCTCTCTATCGAGACTCAAGTGTATGCCAAGTAAGAGCCGTCTCTAACTCCATCGGTAGGCAATTTATTTTCACTGGCGATCTCATTAACTCCACCGTAACGTTTTGTCCTTTAACGCTATCAACTATCGGTAACTTTCAACCCTCTCATCTTTTCTTATTTTTCCGTAACCTTCCACCCCTCGTCTCCACCCAAAACTTTATTTTTACAACTTTCATAAAGCTAATTTGCTCTTTACATTGTTTTTGTAATTAATGAAACATGGAAGCGGGCATTTCATAAACTCGAAACCATTCAATTCTCCTTAAATTATTTTCCAAATGACGCACATTTATGTTTTTGAAGTCACGAAAGCTTATAGTCCTACTTGCAATCGAAGGCTCGCATTAAAATGTCAAATGTATCAGATCGTGACGCGAAAAACCAGGAGCAGAAATTTTGATTAAAATGTAGAGCTTTGCTCAGATGGCTAACAAAGAATACATCAAGAAGTGTATTTCTGTGATCAATAAAGTGCGAGGCTGACGATGTATTTACCGGTAAGAGATTTAAACCATTCATCCAGCTATATAACTGCCTCTATCAGCGATTTCTCGAAACTGCGAAGACCAACTTTATCAACGATTCTAAGACTATTTATCAATTCGTCAACTACAAATGAAAATCTGACTCCTTTCTTCCTTGAGTTCGATAATGTAGAGAACTATAATATTTTATTTAACTCAAAAAAAAAAAAAGAATTACAGGATAATACAAAATTTCTACGAATAATTTCACGACCACGAGCCAGGAAGGTTGACACTAAGCTGCCTTGTCCAATCGTCAGTCCTCTTTTATATACTTCACTCGTTCAATCGCTGCCCCATTAATCCATCCAGTCCCAGATACCAACGACACTTAGTATTTTGTGCCATGTCCACAATTTTAGGGCCAGCAACAGCAAAATCCATCCAGCGCCGACCCCAATTAAGACAACTAACGACTTCAGTGGATCCATTGTATTAAAAGACAACATTGCCCATATCATTCTGGCTTTTATGCTTCTCAATATAGGTCAACACAAAATCCATTCATGACTAATGCGACAATGTTCTCCTCGTAATACGATGAGAGTAAACAACGAACAAGCGGACGATTCATATTGGTGTTCTATTCTATGTCATAATCGACTGCCGCCGATCGTGAATCATTCATTGATTGCGATACTTATATTTAATGTCAGCATTCCCACAAATGATTCACGATATTACTACACTTAATGTCATCATTGACCGAACCACATACTATTGCCAACTAATTTGTAACCCTTTCTAAGCAATCATTTACGGACAACTTTTTCGTACCTAACACCATATATTTCAAGAATCTTCCCGATTTCTTCCTCAATCTTATGAGCCTACCTTTATGCAGGAAAAATTACAAAATCGCAATGATGCATTTTTACCCGGGCCAGACAGGCTCCCCGCAATATATCTGCAATCTTTCGCATCAACTTTCCTCCCTATTTCATCTACCCCGCACACAACGGGAGCTCCACCAAGTTTGGAAGACCTCGTTCACAACCCCGGTCCACTAAAAGGGATCAAATAATGAAGTAACTAACTACTGTCCCCTTAATCTTTCTCACATATCTAACATTTTCGAAAATATTTTAAGTGAAGTGCTAAGCTTTCAGTGCAAGTCACTTATGTATGTAGTCACATACATTAACATGGATTTCTGAAAGGTAGGTCAACTACTATAAACTTAGTTCAATTCACAAGCTTTGCTCTTTCAGCCCTAGAAAATTGTAGCGAAATCAGTGTTATTGGTACAGATTTTGCTAAGGCCTTCACAAAATATCGCACAGTTGATCCCTCTGTGGTTTTGACCCCATATTATTAAAATGGATATCTTCTTATCTGCAGAACTGTTATTATAGCATTCGTTTTAGGTTAGTCTTCTCAACCCCGGTTTTAGCCACTTTTGGTGTCCCACAAGGCAGCCATCTAGGTCCCCTTCTTTTCATTTTAGCTATAAGCGATCTTGGGAGGATTATTAAACACTGCCCTCAATTCATTTACAGCGACGACACTAAATTCTACAAAACTATTTCTTCTTTCAGGAAGACCGCGATAGGTTTTCCACTTGTCGAGATAGCTCTCCTCTAAGTCTAGCACTATTTGGGTACTATGTGACGCTGAGTCCGTTGGGATACCTCTTTGATTGAAACAAGTGTTTTTTTCCGGCATATACAGAACTCGTAAAAGTATATCCATAAGGGTCACACAGCTTGTAAATTGTTACCCCATATTTGTTGGATTTTCCAGGGATATATTGGCGGAACTGTAACCAAAAGACCTTACGCAGACGATTATTTAAAACTTTTGTATTGTCGGAAAAATGTATAAACCTCAAAATCAATTGAAAACTGTTTCGAGACATTACTAGTGGACAAATGAATTCTTGAAGAATCGGTGCTTCAATAATCATTTTCTTTTCATTATTTCAGGTTATAAATTTAATACAATATATTACAATTATTATATTTGGTATAGTGAGAGACATTCTATTGACCAAGGCCAAGTGGCGAATGTACCATTATTGTTCAACAAAAAATTGGTTATTTAAACATTGATGCGGAAAATGTATGTAAAAATAAACAAATGCAATAAAACGCTAAGTGTAACAATTTAAGAATTATGTGTAAAAAGAAAAAAATTGTAAAATTATTAAGTAAATAAGAAATTGATCTACTGTACAATGATCGTAAGCAAAAAGCCAAGTTATGACATTTTTTAAGAACAAAGATTGCCTTCTTTCGCATGTAATAGTTTCCAGTAACTTATTAAATAAGCGAGGAGCAATGACGGTGAAAAAACGAGAAAAAAGTGCTTTATTGATTCTGGGTAAGGATACAAAATTCATGGAATTAGCTCGCAAGTTAAGATTGCCATACAGTCTAACGACGTTATACCCAGAATTCTGGAAAAATATTTTCAAGATTTTATAGTAGTAAAGGTGACAGTTGTCGCGGATTAGCGACGGCGGGAATTCGTTAACTACCCTGTTCAATAAAAGGCCACAGTTTAGTGCTAGAAAAGGGTGAGTTACAAATCTTTATTAAAATATGTAGTACAGTTCATTAATATACAAATTTTGCTTACATATGTTTCCCTTTACAAATGCTACACTTAAATCTTAATACAATATAAATCTTCTGTTTCTGTAGTTCTGTATTTTGCGTACACGCGCTCGCTGCTGCCAATAAAAAGAAAGCCGGAAACGTGTGTCAATTTGACAGCACCGTCTTGCCTCAATGTAGCTCCATCTCTGAGTTGAGGGTGGCAACTACTCATTTGGCTGACAAACACTCCTTACGCAGGGTTGTTAACAGTGACTTAGGGGTAGTATTTTATGTTCCTTGAATAATCTAAAACTGGGGGTTGTGCGATTAACTTTGCAGATTAACCTTAAGCAGTGTTTTTGCTTAACTAGCAAGGGTTGTACTTTGTTGAAATGTGTACCGCCCCAACGGTACTGCGTACTGCAGCTTGGATTTAAAAAGACCATTATATACCAATTTTAAAATATCGGATCCGGAATATATACTAAGGTGATAAAGCTGTCCTACTACTAAATTAAAGTATTGTTTTAAATGCAGGGTATGTTCACTCCAACTAAGCTTTGAGTCTAAAATAACCCTTAAGTATTTAAAACATTCGACGCGTTCAATAGCGAAGCAATCTGTCAAACAACTAACGTCGGTATTGTAGGTTGATACGCCTTGATTATGAGGACAAACAATTCTTAGATTAAATTTAAAACAATTTGGTGACTGATATTGTAAAGAAAAGTTATCAGTCAATTTTCCCTTAATTTTCAAAATCATGTACTTTGTTTTGTTACTAATTGCTAGTTTATGCTTGTCAAACCACCTACGAAGCAAATCTAAGTCAAAATCAATGTTTGCATTGATATCAAAGAGGTTATAACAAGAGTAAGTTAGAGCTGTGTCATCTGCGAACGCGGTGATTTCTCCTTTAAAAGGCTGGATAAATAAGGAGTTAACGTAAATTAAAAACAATATCGGACCCAGCACAGAACCTTGTGGTACGCCTAAATTTATTGTTTTCTGTGAGCTCATACAATCTCTTACTCTGACCATTTGTATACGGTTCCAAAAATAAGACGAAAACCATGTATAAATAAAACCTCTAAAACCTGCATTGTACAATTTACTGAGTAGAAGCGAATGGTCCACCATGTCAAGAGCCTTTGAGATATCTATAAATAACGTTGCAGCAATTTTAGAATCATTTACGCTGTTATATATTTCTCCGCAAAGTTTTAATAAGGCATCTTCATTTGATCTTCCGCTCCTAAAACCGAATTGATGTTTACTGAAGAATCTAATTTTATCTAAAAAAGACAGTATTCTAGCTTTCATACCTTTTTCAAACAGCTTGGAGAAGGTGGACAAAAGAAGTGAAATAGGACGGTAATTATTCAAAGACTTAGTATCACCTTTTTTATGGAGAGGAATAACTACAGCGGTTTTAAGGGATTCGGGAAAGACGCCCGGTTGAACACTCAAATTGTATATGTGACATAAAACATCACAGATAAAAAGAGAAATAATTTTAAGATCTTGACTTGAAATATTGTCATGTGAAGAAGAGTGTGAAATTTTCAAAGTAAAAACAAGCAGACTGGGGTTGCTCCTGCCTTATTGTTTTATCACAGTGACACGAAAAATTATTTTGTCCCAGGAGACCGCGGAAATCATTGAGTATATTTGAAAAATACTCATTATATCAACTTTACTATCCATACTTAAAACAATTTCAGCATTCGGCTTTTCTCTATTCAAAATTTCATTAACTGTGTCCCACTCTTTCTTAGAATTCCCAATATTTTCAAGCAGTTTTCTTCTGAAATAATTATCTCTACAAAGTGTTATTTCTAATTTTAACTCACGACAGATTTTAACATAAAAACTTTTAAGCCTAGTATTCCTAGGATGTTTGCGAACCCGAATTTTAAGTTCATTTTTTGTTTTTCTTCAACAAATAAAACGTCAGTTTTCAGTTTTTATGCATTTTTATTTTTTCACTTAAGTTAATCTTATATGCTAAACAAAAAACGCTTAAAACTACTTACATCTAACACAAACACAGATATACATAAATATATATATACATAATGTGTATATACATAATATATAAATACATGCATATATATATTTTTGGTTTTTATATATTTTTTTTCTTCTTAAAATCTAACTTAAACCTACCTAAAACTATGTAAGCCGGCCATGGCTAAAACAAAAAAAAAATTAGGCTGGCCCACTTTGCCTCACATGAAGCTACATATTACTGAAGGAGTTCGACGACGAAGCATCCTCCTCTTCACCAAGCCACCAAAAGTTTTGGTGCTGCTGAGCAACATCCCTATTGTCGCGACTCCCTACCGCCCTACTGAACCGGAGTCGCTCCGCACTGCCATGTGCGACGTCTCTGTCGTAGTTGAGTCGCCTGTCAGCAGCTGTTCGAGCAACGTGGAAGATTAGCGGCACCGCCAATCTGTCCTGGATCAGACCTTTGCTATCTAGATAGAGAAACGCTTCTGGAGGAATAAAGCCGTCAAAGCGAACTCTCTCGTGATACATATAATTGGGGTAGTAAGCCCCGGAGATCAGGTTGACCGATGAGGTCATTGCTCTTGCAACGTGCCTTCGAATTAATTTAATGATGAAATTGTCCACTCTTATTAGGTTCGCCCTATTGTATAAGACCTCATTAGGATATAATTTTATGTACTCAGACTCTGGTGTTCAGTATAAGCGAAGACAAGTCCTAAGACAAGCCCTCTCAAACACCCGAATCTTTTCCAATAAACTTGCTCTCACGTTGAACCACACGGGACATCCAAATACAAGCATGGGCCTGATAAGGGCCATGTAGCAGATCACCTTCACCCTCGCATCGAGTTGGCTGTTATAAAACAGTCTCTTTGTAAGGGCAAAAGCACCTCTGGCTCTGGCCAGAGCAACATCTATATGTTTGTTAAAATACAGAAATTGATCTAGCCAGATCCCAAGGTATCTGACTACATTTCGACAAGCGAGTGGCTGTCCGTGTTGTCCGAGGATAGAAAACTTTCGCCAATTCTTTCTGGTATCCCTAAAGGCCCCAGACAAAGGCGTCCTAAACAGAATGGTTTCCGATTTCTGAAAGTTGATTTTCAACTTCCAGTCATCGCAATATCGCTTAATTTTGTCAAAGTCACGCTGCAAAAGTGTATTAATGACCTCAATCTTTGGACCCGATCTGTACGCGATTATGTCGTCTGCGTACGCTATGGCATGGTGAAGTGAACCTATCAGATCACTCGTGTAAATGTTGAATAGGATCGGCGAATTTACCGCACCTTGTTGCAGACCGTTTTTAATGTTAAATGTTCCAGCAGAAGTCACATCGCCATTCTTCACGATGAACTGTCTACTGGAGAGCATATCGAAAAGAATATACAGCAGTGGTTTACTAATGCCCAACCTGTCCAGCTTGAAAAAGAGTCCTTCTAACCATACGGTATCGAAGGCTTTCTCCAAGTCAATCAGGTAGGCACCAGTGCACTGGTTCTTGGCTTTGTTCCATTGGATATCAGAAACCGGTTTCGACGCAGCATGAATGATATCATGCCCCGCCTTGAAACCGAATTGATTATCCGGAACTATATGTTTGTCCTCAACCCACTTAGTCAGGACTCTATTGATCACCTTCTCGAACACCTTACTGATGTTTGGAAGAAGACTGATCGATCGGAGATTCGCCGGATTGGAAGTGTCTTTATCCCTTTTGGGGATGGGATGTACCACCGCAGTTTTCCAATGCGCTGGATAATGTGCATTATTCATTGCATTATTAAACAGGGTGGTATAAATGTTCACCGCTTCTAGAGGGAGATGTCGAAGCACAATGTTCGGTATTTCATCGGTTCCCACTGATTTCTTACTTCTAAGCGATTCGAAGATCGTTTGGAGCTCTTCCTTCGAAATGAACGGGGGTAGTACGCTATCGTTGGTGATGGCATTATTTGCCATATTTTCGTCACTGAACTGGGTGAAACCCGAGCTCTCGAATCGCCAATTCACAATTTCATTTCGAAGGTAGGAATTGTGCAAAAGGACTCGATTCTCCAGATCGTGGTTCGGGCCAATGATAGCATTTGCCTTGTACACTTCCTGGAAAGTCGCTCCTATAGCCTCTACTTGATCCTGCGGATCCTCGATCACAAAGAAGTTGTCATCATCAACAGCCTCATTTGGATCTATGCCCGCTGCTACCAGTATTTGTTCGTTGTTCGTCGTTCGGGCGATTTTAAGACATGGAAGGTCGTTCTGATTATTTCTCCGAAATATTTTATTTATTTGCGGGAACATATTCGGGTTGCTGGTGTTTACAGCCTGAATTTTGTTGTTCCAATACAAACTTACAGATGCTCTATAATTTTCTTTTATTAATGTTTGGAGGTTTTTAATCGACGACTTCAGTGTCATGATCTCCGGGTTATGTCTGTCAGTAAACTGCCTGTACAAGGTTTTTAGTCTTGACAGCAGTCTACTTTTATGTCGGTGCAGTGCGTCTATAGTTGCGTTGCGGAATAAGTCTTCTTCGTTAATGCGTTGGCACGGAGGTATCGTTTTGTCCATTGTTCGTTTGATTGTCTCGTCCATTAGTCTTAGATACCTGTCAATCTCCTCGTTTGACAGATTTCTGTTGGACGGTGGGTTGAGCGAATTCGAGGAGAGTGGTCTAGTCAGTGTTCTGGTGAAGTATGTCCAACGCACTCTACTATAATTGTAGGAATGCCTTTGAACAAACTCATCCAATTCCGCAATTTCGTTTGGAACAGTTATTTCGATGCTGAGACCGCAATGGTCACTGTCATACACGAAAGTGCGTAGACAGTTTGTAGTTTATTGGTTAGTGCATGTCAGTTGTATTCGTGAGTCGAAAAGCAGAAGATCCAAATAAGACCCGTGTCTGGGAAACGACGGACTATCCGTCGCCTTAAGCCCGAGTCGATACATCACACTGTGCTGACCCCACCAATTGAATAGTAGGTTCCCTCTAGTATTTGGTGTATTATTTCCCCAATCAGTATGTTTGGCGTTGAAATCTCCGCCGATAATAAAATAATTCTCCTCCAATTCCAGCCTCAGGAATCGAAAAAGCGTCTCGAGCTCTGAGGTGAATAAAGTGGATTGAGTAGCCTTAGGTGCATAGACAGACACCCTGTACAACCGCTTTCCACTACGGAGGGGGATATACACGATGCATGCTTCCAGCACCTGGAACCCGCGTACTTCACCACTGTATACTCTTTTAAAACGTATACCTTTTCGTACGAAAATCGCAACGCCACCTCCCTGAATGGAGTTGGGTCGGTTTCTCCGTACTATTTTGTATCTTTTGTGCCTCATTTTGTGTCTTTTGGTAAGCTTAGTTTCGCTAACCAAAAGCACATCGGGGGCTTGGTCTTTAAGCAACTTAAATAGTGCGGCTCGTCGTTCGAGCCTGATCAGTGAATTGACATTCACAGCAAGGACCTTCAGGATTTGCTCCGCCACGTACGTACCCATTACGGCAAAAGGTGCGTTAGGCCAGGCAGCAGCGCGTGCACTTGATCCACCCGCGCGGTCTGTTCAGTTAGATGACATTGGAGCTGAGCCATCTGCCCCTGGATAGAGAGCAAGATAGCTAGCATGTCAGGTACTGGTTCCGGTGCTCTGGGCGCTGAGGCCTGAGAAGCAACCTTCGCTTGCTGTACCGTATTTCCCCTACCTGCCGCCATTTGGGCGTAGGTAATATGGGGAGTAACGGCTGGAGTTTGCAAATGCACGGGTGGGCGTTTCACTTCCACTTTCTGCTGCCGGGCCAGATTTATTCTTTTGATGTACTGGAATTTGGGACAACCCCGATAATTTGCGGTGTGTCCCGTGTTCCTACATAACGCGCAAGAGAGTTGGCTTTTTTCGGACGCTCCGTCCTTACCAAGAGCGCATTTCTCGGACTTGTGGTTCTTTCCGCACTTCACGCATCGAGGCTGCATTTCGCAGTTCGACGCGGCGTGCCCGAACCTTTGGCAGAGAACACATTGTAAAATGTTTTCGCTCCTCTTTAATTTCTCCCAATGTACAACCTTGTAGTCTAGGACTTTAATACTCCTTAGACCATCCAGATTGCTGTTGGAACTAAGCTGGACCAGGAAAATCGGTAGTTGCCGCTTCTCCCTTTTGGACAAATAAAACGTCATCCGTGGTTTTATGAACTTAGATTTATTTATGTTTACGCTTTGATTTTGACTGCAATTAGAAATATGAAATTTCGATTTATTAATAAATAAATCAGAAGCAATTGATGGATCATAAGCGCTATATAGATCGTTCCAGAACTCAAAAGAGTTCTGCAAGGCTGAAAAGTCGACTTTTTTAAAATTTTTAAATTATTGTGGTTTAGGTATCGAACAATCAAACTGAATTGTAGTTAAACAATGATCAGTTATCTGTAGATCATCATCAGTTTTGAACTTTATTGAGTTGTTTCTGTGCAACTTTATAAACAAATGGTCCAAACATGATCCAGAATTCACAGCAATTCGCGTAGGTTGTAACAATAAGGACTCAAAGCCGAAAGATGATAACACCGACAAAAAATAATCAACATTGTTTGAGTAATCTAGTATATTAACATTAAAATCACCCAAAAGGACTACACTTTTACAAGAAATGTTTTGGAGAAATTCAGAAAATTCATCTACAAAGACTTTGATTGAGCAACAGTGTAAACGAAATACACACACAAAACTACGAGTATAACGAACACCAGAAATATTGCAGTTAACAGAAATCAAGTCAGCACTATTAAGACGAGTTTTAATAATATCACAGTCTGGTTTATTTTTGTAAAAAACCGCAACACCGCCAGCTGAATACGAATCATTGCACGTAGCATCAAACAAATAACTTGGTATCTTTTTTTGTTTTTTTTTTTTATAAAATGAGCGTGAGCTCAAGGGGTTTGAGTACCCTTAAGGTGATTGTACACAGCGTGGGCAAAGGAAATTTAGGGAGGAAGAAAAGAGAGGTACCGATGTACATTGTTTTTAAATGTTTGCAAGTTATAACGAATAGGAAATACAGATATCGGCAGGGCATTCCATAAGCGAGTTGTACGGCTTAGGAACGAATCACGATATTTTAGAGTACGTCCGAAAATTGGCTTGAGGGTATACTGATGAGCATTCATAGCGAGACGGGTGTTACGGTTGAAAGTTTGAATGGGCGGAATGCTACTGGCGATTTCAGTGGAGCACTGGTGGTGGAACTAGCGGTAAAACAAAGTGAGACACGAGACATTTCGTCGGTGTTCGAGGGTGTCAATTGATTGATTGGTATTAGTATCGTCAATAAGTTTTATCGCACGGTTTTGAATCCTATCTAGTAGGTGCAGAGATGTTTTAGAAGCACCTGACCAGATGTGGGAGATGTACTCCAATTTTGGGCGGATGAATGCCTTATTTATTGAGGCCAGATCAGAGGGGGTAAAATATTTCTTACATCGCTTGAGGAAACCTAGACATTTCGCAGCATTTTTGGCGACATCAAATATGTGGTCATTCCAACGTAAGTTGTCATTGACATGGTCGGTTTCGACGATGCAAGTGCCATTCATAGATAATGGCTGGGTGTTTAAATTTCGCTTTAAAGACAGCAGACAGCATTGTGTTTTGGAAGCATTAAATTCCACTCTATTGATAGTTCCCCAATTGGTTATGCTGTTGATATCGGAATTTAATGAGCTTAGCATACGCTGCCGTTCTCGTACTACAGCCGAAGAGCAGGGCCGTGAGTCCGGGAACGAATATGAAAAGCAGAGAGTACTGTCATCAGCAAAGGAATATATTGGATTTGAAGTAGCAGACAAGAGATCGTTAATGAAAATTAAAAAGAGTGTCGGTGACAGAACAGAGCCCTGGGGCACACCAGCATTTATTTTGTGAATATCAGACTTGAAACCGTCCAAGACAACTTGAATTGAACGTACCGAAAGGTAGTTTCTAATCCATTGAAGAAGAGAGTCGTCGATCGCAAATGCACGCATTTTCGACAAAAGAGCCTGATGCCAAACTCTGTCAAATGCTTTAGAAATATCAAGTGAGACTAGCTTGCTTTCGCCAGATTGGTGTAGACTTTCTTTCCACTTTTCGGTAAGACATGCTATCAAATCACCAGTGGACCTGTTGCTACGAAAACCGTACTGGCGGTCATTGAGAAGTTTTCGTGTTTCGAGATATTTCATGAGCTGACGATTTATCAGTGTTTCCATGATCTTGGAAAGAAGGGACGTAAGTGCAATGGGTCTGTAGGGGGAGAGAGAAGATGATTCGCCCTTTTTAGGGACGGGCTGGACAAATGCTGTTTTCCATCTGCTCGGGAAGAGTCCTAAAGTGTAGGATTGATGAAAAAGCTTACGCAGTGGTTTTGCCAGCGAGGAAGAACACCTCTTCAGAAGAAGGGGAGTTATACCATCTGGACCAGCGGATTTATGTATGTTGAGATCTTTAAGTACTCTTGCTACTACACGAGTGCGAAAGTAGATTCGTCCCATTGAAGATTCGATGCACTCAACTGTAGGCGGAGACAAAGCATAATCTGGGAATGTTGAGCTGGCCGCAAAGTGTGGAGCAAGCAGATTTGCCCTATCCAAAGAGCTGACAGCTGGAATGTCATTGTAAATGAGCGTTGGGATGGAGGATGAGGCGGAATTTCTAATATTTTTGACGAACGACCAATAAATTTTACTGCCTTTGGGACATTGCACTATTTTTTGCCTCAGTTTTTGGTCGTATAGGAATTTCACACGCTTAAGAAAGGCGTTGCAGTCATTTCTGGCTCGTTTGAACTTTTTTCGGTTTTCCTCTGTCGGGTTGGTCTTGTAGGACCGAAAAAACATTTCTCTAACCCTGACGCCTCTTTACAGCTCGAGTCGTACCATGCCTTTTCTTTTGGTTTGATACTCTTCATCCGATGAGGAATAAAGGATCTCATTCCAAAGAGAATGGTGTCTGTAATCATATCAGCAGCGGCATCCACGTCGTTATCGAGGAAGCATAACGACCAGTTAAAATTCCTAAAGAAGCTGTTAAAACCGCTCCAGTTGGTTTTCTCGTATTGCCATACGGTTCTTTTAGGAATTTTACCTCTGACTGTGTGGTCGGTGTACGAGAAATTAGCTGATATGACACAATGGTCCGACGAGCCTAGAGGGGAGAGCACATCAATGGTGTACTTATCAGGGTGAGAAGTTAAAAACAAGTCCAGGGTGTTGGCGGTATGACTATCAACGTCTAGTATTCGCGTGGGCTCATTTACAAGCTGCGTTAGGTTGCTTTCCTCAGCGAAGATCTCAACACACCGTCCTTCGGGTGTTGTCTGTCCAGAATGTCGAAGCCACCCAGAATTGTGTATATTGAAGTCACCCGTAATAACGATTTCAGTATGAGGATACAGGGATACAATTCTTTGAATGGAGTCAGACAGCGCATCAAACTCGTTAAAAGTTGAATTGCTGTCCAGTCTGGGGCTTCTGTAAATAAAGCAGTAGTAGATAATTTGCTTACGGAGATGGAATTTTAACCACATGAAGTTGAATTTCGGATTGGAACATGGATCACATTGTGGTGGAGTATGGTAAGCTACATCACTACGCACGTAAATGGCGAGCCCGCGGTGAGAGAAGAATAATGGCACTAGTTCGTAGCCAGGTAGCTTCAGATTAGAATGATCTGAAAGGTGTGGATGGGGATTTACCTGTGTTTCACTAAGTGCCAAAACAGCGGGTCTGTACTTGCAGACTTGGAAGTACACAGAAAAGTGATTACTTTTTAGCCCGCGTATATTGGCTACGTCTACCCTGAATTCCCTAGTCATAATCACAGACAAACACAGAAAAACACAAACACCGACGATACTAAGCATATGATGCATATACTTCGTTTTTTCATTTATAGATGGATATTTGACAATACCCCTACATATAATAAGCCCAAGAAACTTTTTTTTATTTCGCGAACGTCTGTATCAACCCATCTCTTTACTCGTAAATTGCGACTGATTGTCTTGCTAGCCAAAGTATTTTGAGCGTTCAGATTAGTGTGATGAACAATCAGTTCATCAATTTCTTGGGTCACCATGAACGAAAAAAATTATAAGGATTCATTGTAGCACTGAAATGGACAGCAGTTTCCTCGAAGTCAAATACGAGTATATCAGCAATAGAAACCTCTTCCTCATCTGCATACGAAACAGCTTCCGATGGTTCCATTGCGTTGGAATCGCTGGATTGTTCATCAGAGTCAGAAGGCAGATACTCATCTGAATGCGTATCCTCAAAATCAAAATCATCTATTTCATCAGAAGCAGCATTATCAAAAGATCCATAAAATCTCGTGGGATCCATTTATTACAGTTATTCGTACAACACAAATCCTATAAAAAAAAAATAAAAAAAAAATAACACAAAATAAAATAAATATAGACCATCGGTGGGTCATGTGGCACCATACACATCTATGTATTGTCAAAGTGCCACATGATCCACCTGTGGTCATGTTTCAAAAACACTGAAAAACGGCACAATTTTATTAAAAAACTTCGAAAAACTTATAAAAATTAACTAAACCACAATTTACCACAAAAAAGAACACACTTGGCACTTTGGTAATATTTTTTAATTTGCACGTGGGCTGTCAACGTGCTAAAAGATGGTTACATTCTTGCTTAGTCCAAGTAAGTGATGGGTTCGGAGGAACGTCAGTCCTGCGCCTACGCCTTAACACGTTTTCGACACGGACAGGCGCCTTCTAATTTCTTACGTATTTCGAAGCGACCAATGAGGGTACCTATCTTGAAGTGGTGTGCACGTTGTACCTTGAGTGCTTGTACAAGTTAACAAAAGAATGCCGATACATCAATTCGATTCCAACAGAATAACCCAAGAGAATGCTAGACAGGCTCGTAGATGATGCTAGAGGTCGTACTCCATCAATCATAGCTGGTGAATTCAACGCATGGGCCACGGATTGGGGCAGCATACGGACCAATAGGAGAGGAGAGGTTCTGCTAGAAGCAGTATCGTCACTTGACGCAGTACTGCTTAATACGGGCAACGAGCACACGTTCAATAGAAACGGCGTAGGCTTCAGAGTTGATGTAACTTTTGTAACAAGTTCCCTAGTGAGAGAATCAAGATGGAAAGTCAGTAAGGACTATACCCACAGTGACCACCAAGCCATCCTATTTGAAGTGCAGGCAAGGAGAGCAACCCAGAAGCGCCTTCCACAGAAGGCACAACGAATGGGGTGGAAAACAAGCGCACAAGGTGTTTTCGTCCACCATTTTCCTGCTTTTTGGAGAATCCACAATAAACACAGGAGCAGCAAACACGATGACTGCGGAGGTTACTAAAACAGTATCTAGGGGTTGCGACGCATCTAGAGTGCCATAGAGCTAGAAGACTATGCCAGCGATGCAGAGGCCAGCCCTCCCACCAGGATTTAATTTAATTTAATTTTAATTTTGGTGGGGGCGAACGTCCCCATTTATTCGGCTTAATACAAGCTATAACTTACAAATTAAACTTAAACTAAAACTTAAAACTAAGGTTGGTTGGAGTGGTGAAGGAGAACGGATTTGAGGTAGGGAGTGGTGCGGTGGAAATCAAAGACGGTAGGGTTTGAGTTGATTTGACGTAGCATACGGGAGATTGGTTCGTTCGCGCCATAGGAGGTGTGGTGGGTTGGTAGATAGAAGAGTCGAGGGGTACGTAGATTACGAGGGTTAGTGTTGAGGAAAATAGAGTTGTGAAGGGACGCGCATTCAACGTGACCTGAAAGGAGTCGATGAATAAAGAGAAAGTCTGCAGCATCTCTGCGATCTTCAAGGGTGTTTAAGTTGATAAGGTTGAGACGGTTTTGATAGGGGGGCAGATTAAAAGGATCGTCCCAGGGCATACCTCGGAGAGCAAATCGAAGAAAACGGCGCTGAATGCCTTCAATTCTCGAGATATGAACACGATGATATGGGGACCATACTTGACTGGCGTACTCTAGGAGGGGGCGAACAAAGGTAATATAGAGGGACCTGGTCACGTATGGGTTGTTGAATTCTTTGGACCACCGTTTTACAAAACCTAGTGTAGAGTTGGCTTTGAGGATTATCTCATCCATATGTAAACGGAAGTTGAGCTCGCTATCACACAAAATGCCGAGGTCACGAAGAGATTGTACGGAGGAGATAGGTTGGTTATGGAGAAGATAGAGTCGGGGAGGAGATTGGTTCCGCTTATGTGAGAAGGTGATGGATTGGCATTTGGCGATATTAAGTTCCAAAGAATTTTTGAGGCACCAGATCGAAAAACTATCAAGATCTTGTTGAAGGAGGAAAGAGTCATGGGGAGAGGAAATGGTTTTGAAAAATTTGGTATCGTCGGCGTAAAGGGAGACAGACGAGTGTTTGATGATCATATCGAGATCATTTATAGTTAATATAAAAAGAAGGGGACCGAGATGGCTGCCTTGTGGAACTCCAGAGGTGGCCAAAAATGGAGCGGAGTGGGCTGACCTAAAACGAACACTGTAAAAACGGTTTTTGAGGTAAGAGGATATCCATTTCAACAATATGGGTTCAAAGCCGAGGGCAGACAATTTAAAGATGATTAACCGATGAGAGATTTTATCGAAGACTTTGCTAAAATCGGTTGCCATTGCCATTTTCTAGGGCAGAGAGGGCAAAGGATACGAATTCAACGAGATTTGTGGTGGTTGACCTACCCTTTAGGAAGCCATGTTGTTTAGGAGAAATAAGTGATTTGCATTGGAAGCTTAGAGCTTCATACAAAATACTTTCGAAGAGTTTGGGTATATGAGAGAGTTTAGCGATGGGACGACAGTTGGTAATTTCATTCTTTGATCCTTTCTTGTGGATCGGGGTTATGAAGGAGGATTTCCAAGCCTCAGGAAATTCTCCTTGTGAAAGGGATAGACGGAAGAGATTTGAAAGGGCAAGGGAAAGAGAGGAAGAACATTTTTTAAGAAATATGGCAGGGAGGCCATCTGGGCCGGGTGTGAATTCGTCATTGAGTTGGTGTAATTTATGTTCGATATAAGACGGGTCCAAAATATGAGAAAGAAGTGGGCCATTGGAGAAGTTCAGTAGGTAACTAAAATAGGATGGATCTGGTACAAAAGAGTCGTTGGTGAAGGATTGTTTAAAAAAGGTGGCAAATAGGTTAGCAATGGTGAGTGGATCGGTTGATGACCTGTTGTTGAAAGAGAGGGAAGGAGGGTAACCATCGGACTTTCTTTTGTAGTTAACAATTTGGAAAAAGGACTTAGGGTGGTTTATAAGGTCGACTTGCGCGTTGTTAAGGTAGCGCTGGTAAAGGGAATCGTAAAGTTCGGTGAGATGAAGATAAGCACCAAGATAGTTGGAATAGTCGGTAAAGGATCTGGTACGCAGGAAAACAGCCCATAACTTATTTCTCTGATTTCGTAAGAAAGAAGCTTGCGATTATACCAGGGAGGACTAGTAGATGATGTTTTAAGGCGGGAAAACGGAACGTAAAGGGAAAAAGAATTAAATATTTCTTTATAAAAAATAGATAAGGCATCATTTATACTTAAGTTGTGAAAGTTAAAGAGGGATCTGCTGAGATATTCACTGTCGTGGTCGTGGGATGAGAGAGTTGTGGGGGGAGTGGACTGGAATAAAGATTTATGAAAAAATGAAAGTAGAAGGGTGGCGGGGGGTGGAAGTTATCGATTGTTGAGAGAAATAGGGGACAAAGTGAGACTGAGGAGTTAATTGGATCTGTTGTGAAAATAAGGTCTAATTGCCTGCCCATAAAATTAGACATACCACTGACTCGGCATAGACTTGAGTCTGTTAAGCGATCTAAGAAGAGACATTTCTTAGCTGAGTTGGCATTTGAAGCGATGAAAAACTATTGATCATCTGATGGAGTCCACTGTAGCTGAGGAAGATTAAAGTCGCCAAAAATAAGGATATCATCAATAGGGTCTGACAGGTCAATTAAATAATCGATCGCATCAATAACAAATTGGTAAGATTCGATAGGTTGAGCTGGTAGGATGTAGCAACGTTATATGTAACGTAAAGGGACTTGAGAGGCAGTGATATTTTTATTGCGACAAAGTCGGCTTTAGAGGATGAAGAAATTGTAATGGGAGAAGAGTTAAGGCTGTTGTCCTTCGCCAGTAGGACGCCTCGACAGGGGGAATCTTTATTTGTGCGGGTAGGATCGTCGTCGCGGAAAACATTAAAAGTAGGAGGGAACAATTCCTGGTTCTTTATGTCGGGAATCAAATTGGTTTCGGTCAAGGCGTAAATATCAAAGGGAAGAGCATGCGAAGGGGATCAAGAATAGGAGCATTGGAGGAGGGAGATAGAGATAAATGATTGGATATGGAGTTGGACGAGGGATGAGATGTGGGGTTTAAGGTATGGGAGTTAATGAAGTTAGGGTACTTAGCTCCAGTTTTAAGGTCGAAGTTGGGAATTGGGTTGCTAACTGGGTTTGGTGGCGTAGAAGGTTGAGAAGGAATAATATGGGTAGTTGGGGTTAAGTTGAAAGAGACGCGTTGGCGCGGGGACTTCGGTGGAACGGGGGGAATTGGGGGATTAGAAGATTGGTGTGTAAGGGCTTTGTGTCGGATAAGTGAGGAGGGAGGACTAAAATTGGGGAATAAGTTTGTTTTGAAGCTCCAGTTGGGGTCGAGATTAGAGCTTCGTTTTTTGGAAGCATATTTTTTATTTGGAAGGGAGTTGGAGAGGGGTCTTTTTTAAGTTTATTGTTAACACTACGATTATTTTTAACACTCTCATTACTCTCGAGATGTACGTTTTCTCGTTCTTCAGAGCATTTAGTAATTCTTATCTTCCCAGGTTTAGTTGTCTTACCAGGAGGAGTAGGGAACAACCACGAATATTTGGTTGGGATGTTGACTTCGAAGCTGCAGGAACTGTTGGAGTCAGCGGGGGAAATCATCTGGCACTCGCTAATGGTGATAGCGTAACTTCGGTGAAAGAAATACCGCACCCAAGAAACATCAGCGTGTTGAGAGGCCCCTTCAACGAAGAATGCCGTATGGTTTCCCTGTTTCAGCTTTTCGAGTCTGTTTTTCCATTCATGAAGTTCCAAATTGATTGAGCAGTTTGCGTGGAGCGGCGACGGGCGGGATTTTAGTTGGTAAAGGCAAGACGGTTTCGGTTTCCGTTGTTAGGGTGGCTGGAGGAGTATTTGAAAATGATGGCAAATGAGACTCCGTGTCTACTAATTCATTATGAATTGAGACATTGTACGGGGAACTAGCCTGGAACTGAATTTGATCGGGTATTCCATCGATTTTGTGGGAAGCCAATCTCACTTCTTTACCGATTTCGGCAACGGTCAACCGAGTTGCTATGAGTTCCTCGCTGACATCAATCATTTTTAGGGTTAGGTCATCGAGCGTAGAATCTGATGGATGCGGGATGTGATGTGTTGTTTTGGAGGAGGATTGAAAAAGCAAGTCGAGATCAGTACGGAGAAGGTTGATAGAGTCGTTTATGTGTGTGAGTTCGTTGGACTTAAGGGGGTTGGCAAAATTTGTTTTTTTAGGAAAGCTTTAATTCCGTCGAAGTGATATTTGATCACTTCGCTCTCGTTGTCGTGGTTAGATTTGTTTTTCGATAGGTTTTGGATCGCTGCCAGTTGCTTTTCGATCATTCTTCCTGTGGACTTGTAAGCATCCACATTACTATCAATGCAGTTTATTGAGTCTTCAATCTTTTCTATTCTGTCCAAAATAGTTCTGCTAATATGACCATTCTCGGTTAGCATCGCATTGATAGACTCGTTGTTGCATTTAATTGCCAACATAACGTGAGCCAATCTGATCTCTTTGCACTCGTCGCAGTAAAAATTGAAAAGACTGCAATAATCCTTGAGGTAGGTTATGGATCTCCGGGTTAGTCCGATGCATATGGCATGGAATGATTTTCCACAGAGACCATTGCATGCTACCCATTCGGCGTTGGGGTTAACAATTGAGCACAAAACACTAGCACAGCACTTTTCCATTATTAGTTTATTAATTAGTTAATTTTTGTTTGGATTTTTTTTTTTTGTTTTGTTTTGGTTTTGTTTTGTTTTGGGGTCAAAACTGGCACACATTGAGTTTGAGGAATCGGCAGACAAAACTAGGTCGACGAACAACGGTAGATATACTGAGTCGGCAGTTTACGGGACTTTGAAAAAAAAGTGGAAAATGATAACTGAACATGGTATACGGGAGAAAAAGAAAAACACGTCCGCACAGGTTGACAATTGAAAAAAAATGGGACCTTAAATTAGCCATTCGGAGAAGCAAAAACAACAGCTTTAAAGAACTCTGCGAGGAAGCAGATATCAATCCCTGGGGTACCGCCTACAGGACGGTCAAGGCAAAACTAAAGGGCTCTAGGACACCCCCACCCTTATGCCCTTTGCTGATGTAAAAAATAGTGTCGGGATTATTTCCACCGCAAGCACAAACAGAGCATATAGAACCACCACAGGAAGTAGGTGAGATCCCACCAGTAATGCAAGCGGAACTTCTGGATGTATGCAAACGATTTAGCAAATATTAAATCACCTGGATTGGACGGCATACCAAACAAGGTCCTTAAGCTAGCCGTTAAAATAAACACAGAGGCATTCATGAAAATGTGGAAGTGTTTAACAGAAGGGGTTTTTCCTGGAACCAATGGAAAAAGCAACGTATTGTGCTGCTGTCCAAAGAGAATAAACCACCAGATGAGCCCTAGACATACCGTCCCATATGCTTACTAGAAACGATTGGTAAAATACTGGAACGAATAATATGCAACCGACTGGAGGTGTCAATTGATGAAGCCGGAGGACTCTCAAACCAGCATCATGGATTTGGAAAGGCTCGCTCTACAGTAGATGCTATTCGGAAGGTAACTACGACCCTAGAAGAAGCCATTCAGGGCAGCAGATGGAGAGGAGGTACCAAAAAATACGGCGCCGTAATAACACCTGGACGAAATAGAAGACATTCGCAATGAATGTATTCGAAAAGTTAGACGGTGGATGGCAGCAGTTGGGTTAGAGCTGGCAGAACATAAAACGGAAGCAGTTCTGGTAACCAGTCGCAAGGAAAGAGAAACAATAACCATCAGGGTGGACGATCACGATATAACATGAAAACCGGCTATCAGATTCCTAGGTATGATGATCGATGTTAGGCTCATTTACAAGGAACGCCTTGAAAGAATGGGCGACAAAGCCGCAAAAGTGAGCGCTGCCTTATGCAGAATAATGACAAACATAGGAGTGCCCAGACAACAAGTGAGACTAGTTCTGTCAAGGGTGGTGCAGTCAATCACATTGTACTCTGCACTAATATGGGCGAAAGAATTGAAAATTAAGTCATACGCAACAAAGACTAACTCTGTCAACAGACTATGTGCTCTGAGAGTATGCAGTGCATATCGGACAGTATCAGATGATGCTATATACGAGTATGTCATTGCGGGAATGCTACCAGCAGATATATTGGCTACTGAGCTACAAAGGACCTACGATGCCAGAATTCGGGAACCCGGAGTTTCAGTCAAATTTATTAAGCTACAAGTGTGTGGCAAGAGTGATGGAACCAGTCTACAAAGGGGAAATGGACCTACCGACTTATACCCGATATTCGTAAATGTGTAGAACGTAATTACGGAGAAGTAGATTTTTACTTCAGCCAGCTCCTAACTGGACATGGCTGCTTTCAATCATATCTATACAGGTTTGGTCTGAAGGAATCTCCCTTCTGCTTAAACTGCGGAACAGTCAGGGAAGATGCACAGCACGTATTTCTCTAGTGCCCACACTTTAGAACAGAGCGCAGAGAACTAGAGAAAATTGGGGAGATACCAACTCCTCAAAACATCGTAAACCATATGCTAATATCAAGTATAATATCGGATGCGGTGAAACAGGCTGTGGCAAAAATAATGCAGAAACTTCGGTGGTTGGAAAGAGTCAGAGAGAGCACTAATGCAAATAAAACCCAGACATCTCTAATATAGGGTTTTCCAATAAGGACTTGACAACTTTCTTTTTAAATAAAACGCAAACCATTTGAGATATTTCAAAAACTTTATTATCGGCTTGAAGTACAGTCAAAACATTTATGAATGGAACTCGACTTCGTTCATATGGCCACCGCGGGGACGTTTGCAGCGGTCGATTCGTTGGACCCAATTTTCAACGACTCAGCCACACATTTCGGCCGAAACGGCCGCTATTTCGCGTTCAATGTTGACTCTGAGCTCTTCCAACGTCGACGGCGTGTTGGCATAAACCAATGACTTAACGTAGCCTCACAGAAAATATTCAAGCGGCGTTAAATCGCACGAACGAGGCGGCCAATCAACTGGCCCATTTCTTGAGATAATACGCTCACCATCCATACTCTTCAATAAATCGATTGTAGCGTGTGCTGTGTGGCTTGTGGCATCATCCTGTTGAGACCACATGCCGTCCAAGTCCATATCTTCCAATTCGGGCCAAAAATAATCGGTGATCATGGCGCGATAACGCTGACCATTCACAGTAACGTGACGATCGTTATCGTCCAAGTCCATATCTTCCAATTCGGGCCAAAAATAATCGGTGATCATGGCGCGATAACGCTGACCATTCACAGTAACGTGACGATCGTTATCGTCGACGAAAAAATATGTCCCAATAACGCCGCCGGCATGCAAACCGCACCAAACAGTTATTTTTTGTGGATGAAGTGGTGATTCATGAGGCACATGTGCTTATTGACGAACCCATTGAGCAAA
The DNA here is from genome assembly GCA_949129095.1 of Volucella bombylans. Taxonomy (NCBI): domain Eukaryota; kingdom Metazoa; phylum Arthropoda; class Insecta; order Diptera; family Syrphidae; genus Volucella; species Volucella bombylans. The sequence goes on from OX422142.1 coordinate 151,115,630, forward strand.
AAATGGGCTTCGTCACTGAAGATGATTTTGCGATGAAATTCATCATCTTGGCGCATCTTCTCCAGAACCCAATCGGAGAACCTACGTCGCTTCAAATGGTCCGTCGGCTTCAATTCTTGAGTCAGCTTGATCTTGTATGGGTGTAAAGCAAGATCCTTACGCAAAATACGCCATAATGTGGTCTGAGCGATGCCCAATTCTTGAGAACGCCGTGGAATTGACTGATTTGGACCGTTTGCTACGGACGCCTGAACGTCACTTCGACCAACCCGTTGTCTCACTTACACGGCAACATCACACAACGAATATGTAGACTCAAATTGTTGCATTAAACTAGTTATTGCCTGTCTACTAGGGCGAGAATTACGACCGAAAATTGGAGTTAACGCTCCAATCACCGACTCCGAATTTCGGTAGAAAATTTTTATAATTTGCAGAGCTGCTCGTTAGTGTACTTTACCATGATGAAAATGTTGAGTTTGCTGAATAAATTGACAGTGACAGTTTGATAATTAGTGAAAGAGTGCGTTCACAAATTAAATTCAAAACTGTCAAGTCCCTATTGGAAAACCCTTTACAACAAAGAACAGTAAATACTGTACACAATGTCGAACATTTAGTGCTTACCAGCACGGCGAAGTAGTACTTAACGGCAGCTCCGTGGGGAGAGTGGTAGAAGAGTGCAGGATATGGGCACCCCCGAAATCGAGTACTTGGGGTTTGCGAATCGTGCATGCTGATAGCCCGGGCTATTAGTATCTTTCGAAGATTGCCACATCCTTGGACGCAACCAAAAAAAAAAATAAAAAATAACGCCGCACGCGCCGAGATTTTTCCAAGAACTAGGTCTAATAACGCCTTATAGCCCCTGTAATACACAAACAGGCAAGTCGTTGAATCCCGCTCAGTATCTTTATTTTTGACTTTCATTTAGCCTTGCTTCACTACCGCACTGTATAGTATGATTGGCTGCACCTCTTCTCTAACCTCTTCCTTCAAGCGCACCACAGCCTACAAGTTGGCACCATTCAAGTAATGCGCGCTCTACAGCTACAATATGATACCTTAACTGCCTATGTTATGTTGGACGAATACATGAATAAGCATCAGGTTCCTTTCATTACCATTACCAAAGGTCAAGCTTTGAGTCCGCATCAGTCCAGATCGTTAGATTGAAAACATGTGTATGGTATACGTAGCTTGGTACACCTTATCCTTGGCGATTTTTCCAGAATTCTTTTCCGAATAAAATGAATTCGTATGGATCACATACAAATTCTTCCAACAAGTGCTTGTTCCTACAACCGTTTGACCCTTCCTTGCGATAAGTGGTATTCGAACGAACTCCTAACAAGGTCGCCATGCCGTTATTATGGAAAATTTATCCCTTCACATGAAAATCTAATAACCGAGTCGAATTCATGTGAAATCTTAATTAGCCCTACACCTTTGAATGTTTTAAGCGCTTCGCTAAACCTTTCACTAGAATCCTTCCAATTCTGCTTCGAATTAAATAAGAACACGTTTCAATTAAACTCTGACTATACAACGCTCAAAGTCGCGCGTATTCATCTCAAGTCGTAACGCAGTAAGTTTACACACACGTAAAAGCCATGAAGTACCCAGCAGGTAACTAAAGCAAGCACCAGGAGTCCGCAATAAAAAATGCCGAACGCATGAAACCACCCCCTCAGGTTGAAGGATTTGTCTATAAATTATTTCGCTTGCTCCTTTATATTTATGTACGTCTATTCACTCGCCTCGTCTGTATTTCGAGTATATTGTTAGTTTTTATGAGACCAAATCGTCAAACACATACTGTGTACGAGTGTATGAATGTGAGGTGAGAAATGGTATGTTGCCGCCATTCAACATCCTGCTGATGATGGCGAGTCGAGCACGTGGCAGAGGTGCTGGTAGACTTCATTTCTCAAATAAATTGGCTACCAAATTCCGTTCATGCTATAAGTTGGGTGACCTTACCTCATGCTCATCCATCTCCACCTATTGCATCAGCCCAACTTTATTAATTAAAATTTGATATTGATTTCAGTAGACGGTGGGTGTCGTCGGGCTCTCTCGAAATGAGTTACCGAATGTCTGTCTATGGAGGGTGATATCGATTGCCAGCACTTTCTATCACACAATTTTAATGGAAAATGTGTATACGGGTTCTAAGCAGAACTACAGGGTATCGATAATCAATATTCAGTTTGGGAATTATGGATACGGATAGTTTGCCGAACTAATCATCAAAGTTTGCGGTTGGATGCATGGGAGTTATCAGAAGGACTAATGTCCTATCAGACGGTATTTTGAAATTTGACAGCTCAGCATAATAGAATTATAGTCATCCTACTTAAGTCAATTTTAGTGGAAGGACAAAGTTTTCAATCGGAGCAGTAGTCGAAGGTTGATGTAGATGAATAAAATTTGAGGAAAGCTCGTGCGTCATCATTTAGCTTGTTAATGAATAAAGGGAAATTCTTGAAATACGAATCGCAGAAAAATCAGCATTGTTTTAATAATGCAACATTTCTATTGCTCAGCGCTGATGGTACATATGTAACGAGTGCCTGAAGAAAAATTTCAGCAAAAATTAATGTGAAAAATGTTTACACATTTCTTTCGATCTGACCTCTCAAAGCGACAAGACGTCCTCCAAACATGTCTATCCTGTCACGCTTATAAGTTATATGCAAGTTTCTAAGCCCTTCTCGAGGTCTTGTTTCTATATACTCCGACCGAGCTGGATTTTCTTCGAAAGCGCTCGTCGGAATAACCCCTGACAAGCCCCTACTCGAATAAATAAAACCAGGCAGATTCTTGGAACGGGCACCAGAGACGTCAAGCTAAATATCAAAAACATGCCATCAAGAAGAATTGGCTGAACGAGATACGGCTCTCACGCTAAACTAAGTTTTTTTTTTATAATTTGAGCGTGCTCAAGGGATTCATGTACCCTTAAAATGTGTGCACACAACGCGGGTGAAGGAAAATCTGGGAGAATGGAAAGAGAGGTACCTATGAACGTTGGCCTTAAATTTTTGAAGGTTATAATGACTAGGAAATAAAGACTTGGGCAGGGAATTCCATAAGCGAATTGTACGGCGTAGGAACGAACCACAATATTTTGGAGTATGTCCGAAAGTGGGCTTAAGAATATACTGATGAGCATTCATAGCGAGACGGGTGTTACGGTTGAAGGTTTGTAGGGGTGGAATACTAATGGCTATTTCTATGGAGCACTGGTGGTGGAAATAACGATAAAACAGAGTGAGACATGAAACATTGTGTCGGCGTTCGAGGATGTCCATTTTGTGAGGGATCATAGTATCACCTATGAGCTTTATCGCACGATTTTTAATCCTATCTATTAGGTGCAGAGATCATGTTTTGGGAGCACCCTACCAGATGTGGGCGTTGTATTCCAATTTTGGGCTGATAATTGCCTTACATATTGCGGCCTGATCAGAGGGGGTGGCTTGTTCGTTCTACAGCCGAAGTGCAGGACGTGAGTCAGGGAACGAATATGAAAAGCACAGAGTACTCGTACTGTCATCAGCAAAGGAATATATTGGATTAGAAGCAGCAGTTAAAAGATTGTTGATGAAAATTAAAAAGAGTGTCGGAGGCAGAACGGAGCCCTGAAGCACACCAGCATTTATTTTGTGAATATCAAACTTGAAAGTTATATAGTTTCTAATCTATTGAAGAAGAGAGTCGTTAATTCCAAACGCACGCATTTTTGACAAAAGACCCTGATGCCAAACTCTATCAAATACTTTAGAAATATCAAGTGCAACTATCTTGCTTTAACCAGATTGATTCCACTTTTCGGTGAGAAATTCTATCAAATCACCAGTGGGCCGGTTGCTAAGAAAACCATATTGCCGGTCATTGAGAAGTTTTCGTGTTTCGAGATATTTCATGAGCTGCGTTTCCATGACCTTGGAAAGAAGGGACTTACGTCCCAATGTGCCTGTATGAGGAAAGAGAAGAAGATTCGCCTTTTTTATTGACGGGCCGGACAAATACCGCTTTTCATCTGTTCGGAAAGAGTCCTAAAGAGTAGGATTGATGGAAAAGCTTACGCAGTGGTTTTCCCAGATCTTTAAGTACTTCTGCTACTAAACGAGTGCGAAAATGGATTCGTCCGCTTGAAGATTCGACGCACTCAAGTGTAGGAGGAGACAAAGCAAAGTCTGTAAGTCTTGAACTGGCCGCAAAGTGTGCAGCAAGCAGATTGGCTTTGTCCAAAGAGCTGACAGCTGGAATGTCATGGAATGGAACGACCAAACATGCTTACTACCTTTGGGACATTGTAGTATTTGCTGCCTCAGATTTTGGTCATATTGAAATCTTGAGAAAGACGTTGCAGTCATTCCTGGCTCGTATAAACTTTTTTCGTTTTCCTCTGTCGGGTTGGTCTTAAAGGAACGAAAAAACATTTCTCAAACTCTGACGGCCTCTTTACAGTTCAAGTCGTACTATGCCTTTTCTTTTGGTCTGATACTCTTCATCCGATGAGGGTTAAAACATTTCATTCGAAGGAGAATAGTGTCAGTGATCATATCAGCAGCGGCATCTACGGCGTCATCGAGGAAACATAACGACCAGGTAGATTTCTTAAAGAAGGTGTTCAGTCCGCTCTAATTGGTTTTCTCGTATCGCCATACGGTTCTTTTAGGAATTTTTTCTCTAACTGTGTGGTCGGTGTACAAGAAATTAGCTGATATGACACAATGGTCCGACGAGCCTAGAGGGGAGAGCACATCAACGGTGTACTTATCAGGGTGAGAAGTTAAAAACAAGTTCAGAGTGTTGGCGGTATGACTATCAACGTCTGGTATTCGCGTGGGCTCATTTTCAACACACCGTCCTTCGGGTATTGTCTGCCCAGAATTGTGTATATTGAAATTGCCCGTAATCATCATACGATTTCAGTATGAGGATACAGGGATACAATACTTTGAATGGAGTCAGACAGTTAATCGAACTCGTTAAAGGTCGAATTGCTGTCCAGTTTGGGGCTTTTGTAAATAAAGCAATAATGGATAATTTGCTTACGGAGATGGAACTTTAACGACATGAACAGGGACTACATTGTAGTGGAGTTTGGTAAGCTACATCACTACGCACGTAAATGGCGAGACCACAGTGAGAGAAGAATAATGGCACTAGTTCGTAGCCAGATATGAGAGGCGTGGGCGGAAATCTACTTGTGTTTCTCTAAGTGCCAAAACAGCTGGCCTGTATATACAGACGTGGATATACGCAGAAAAGTGTTTACTTTTTAGCCCGCAAATTTGATTATATTCACTTTAAATTCAAGAGTCATTATGAGAAAAAAGTACCTAGAGGCACAATAGTGCGAAAGCGAGGTGCCGGTTGCTGCAATACAAAGAATATACACCGCTGTTACGCATATGGATGACCCTATTTCCGTTTATTAATTAAAAAAAACTTATGAACACATACGAAGTATGTGATCTTAATATAATTTTGTCTTTCTATGTTTCTTCCTGTGTCCAACGTACATCAAATGGTAATCCAACACTCGAATAAATATCCTCCACAAGCAGCAGTTCAATAGCAATTTGTTCACCCCAAAAGCACTTTTTGCTGTTTTAAATGAATAGCCCCGAGCCTTAGTCGGAATTTAAATCTGAAAGAAAGCGGTCGTGTTCAATACTATAATAATCAACTATTTACGAGTATCTTTTCCTATTTTGACTTTACGTCATATCACCACCAAAGTCCTTCTCCTTGTGCTGTCACTTCTCTCAAATTCTGATTTCGTGTCTCATTCATTCAAAAAACAATTAAACTCATATTTAAGTGTCCTTAACCCCTTAACTGACATGCTGCAGATACCAGTCCCCATTGCACTACACCAAGTGTAATCAGTAGTCAGTTCTTTGCCTGTTGGCATTTTTGAATTAAGGACTCGGTTTAGTCTGACTATGCCCAAAGATCCATTTTTGTATAGGTGAACTTGCAATTTGGGACTGTGATACCAACTATCGGGAATAAATTGGTGGTTGACATGTTTGACCACTGTGGATATAAGCCTCGTCACTAAGTTTACAGTGCCTGCTAAATCAGGTGCTTTTTCAGAGAAGGTGTTACTCTGCTCTCCAGTAAAAGTCTTGAAGTCGTAACTGAATCTGGAAACTCCACTTAGAACTTTGTTCTTGTAACCCCACTTGTGAAGCTTAACTGGGTTATATTGCTTCAATTCGTGACGGCAGCTACTGGGTATTACATGCTCACCCACCGCAAGAAACTCTACAATTGTACAAATCCGTTGATTTATTTTTTTCCCAAAACTGGTCTTGTTTTAAAAAGTTTGTCGCATCCATTTGGTCCAAAAGGCGCGTACGACGCCAACTTTAATTTTGGATGTTGTGGGAAGAGGTGTTACAGCTCGTCCATTCTGACTTAAGACTCGCCCTCGAGTATTTTTGCAGCCGCTGGATCTGAGACCTCTACATCGAAGTTCTTAGAGTCAGCTTCATCTGTTTCGCCTTCGGATTGGCTATTATCACCAAAAGGATCGCACCACCTCTTCATGAAGTTATCGACCCGAATTTCCTTTGGGTCCGCTGCTGTCCTGGAATATCTCTCAGAACATATCGGCCATTTGGCAACACTTTCGCCACGATATATGGGCCCCTGTAAATTGGATCAAGCTTTCGAGACTCCCCTATTGCTGTAGGTTCACTTTGTGTCAGTACTAAGTCATATACCTCATACTTAATTGGTCGTTCATGTGTCTTATTGAAACGTTCTTTCTGCTTTTGGTGGTCTATGGCGATATTGTATAGGGTGGTATCTCGCTTCTGATCCATTTCGTTTTGATTCCGGTATCCGTTCTGTTCAAGCTCTAGCAGTACCTTGTCTCAAGCGATTCATCTTGGCGTATAGGCAAACATCAATTCATGTGGGGTCATCTTTGTGATTGCGCTCCTCGCCGTATTCAAACTGCTGCGTATGAGTACACTTGAGTGCTGCTAGTACCGTGCGGTTGACCCTCTCAAATTGTCCGCAAGGCAGTGGTATTTTAACGGCCGTCATAATGTGCTGTACCTCGTAAGTTTGGCAGTATTTTGTGAATTCGTTCGCCGTGAATTCTGTACCTCTCTCGGTGTTTAAGCGCTTAGGCATCTCAAAGTATTTGCTGATCTGGTTAAGCATAGTTATCACCCCCTTAGTATTGGTCGTCCTTACCGCTTTCAAAATCGTATATTTGGTAAGTTGTCCACTAGTGCTACCAAGTGTTTAGTTCATCCTCTTCCAGCAATGAAAGGTCCGTGGCTCAAGTGGTAGTGGACTGGCTTCCAAATCGGAAGGTTTTGTGTTCGAATTCCAGCCTTGCCCGAAAGACATATTCATTTTCAGTTAACGAAAATCAAGTATGACGAGTAGTTGACTGTATGAAAAGGTATTGGCACTCTGTTCACACAATGCAGCTCACCCTCCGCCGCTCCACCCTTTCTCTTTGTATATGCACACTCCACACATTCTTTGACATAACCCTTGACAAAGAAAGCACTACCTATTTTCTCTGATTACCGTCGCTTTGAAAAAGTCTCCTTCCATCTAGTTGGTATTCCTTATGCAGATTCTCTCTATCACTGCTACAAGTTGTCGCTTTAAGTTGCCAATGTATGGTGGCTAGCCAATCATCGTCATCAATGCATATGTTTAGTACGTTGGCGGATGCTTTCTACATCTCCCTTTCTTCTTCCAGTGGTTGGCGACTCATGGCATCCTCCCTGGTTGGTGAACTGTTGAGAACTCAAATTCCTGAGGTTTGAGCCACCATCTTGGTATCATCTTTTCTTTCTTCTGAGTTACTTCAATTGCTTCACAATTCGTTATAACCTTAAATGCCTTCCCCAGTAGATATATTCCAAACCTATCCAGACTTTCTACGACATCTAGGACCCCCAGCTCATAGCTGTGGTATTTCGCCTCCACCTCCGTTACTTTTCTGCCAAAATACGCCACCGGTCTCAGTGTATCATCACGCTTCCCTAGTTGTATCAATATGCCGACAAGTCCTACAGTCGAGGCATCGGTATGAGCATACCAGGTTGACAAAATGTAAACTAAAGTTTTCCTTCTATAATACGCTTTCTATAACGAAGTGCTGCTACTGAGTAGTTATATAGGACATCCCATCCTTTTTCTCCATTTAAGATATTTATTTTCCTCTAAGACATGTTTTCCAACTTTTTTTAGAATTGGACAAACACCAAGGAAGTGCAAGACATCTTCTGTCTTTTTCATGTTGCAGAGTTCACAAAGTGTTGGTAAATGTGGTCGATGTGGCATAAAGTTTAAATGGACAAGTTCACCTCTCATTTTGAAGACAGTACTTATTTTTTCAGCTGAGTAACTGTTAAGGAAATACGATTTTTTCATTTAGAAAATGGTTAAGTTTGCTGTAATAGTTCCTGAAGAGTGACGATTTGGCTTCTTCAACATAGTGGTCATACGTATGTCTGCCAGGATTCTCCAAACTTGAGTTAAATTTTTCTCTTATAGTAGATGAGGTTGCTCGTTCACCTGAGCTGTCAGATTCATTCCGCATTCGGACGCTACTTTCTGCCATTCCTCGCAGATGTTTCCATTTGTTCTAGATATGCTTTTAAAAACTACGTTTGGTATTCTGGATGTATTCATCTCTAATAATTTTAAATTATAATTGAAGTGCAGTTTGACGGTGTACAATCGCAGGGAGGAGTTCCAGTTTCTATGTTTAGCATGTTGTTAGGGGTATTTTTTGGTAGTCGGAATATCCTCTTCAAGAATTAGCAAATACATTTTTCCACCTCATCGTAACATTTGTACACCCATATCTGAGTTTCGTAGAGCATTATCGAGGCTGCAATCGAATGGAACAAAGTTTGTTTTGCACTTAGCGACACATAATTGTTTTTGAAACAGCATTCCCAAACTGAACAGATAGCTCTTACAGCTAATTTTTCACCAAAAAAAACTTGAAAAAGGCATTTAATTTTGGTGGGGGCGAATGCCCCCATTTATTCGGCTTAATACAAGCTATAACTTAAAAAATAAACTTAAACTAAAACTTAAAACTAAGGTTGGTTGGAGTGGTGAAGGAGAACGGATTTGAGGTAGGGAGTGGTGCGGTGGAAGTCAAAGACGGTAGGGTTTGAGTTGATTTGACGTTTGGAGAGATTGGTTTGTTCGCGCCATAGGAGGTGTGGTGGGTTGGTAGATAGAAGAGTCGAGGGGTACGTAGATTACGAGGGTTAGTGTTGAGGAAAATGGAGTTGTGAAGGGACGCGCATTCAACGTGACCTGAAAGGAGTCGATGGATGAAGAGAAAGTCTGCTGCATCTCTGCGATCTTCGAGGGTGTTTAAGTTGATAAGGTTGAGACGATTTTGATAGGGGGGCAGATTAAAAGGATCGTCCCAGGGCATACCTCGAAGAGCAAATCGAAGAAAACGACGCTGAATGCTTTCAATTCTTGAGATATGAACACGATGATATGGGGACCATACTTGACTGGCGTACTCTAGGAGGGGGCGAACAAAGGTAATATAGAGGGACCTGGTCAAGTATGGGTTGGTGAATTCTTTGGACCACCGTTTTACAAAACCTAGTGCAGAGTTGGCTTTGAGGATTATCTCATCCATATGTAAACGGAAGTTGAGCTCGCTTTCACACAAAATGCCGAGTTCGCGAAGAGACTGTACGGAGGAGATAGGTTGGTTATGGAGAAGATAGAGTCGGGGAGGAGATTGGTTCCGCTTATGTGAGATGGTGATGGATTGGCATTTGGCGATGTTAAGTTCCAAAGAATTTTTGAGGCACCAGATCGAGAAACTATCAAGATCTTGTTGAAGGAGGAAAGAGTCATGGGGAGAGGAAAAGGTTTTGAAAAATTTGGTATCGTCGGCGTAAAGGGAGACAGACGAGTGTTTGATGATCATATCGAGATTATTTATGGTTAATATAAAAAGAAGGGGACCGAGATGGCTGCCTTGTGGAACTCCAGAGGTGGCCAAAAATGGAGCGGACTGGGCTGACCTAAAACGAACACTGTAAAAACGGTTTTCGAGGTAAGAGGATATCCATTTTAACAATATGGGTTCAAAGCCGAGGGCAGACAATTTAAAGATAATTAACCGATGAGAGATTTTATCGAAGGCTTTGCTAAAATCGGTTGCAACTACATCGACTTCATTGCCATTCTCTAGGGCAGAGAGGGCAAAGGATACGAATTCAACGAGATTTGTGGTGGTTGACCTACCCTTTAAGAAGCCATGTTGTCTAGGGGAAATAAGTGATTTGCATTGTAAGCTTAGAGCTTCATACAAAATACTTTCGAAGAGTTTGGGTATATGGGAGAGTTTAGCGATGGGACGATAGTTGGTTATTTCATTCTTTGATCCTTTCTTGTGGATCGGGGTTATGAAGGAGGTTTTCCAAACCTGAGGAAATTCTCCTTGTGAAAGGGATAGACGGAAGAGATTAGAAAGGGCAAGGGAAAGAGAGGAAGAACATTTTTTAAGAAATATGGCAGGGAGGCCATCTGGGCCGGGTGTGAATTCGTCATTGAGTTGGTGTAATTTATGTTCGATATAAGACGGATCAAAAATATGAGAGAGAAGTGGGTCATTAGAGAAGTTCAGTAGGTAACTAAAATAGGATGGATCTGGTACAAAGGAGTCGTTGGTGAAGGATTGTTTAAAAAATGTGGCAAATAGGTTGGCAATGGTGAGTGGATCGGTTGATGACCTGTTGTTGAAAGAGAGGGAAGGAGGTTAACCATCGGACTTTCTTTTGTAGTTAACAAATTGGAAAAAGGACTTAGGGTGGTTTATAAGGTTGACTTGCGCATTGTTAAGGTAGCGCTGGTAAAGGGAATCGTAAAGTTCGGTGAAATGAAGATAAGCACCAAGTTAGTTGGAATAGTCGGTAAAGGATCTGGTACGCAGGAAAACAGCCCATAACTTATTTCTCTTATTTCGTAAGGAACGAAGCTTGCGATTATACCAGGGAGGACTAGTAGATGATGTTTTAAGGCGGGAAAACGGAACGTAAAGGGAAAAAGAATTAAATATTTCTTTATAAAAAATGGATAAGGCATCATTTATACTTAGGTTGTGAAAGTTAAAGAGGGATCTGCTGAGATATTCACTGATTTTGTGAAAGTTTGCTTTATGAAAGTCGTGGGATGAGAGAGTTGTGGGGGGAGTGGACTGGAATGAAGAGTTATGAAAAAATGAAAGTAGAAGGGGGGGATGGTAGTTATCGATTGTTGAGAGAGATAGGGGACAAAGTGAGACTGAGGAGTTAATTGGATCTATTGTGAAAATAAGGTCTAATTGCCTGCCCATAAAATTAGATATACCACTGACTTGGCATAGTCTTGAGTCTGTTAAGCGATCTAAGAAGAGACATTCCTTAGCTGAGTTGGCATTTGAAGCGATGAAAAACGATTGATCATCTGATGGTGTCCACTGTAGCTGAGGAAGATTAAAGTCGCCAAAAATAAGGACATTATCAATAGGGTCTGACAGGTCAATTAAATGATCGATCGCATCAATAACAAATTGGTAAGATTCGATAGGTTGAGCTGGTAGGATGTAGCAACGTTATATGTAACGTAAAGGGACTTGAGAGGCAGTGATATATTTATTGCGACAAAGTCGGCTTTAGAGGATGAAGAAATTGTAATGGGAGAAGAGTTAAGGCTGTTGTCCTTCGCCAGTAGGACGCCTCGACAGGAGGAATCTTTATTTGTGCGGGTAGGATCGTCGTCGCGTAAAACATTAAAAGTAGGAGGGAACAATTCCTGGTTCTTTATGACGGGAATCAAATTGGTTTCGGTCAAGGCGTAAATATCAAAGGGAAGAGCATGCGATTGACGTAGGACAGCATTGGTTTTAGAGCGATGTAGAAATGTAAGAGGGATGTTGTGGGGTAGAGGTGTGAGGCAGGATGGTTTAAGCGCTGGCAAGGGAGGCACGTTATGGACGAAAAAATTTGTCGTGGTCGGCTCGGCTTTGCTGTAGGTGTGATACTCGTTTAGAGTGAACATAGTTGCCGAATGCAGCAAGGTCGTCTGCTACTTTCTGAGGGGACATGTTAAAAATCTCGTGGTACCTGACATAAAGGTTCCTGAGACTGATAGGGTCGGATACAGGATACAGGATACCTAGATATTTGTATATGGATACAACTTTAATTTCTTCACCGTCTAACTTCCAGTTTTCCAAACGTGATTAACGACCTCCTGCATTTCTAAATATCATGACTTTTGATTTCTTTTCAACAGTGAGATTCCAACATTTACAATATGCACTAAGTCTGTTTATCATTCAATTCATACCTTGGATAGTGTCACACAGAAAGACGATATCATCCGCTTACATCAATGCCGGGATTGTAACATTGCAGAACCTTATTCCACCTTTAACCTCATCGGTTATATCATTAATGTACTCGTACAATATAGAAAGTAATGCACTTAGAATACAGCCTTGTTTAACGCCCATTGACGTTTTGAATTCTTCAGAGATTAAATCCCCATTCCCCAATATTATTCTCTTACAAAACTCGCAGGAATTGAATGATTTTGCTTGATACACTGACTTTCGAGAGCTTGTAAAAGAGTACTTCACGTGATGTTGTATCGAAAGCTGCTCGAAAATCTACAAAGAATGCGTACAACTTTTTTTTTCTTGCTCTTGTAAGATTCAGCAATATTAGTTAGGCAGAATATTTGGTCGATTGTAGAATAACCTCTTCTAAATCCTGCAATGCGGCAAAAAGTTTAGCTGAAGTGTTCAAAAATGTGATACCTCTGTAGTTCTTCGGGTCTTTGTAATCGCCTTTCTTATGAAGGGGGAAGATGATTGCTTTGTTGAATGCATCAGGGACATTTGTAGAATCAAAGATTCGATTATATTCTATTGTGAGAGAATATATAAACTCGTTTGTGCAATTTTTATAATGTTCAAACGGGATGCGATCAATACCTGGTGCTTTGTTTGATTTCGTGTTGTTTATAACTTCTTTGACTTTTTCCAGAGTAAACTCAGGGTCTAATTTTTCATCTATGAGTAGAGGGGCTGCATATTGAAATATTGGGGAGGTTAGTGGGGCATTGAGAAACTTATCGGAATGAGTCCTAAGTTGCGGGGATTCAAGAGACAAGATGTTTGATGTGGACATGTGGTCCGAAAAGATCTCACTTCCAACTTTAAAACTGTCCAGAAGTTTATACCAACTTCCCGAGACAAAGCAGTAATCTATTATTGAGCATGCTGATCCCCTGATAAAGGTCAGTTCACCTTCCGAATCACCTTTGCAACTACCATTCAACAAAAGCATGTCAAACTCATCGGCAAGTTCAAGAATTTTTGCTCGTTTGGGGTCCTTCGATTTCCGATGAGGTTCCAAAAAACTGCTGTTGTATCCGGATGCGAAGTTGTTTTGTGATAGTCCAACTCGACTATTAAAATCACCAATAAGCATTATAACAGAGAAGTCTAAGGAATGTAGTGAGTCACAGAGTTTGTCGAAATCCCAATTTAAGTAGATAGGTACCAAGATGACATCAAATGTATTAGATTAGCTTTTTTAAAGTTACCGCTGATCTAAAACCGAACAGTGTTCCACCACTTCCACTTCCAAAAAGTGTAGCAACTCCATAACACAAACAACACATTTTATATAACAAAAATCATAAAATTAAAACATTTGTATTTATATATTAAATTTGATACTGGCAATGTCACTTAATAAATAAAGGTAGTACTGGCAATGCTGCCTCTTTAATCCTGAATTATAAAAGCTCTTCAAGCTAAACAAAGGAACAGCTCTTCTAGCTAAATATTAAAGCTCTGTGAAAATGTTTAAAAGACAAGCTTATGAAATAAATGATCACTCTTGATTTGGCCACTGATCAGTTCGGAAGAGTTCCTCAGCCTCTGATCAACCTTAGAAAGAGTTTTTTTTTATAAGTGTCCTTTGTGCCTTCTTTTCTTTCTCGTTTACCCGTAGCGAACCTTACCCTCTGCCTGAAACCCACTTTAGCACTCGCAAGTTCGTAGCGACTTCGATCGATAAGACAGTTGCCAGTTGTCTAGCTCGGTAGAGTTCCTCAGCCTCTATACAACTCATTGGCAGCATTATGACGTCATCGTCAACGAGATTACCAGCGTTACATTGGCGCCCAACGGCGAATTTTATTTCATTAAATTGGAACCGCGCAGAAGTACCCGCATTGCAAAAAAACAGTGCGCTCATACGATGGCCACTTACACGGAAGACCAAGTGCAAAAATTGCTCTCTTTTTCCATGTCCCAACAAACACGAAGCGGAAGTTTTAGTAACTGCACCAGCCGTTTTTGTGGAGAACAAGACGCAATAAAAGTAGAAGAGTTCATCGCAACGATAAATTGCTTTAAAGATGTTGTTGGGAGACCGACGCAATCAATGGATTTCCCTTATTGCTTGATGGTGATGCACGGAGTTGGTGGCAAGACGTGAAAACAGAAGCAAAAAATTGAATGGATGTTCAGTCTCTTTTGAGAAGTGCACTCAGTACGCCACCCTACAGAATTTAAAAGGAAATCTTTGAGTCCAAGCAGAAACTTAAAGAGAGTACGGATGATTTCATTCGGAAAAAGAGAGCATTGTTCGTGCAACTGCCATCGAAACCATGATGCTTGATTTAGTGTACGGCTTGTTACACTTAAACATCCATGATGGCCCTCCAAGAGAAAGTATTACAACGTTTCAGCAACTCATCGATAAAGCCAGAGCAGTGGAACATAGCACGGCTGAAAAACTTGAACAAAGATCTGGAAAATCAGAGGGTAAACAGCGTTGTAATTTCTGCAATTATTCCGGTCACACAGCATCTGAGTGTAGGAAAAAGCAGAAAGCTGAAAAGAAGCAGAAAACCAGTCGAGGTCGTCTTCCAATCAGGGAATTTTTTACTATAAGTGCAAGGCGCCTGGATATCTGAGGTCTAACTGCCCTTCCTACAAAAATTTACCGATCGGTCCACAAACGGTTTCATTCAACCTAATAAAGAATATTATTGGCAATATTTTACCAACGATTCCAATAACTTCGCATGGAGAAAACGGCATCGCTTACATGGACATGGCAGCAAGGACAAGAGTTGCTGGTAGCCACCTTGTCGAACATCTGCTAAGGAATGGGACCAAATTTACCAAGCTGAATGCAAGCGTTACTCTTGCCGATGGTAGTATTCAAAACGATGGGATTTTTATGGCTTCTACCGCAATAATTTTTGGGAATCGTTTGAGACCAATATCATTTATCGCTCTTCCTAAAGCCAAAGACAATAGAACCCTAATCGGGATAGACTTCTTAGAAGAAAATGACGTTGTTTTGAATTTGGGGCAACGATGTTGGTATTTTCAGAACCAACTAAAGAAAATGTTTGACTTCTTTGATGCGAACAGCTCTGTTGTCTCACCAGCAACGAGAATGGAGCATGAGGTCCAACGGTACAAGGACTGGCTCGATAAAATTCAACCAATTTCGGCATGCCAAAAAACACCAAAAAGACACCATCAGGCTTCCACATTCAAAATTCCTAAACGCACAACAAAATCTACTCTTTTTTTTAACCAAACTTTACCATTGACTCCAGAAAAGAGTGAAGAGCGATACGGTCCCCACCCGTGGGAAAACCAGACCATTACACCATACTTCAAAAATAATGACTATTCTCCTCACTCAATCAATATAATTGTTGGTACCGCAGTACGCGCATGAATCACTCCAGATAGGAGAGAGTTCTCCTATGGAAACTGATGATTTCATTACTGAAATTTTGTCGATTGATGTAAACCTTCGGGAAGATGAAGGAACTGAAGTAACTCATCAACAAACAGATGAAATAAATGGCTCCAGTTTTGAGTCTCCGACAGAGCCTACACCATATGATGAGCACAAAATAAACACGGGTAGCAATTGCTTCAACACC
>OX422142.1:151131846-151289574 GCA_949129095.1 Volucella bombylans
AATGAAATTTTTTTGAGATACGGAACACCCGAGCGAATGATAACCGACAATGGAGTCCAATTTATCTCAGTGTTAATGCAGCAATTACTACATTGTCTTGGTGTACAGCAAACTCTCACTCCAGTCTATCACACTGAAGCGAATCCCGTCGAAAGAAGAAATAGGGATATGAAGACGCAACTCGCGATTTTAGTTGGCAACAAACGTTGGCAAGATCGAAACAAAAACTATGTCGATAAAAAGCGACGTCCCATGCCAGAGGTAGAAGTAGGTGACGTGGTATTGATAACAACGCATGTGGTATGTCAGTCCTCCAAAAATTTAACATCAAAGTTCGTGCCACGAAAAGACGGGCCATATATAATCATTAGTAAAATCGGCTCATCCACATATTAAATCGCGAACAAAGATGAGCCATCTCTAATAGTCGGAACCTATCACGCATCGGCTATTACCAAATGTTCCCGTGGCAACTTGAATACACCAAGCGCCGTTCCAATCCGAAGACTTCGAAGAAGAGGACGCTCTAAGAAGAACAACTAATTCTTGTTACATCATTGAGCCGAGGGGGAGACTGTAGCAACCCCATAACACAAACAACACATTTTATATAACAAAAATCATAAAATTAAAACATTTGTATTTATAAATTAAATTTGATACTGGCAATGTCACTTAATAAATAAATGTAGTACTGGCAATGCTGCCTCTTTAATCTTGAATTATAAAAGCTCTTCAAGCTAAACAAAGGAAAAGCTCTTCTAGCTAAATATTAAAGCTCTGTGAAAATGTATAAAAGACAAGCTTATGAAATAAATGATCACTCTTGATTTGGAATTTGATCAGTTCGGAAGAGTTCCTCAGCCTCTGATCAACCTTAGAAAGAGTTTTTTTTTTATAAGTGTCCTTTGTGCCTTCTTTTCTTTCTCGTTTACCCGTAGCGAACCTTACCCTCTGCCTGAAACCCACTTTAGCTCTCGCAACTTCGTAGCGACTTCGATCGATAAGACAGTTGCCAGTTGTCTAGCTCGGTAGAGTTCCTCAGCCTTTATACAATTCATTGGCAGCATTATTACGTCATAGTCAACGAGACTACGAACGTTACAGTAGTAATTATGTAGCACTTACCTAAGACCGCTGTGTTTTAGTTCCGTTTTTAATGCGCGCTCGTGTTGGAATCGCCTATAGATATAAATTAATATCATTAGCTATAATTATCAGGCAGAAAGAAAAAGTACCGTTTTTGTGTAAAAGGATACACACTAATGGAACAAAATAATTACAGCTCATTTCGAAAAGTTTTTCTTGGAAAAATATAGATACATCATAAATTGCAAAGCCATATTAGGCTTCGTTTGCGGTAGAGGGTTAAAAAGTCCACAGAATAAGTTCCAAAAAAAAAACATACATTTTAATAATTAATTTTTTCTTATTGAAAAGTTATAAAATTATTAATATTTCAGGATACTACAACTTGTATAAACTAACGAGCAGTTTTAATTTGAAAAAATTAATTTAGACAGACTGCCTATGGTATTATTAAAATTTTTGAAGAATTTATAATTATTTGCAATATTTGTTATTTTAAAATTAGTTTATACATGTTAAAGTTCAAAACGTTGAGTTAGCCGCAAAGCTCGTGTAGTTTGACACGCTTAAGTGTTTGGGTCAGTTCAGTGGTAATACTCAGTATTGCTGCTTTTGCTATTGATTGACGTGTTGTCTAAAGCCGTATGAAGTGCATTCTCACATATTTTGCGATTGTCTCCTCCACGGAAGACAGAATTTCTTACATACCAGGTGCCTTGGCGATGTCCCTCACGACTTGGTTTTGGAACCGTCGGATTATAGCAATATTGGTTTGGGAAGTACTCCCCATAGTTGCGATACCATATGTCCATACTGGTTTCAGTACTTGTTTATAAATAAAAAGTTTGTTTTGTAACGATAGGGGCGATTGTATACCATTGATCCAGTTAAGTTTGCTTAGCTTGAAATCGTTGTGATGTCTTATGATTCACACAAAAAAGGAAAAGAAAAGACTTAATCCATTTCAACCTACTGGGTATTTAAATTCCTAAGAAAATGGTAACACTTAAAAAATTCTGGTGCGGGCCCGGTGAGAGATATCGCGGTAAAATTTGTTTTATATTTAGTAAAGAGGAAGTGAACACAAACAAAATTGATATTGACTTGATGATGTCTCACAAACAAGTGACTTTATTTTTCATTATAAGAAAACATTACATCTAATGCGAGAAGCTAGCGTGTGACCAAAATTATGAAAATATTAATTTGAGCCGTGGGACCAGGTAAAATGTGAGGCCGCTGATGATGACGACTTCTTTGTGATCGAGGATCCACAGGAGAACGTTGATGCCATAGGGGCGACTTTCCGGGAAGTATACAAGGCCATTGATATCATTGGCCCTAATTATGACCTGGACAGTCGCGTCTTGGGGCACGACTTCTGCATTCGAAATGAAATAGGGAACTGGCGATCCGAGGGCCCTGGTTTCACCCGGTTTAGCGACGAAAATATGGCAAATAACGTCATTGCCAGAGAGGGTGGCCTACCCCCGTTCATTTCGAAGGAAGGACTCCATGAGATCTTCGACACAATCAGGGCTAAGAAATCGGTGGGGACCGATGGTATTCCGAACATCGTGCTTCGACATCTTCCTCTAGAAGCGGTGGACATTTACACCACCCTGTTTAATAATGCAATGAATAATGCACATTATCCAGCGCATTGGAAAACGGCGGTGGTTCAACCTATCCCCAAAAAGGGGAAGGATATATCCAATCCGGCGAATCTCCGGTCAATAAGTCTCCTTCCGAATATCAGTAAGGTTTTTGAAAAGGTAATCAATAGAGCTCTGTCTAGGTGGGTTGAGGACAAACATATAGTTCCGGATAATCAATTCGGTTTTAAGGCGGGACATGATATCTCACATGCCGCGTCTAAACTGGTTTCTGATATCCAATGGAACAACGGCAAGAAACAGTGCACTGGTGCCTGCCTTGTTGACTTGGAGAAGGCCTTCGACACCGTATGGTTAGAGGGTCTTTTCTATAAGCTGACTAGGCTGGGGATCAGTAAACCACTCTTGTACATTCTCTATAATATGCTAACCAACAGGCAGTTCATCGTGAAAAATGGCGATGTGACTTCTGTTGGAATATTTCAAATTAAAAATGGTCTTCAGCAAGGCGCGGTCAATTCGCCGATCCTATTCAACATTTATACAAGCGACTTGATAGGTTCACTTCCCCATACTATTGCGTACGCAGACGATTTGGTAGCGTACAGAACAGGTCAAAAAATCGAGGTCATTAACACTCTCTTGCAGCGTGACTTCGATAAGATAAGACGATTTTGCGATGACTGGAAGTTGATTTTCAACTTCAACTTGAAAATCAACTTCCAGAAGTCGGAAACCATTCTCTTTAGGACGCCGTTGTCTGGAGCCTCTAGGGATACCAGAAAAAATTGGCGAAAGTTCTCTATCATTGGACAACACGGACAACCTCTTGCATGTCCAAATGTAGTCAGATACCTTGGAATCTGGCTAGATCAGTTTCTGTATTTTAGCAAAAATGTAGATGCTGCTCTGGCCAGAGCTAAAGGTGCTTTTGCCCTTACAAAGAGACTGTTTTATAGCAGCCAACTCGATGCGAGGGTAAAGGTAATCTGCTACATGGCCCTTATCAGGCCCATGCTGGTATTTGGTTGTCCCGTGTGCTTCAATGTACGAGCAAGCTTAATGGAAAAGATTCGGGTGTTTGAGAGGGCTTGCCTTCGCTTGTACAGAACACCAGAGTCGGAGTACAAAAATTTTATCCTAATGAGGTCCTTTACAACAGGGCGAACCTAATAAAAGTGGACAACTTCGTAATTAAGCTGACTCGAAGGCACATTGCAAGAGCAATGACCTCGACGAATAACCTGATATCTGGGGCTTACTACCCCAATTACCTTTACCACGAGAGTGTGCGCTCTGACGGCTTCGTTCCACCGGAAAGCATTCCTCTACCTAGATCAGGTAGGGTTGATCCAGGATAGATCAGCGGTGCCGTTAATCTTCCATGTCGCTCGGACAGAGACAGAGACGTCGCACACGGCAGTGTGGATCGCCTCAGGTTCAGTAGGGCGGTGGGGAATCGCGATAAGAGGGATGTCGTTCGGCAGCACCAGCATTTCTGGTGGTTGAATGATGGGGAAGATGTTTGGTCGTCGTTTCCGTCAATTACGGACCAGCCTCACTAATGAGGCAGAGCTGACCAATCTATTTGCTGTGAATAGCGATGGCCAGCTTACATAGGTTTAGGTTAGCACTTAAGAAATATATACATATATTAGTGTATACAAAGCTATATACTAATACCTAAGGGGTTAGATACCCTTTTACTGTTGCCAGGGCGCGGGCGGGAAGGTAGAAGGAAGAGAAAGGAAAATTGTTTTTGTAGTGGTTTGAAATGCAGGTGTGTTTGGTTTCGATATTCGCTCTCCATTTGTGGGAGTCCGAATAGGACGGCAAGTTTTCTCCTCACTCAGAGTGATTCGAGGTATAATTCACAGTATTTTTTTCTGTGCTTGAAACTCTACAACAGCCAAATCTACGTGTCAGTGTTATGCCTTCACACGAAGAATTTTTCTGTCTGAGTTCCAATTACACAAATGAAAAACTGACATGCCATGGGCAGGATTCGAACCTGGACCCTCCGAGTGAGAAGCGATTGCTAGTACCACTACACCACGGCCACCCATGTATATAATTCTGTATAATGTCTATGTATGTATGTGTGTATTGTATATGTAGGTTAGGCAGGCTAAGGTATATTTTAGGTTAGATAGTCAGTTTTTATAAGAAATACAAAATTATGTCCATATGCTAAGTTTTTGTTAACAAATATTTTTTCTTAGCCTTAAGTATTAAAAATAAATAGTTCTAACCAAAATGCAGATAAAGTCGAAAGACATAGATATAAGAATTTAGAGTAGCTTAGAGTGCCTGTGTGGGGCCAGTAAGTTAGTATGAGATTGTTAATTAATTTTAAGCTAGCATTTAAGCATTTTTTGTTAGTATGTAAGAGTTAGTGATTAAGAAAATAAAATGCATTAAAAACTGAAACTGAACCAGGTAAAATGCACAAACCACACGGGCTTGTATTATAAATTGTGAGTACAGACAAAATTTGGTTCACACAGTTTTGATGTTGCCTATCACACGGTAGCTCTCGTTACAACAAACTTAATCTAGAATGTATTCGTATTTATAAAATATGATCTAAATTTGAACAGGAAGGGTGCGCCTACATGAAAAAAATAGACCAATGTAATTTTTCGCGGCCTACTTGTAGATTTTTAAAGGTAAGATTCGAAGTTTTTTTTCGGAAAAACGAAAAAATGCGCACACTTAGCAGATACCTGCAGATGTCCTTTATGCAATGGAGCAAAATCTACACCGATATGTCAACACACCTGGCTGTCACACCTGGTCTAATGACAAATACCCGACAGCCGTGTGTGTGTACTATTGACAAATTTTTTTGCTATATTGAAAAGTTTCGTTTAACCCAGATATGCCCAGTGTCCTATAGGTAGTACACTTGGATCTTGCCGTTAAGATTTGAAATTTCAATAAGAGTAGGCGAGCTTTTTTTTTTGAAAAAGCCCAAAAAATATTTGCCGCTATTGAGGTATGTACTTTAACCTTTTGTTTCGTTTTAAACGTTGGAGTTAGTACTATAAATATTTACATGTTTATAGTGTTTAGAAATAAATCTGTTATCATAAAAACTGCTAAAAATTCAATAGAAGTTACAATAAAGCAAATTTTTTTATAAACCCAATTTCGTGTCTTATATGTATATGGCACTGGGCAATTCCCATATGGCGATAAAAAATATAATGTTTCGTTTGATTTTTTTATTTTTTCAGGCCACTAACTGTTCGCGCTGAATGGTGAAAAGTGTTGAAAAAAAAGAGAATTAAAAGTCGCGCTGAAAATGGCGAAAAGAAACTCTGCGAACACTAACTAAGTAAAAAACACGTCCTTTGGGGTTGAAAGCAGACAGCAGACTCACTGTTTTTTTTTATTTAAATTTGTTGAAATGTCAATTAGGTAACGTAATGTAATGTATTTTGTTTGTAAGATGATATCATAACATTATGTTTGCGAGATAGTATCGTAACATTCCGCCCACCTTGGAACAAATGGATAATAAGTTCCAAAGTCCTTTGGTTTATGATGGGTTATCGATGAGTTCTTCATGTGCGTCCAGTAGTGGCGATATCTTGACAATAGGACGAGTCAAAAACCCATCAGCTGTTTTAAGAGTGACTACGCGCACTTTGCCGTCTGCTGCTGGATGAACATTTGTCACTCTTGCAAGTTTCCATTTGGTTGGAGGTAACTTGTCATCTTTGATAATGACTAAGTCACCCATCTTGAAGTTGGAACTGGAGCGATTCCATTTTGATCGCTGTTGCAGTTGGACGAGATATTCCGAGCTCCATCTTCTCCAAAAATGTTGTCTCAAACTGGAAATTAGATGCCATCTGTTAGCAAGACTTCCTTTAAAATCCGTCATATTAGGCTCAGGAATCGTTTTCAGTGGCTCCCCAATCAGGAAATGTCCTGGGGTCAGAACAAGTAAGTCGTTTACATCGGGTGATATAGAGCAAAGAGGTCGGGAATTGACACAAGCTTCTATTTCCGCCAACAGCGTTGAATACTCTTCAAACGTCAATAAATTATCTCCTAATGTGCGGCGCAGGTGATATTTGACGCGTTTTACAGCAGATTCCCAATAACCGCCCATGTGAGGAGAAGCTGGCGGATTGAAGTGCCAAGTCGTGCCGTCGTCTGCAAGATATTTGGTTAACGCTTCGTCTTTGATTTGGCTTGGGATAGCAAGGTGTTAAGCTCCTTTTCAGCTCCAACGAAATTGGAGCCATTATCACTGTACAACTCCTTACACTGACCGCGACGGTCATAAATGCATTGCGCCTATTGCCATGCAAATAAAAATCGAAATGTATCCTTTCACGGCTTTTGAACCTCGACCTCTGGAAAAACGTGTATTGGACCCGCAAAGTCCACACCGCTGCGTTGGAAGGGTCTGCAAGCTACAACACGAGGCCTCGGCAAATCGCCCATCAGCTGTTGTTGGATTATGTGAGAGTGTCGGCGGCATTTAACACACAATCTGCATATTTTTCGTAGTATGTTTCGAGCGCCAATGACCCAAAAGCGGTTCTGGAGCATTGCTTGCATAGCTTGTGGACCTGCGTGAAGTGTCATACGATGGATGTCTTCACAAATGAGAGTCGTGATTCTTGCTGTTGCTGGCAATAGAATAGGATACTTCTTGTCCGGTAGTAACGCAGCATTCGATAGCCTTCCGCCCACCCTGAGCACACCTTTCTGGTCTAAGAATGGATACATCCTCAAAAGCTTGCTGTGGCGGCTCAAAGCCTGATTAGACTTGAGGTGTTGAATGTCCACTGCGAAGAACGATGCCTGAGTAAGCTTTACCCATGTTATGAAAGCTTCTTCTAACTCGTAAAGTTGCAGAAACTTTCTTGTACGAAGGCAACCACGATTTGTTTGTTTGCGTAGTGCAACAGCTAGTCGAGAGTTGTAGAAAAATCGTAAGACATATGCGGTGAGACGCTTCAACTTCCGCAAAGATGAATACCGATGGACAAGCTCCCAAATAGGTGGTACTTGCTGCACACTTGTGACGTTGACTGCTTCTGAGCGTTGATCCATGTTGGTTGAGAAAATCCGTTGTGGAGGCCATGAAGACTCTAGCTGACTTAGCCAATGCGGGCCGTTCCACCAGAGTTGGTGATCAGCAAGATGATTCGGTTGTACACCGCGCGTGGCGATTAGGTAACGTAATGTAATGTATTGTGTTTGTAAGATGATATCGTAACATTATGTTTGCGAGATAGTATCGTAACACTAACTTTAAACGAAATTTTGGATTCTTTGGAAGCAATTGATGAAGATAATAATTTTCAAAATTTGCATGGCATCGATATTGAGGTTGTTCCCGGAGATATTGCTAACAACGAAATACTCGTAACTGATGAAGACACAGGGGAGGAGGATAATGTTACTCTCGAAAACTTACCTGCTGTTTAGTTAGGAGGTGATGCACACCTACGTACAAAGCTAAATGTTGATGAGGTTTATACTATCTTCCACTGCTTGAATTTTTAAGAGTTTACGTAACTCCTCGAAGGTAAACAGACTTGGTGTTTTATATTATAATAAAATAACGTGCAAATATATTACAGAACTGTATCGAATTTGCAGTGGAATAATGAAGAAATCCACGGTCCTCAACGAGGCAGTTTTTTTTAACTTGGTGGAGGACATTGACGAGGGGCAGCAAATGTTAACATCCACACCAGATGTCAGCCAATCCCCACCAACAACACCTACAGCATTAAGATCTAAAGGCCGGAAGCGCAAGCTGGAGGAGGCACCGGAGAGGTTCGATTTGCTAGTGGGAGCGGCAATAGAACTGCTGGCAAAAAGACCTGCAACCTCCCCCAATAGTGATCTTTTGCGAGTCCTGGACGGATATCTGGCTAAGCTGCCAGAAGAAGTTCAGCACGAGCTTAAATGCCAATACATTCAAATGGCAATGGATGCAATAAAAAAACAAAAATAATTATGCATATATATATGTGTGTGTTTTTATTTAAGCAAAAATATAAGTTATATTTAATTGTAAAGAAGGTACTCCTTCAGTTGGTCACGCAATTTGAACGCGTCCTTGGACGCGTTGTTTGAGAAAATTCTCTTTGGCTTCTTTAATGGAACAGTTGTTTGTTTTCGCCACAGGCCGTGAACTATTTCCTCGCCGTTGTATTGGTCGACGTAGTCTGGAGGAATGTAACTGTTATCATGCATCTTCACAAAATTGTGAAGTAAAACAGCTGCCTTCACAATTTTGTCCGCTGACGTCGAAACCATATTTAGTGGGCCAAGTAAAATTCTCCATCGGGACACTAAAATGCCGAATGCATTTTCAATGACCCGCCTGGCGCGTGATAGACGCTTGTTGAATTTCTCCCGATCCACAGTTAAATGCTCTCCTAATTAAATTGAAACGCGTTCGACTGTATTAATAAAAAATGAACTTATAATGAAGCTAGTACTATACCTGGATACGGATGCATCAAAAACGTTTTCAAAGGAAATGCCGCATCGCCAACAAAATAATGCGGAAACCTCACGTTACTATTCGGCAGACACTGCTCTTCTGGTAGGCTGAGCTGGTTTCCAAATAACTTTTGACTAAAGTTGGAGTGCCATAAAACACCTCCGTCGCTTTGTGAGCCATATGCGCCAATGTCGATGCCAGTAAAAGTGTAGTTGGCATCGCAGATGCCTAAAAGTACGATTGAATATTTGCCCTCAATTTGGTTTGTGATCGACAAATATATATGCCCCAAGGTATTCCAAAGAACATCAGAGGTTTCGTTCACGATTCTTTTAATACTTGTGAGTTCCATCTTGAATGTCATTGACAACACCTGTTTGCTGCCTCCATGTGCCAAATATCTATAAAGCTTAAAATAGTATACTAAGATAGCACGATTAAAATATTAAAAGTACTCACAAAAGAGTCAAAAACAGCCTGCACTTTGCTGATATGACGGGTCTGTTGGAGTGCTTGGTTAACTCTTCTTTGACCAAGTTGAACAGCAAATCAAACACTTCCTTGTTCATACGCACTGCCACTTTAAATTGTTCCGCATCGTGATTGTATAGTTGGTCAAAGTTGAGAGCAAAAAATCCATGACGATCTCGGTCCTCGAACAGACCGCGAACCCAAAACCGGCGACTATTACTGATTATTTTTAGATTCTCCAGGGCTTCTGATAAAATCATTATCAAAATAATCGTCGAAATGTACTCATCATCCATACTTTGCATTTTTAATAATTTTTTAAATTTCGCACAATTAAACAAAACTAATTTTTCGCCGAACAGCTTGAAGAGAAAACACTCTCAGCAATAACAAAACGTCATCGGCTGTATTCTGCCAACGTATGCAACGGATTCTATGGGACTGTCATTTCCTTCAAATACGTCAACGTCAACCTATCCGGCATCGTAACGGACGCAAAGGATTCTATGGGCCAGAGCCTTAAGCCATTGTCTCTATTTAGCTGAACACAATGCTTGGGAGCTTCACAGAGAAATGGGCGACCATCTCTCTTTTCGAAGAATGATAGCAACATCTCTTATTAGGAAAGGTGAAGTACATGTTCATAACAAAGGCCATCATTCCGTCTTATTAACGGACCAACGTTTTGATAGATTGGATCATTTGATGGGAGATATACTCCGTAGTCCCAGCCAATCAGTAAAGCAGTTGAGATGCAGGCTGTGCCATAAAAAAACGACCACAAAGTGTTATAAATGTGATGCTCCACTTCATGTGAGGTGCAACATTACTTATCACACCGCACTGCAAAAATAATTTTTGAATTTAACCCTCGCATGAAACTTTTTTTTTTAATGATACGAGTACCTACTTAATAAATTTGTTTAATACTAAATAAAAAAAAAATGTTTTTTTTTTCTAATCACAGTGCATTTGCCCAGTGTCCTACTGGTAGGACGCTTGTAAAAAGTGGAAAATAATCAAAATTATAAATTGTTTCTTTCATAATTCTCCTTTTAGACTTAAAATAGTACAGAATCATAAACCCCATATTCCTAGCAATGGAACTGAAGCCATGGACATATCTGGGTTAAATTGGATTTTTTTTTTATTAAATTGAGAAATTATGCTGTTTACTGATTATTAAGATTTAGCTATCTTCTTCTGAACTGGGGCAACAGCGTGGTGGTAATCCAGAAAGAAAGGATCAGGATGCAGGTTCGCCTGGCACTTCAAACAACCGTATTCAGTCTTGCCAGCGGATTGCTTACCACGATGACGAGTACTGAGCTTCCCAATGAAATGATCGGTACGATCGTAACGCTTTGCCAATTGTGCAAGGGAAACCATCGATCTACCCGGATGATGATAATTGGACTTGACCATAATCGATTCGCAAATCTCCACTCGGAATTCGTATTGAGACATCGGTTGCTTCTTGTCATAACTGCGACAAAGACAATGTAACTTCTACGCATTTGTTATTAATGGCCAATACCACTTCTTTCTCCGATTCCGAATGCGGTAATTGTTGATGGCGTTGTCAAAGAGGTCAACACCTCCCATGCGATTATTACATTGCTTGATCAAATAGGGCTGTTCAATCGTAATCATTGTCCGTTGCTTTCGATCATGCCGTTTCGCGCGAGCCATTGGCTTATGGCTCAAGAAATTTTATAGTAATGGTTCGACCTGAAAAGATAAGAACATATGAAAGATGGACAAAATGGTAAGAATGAACCAATGGACGAAATGTGTATAACTTACCGCATTATCGTTCCAGCGCACCGCGAGTATAGAATTGTTCATATCGAAACAAAAGGCAGACGTGGTTCGATTACCACGAACAGTTCCCAAGGCAAAGAATTGATCGTTCGACAAACGAGTCATTAGTTTGTGACTAGTAAAAAAGTGATTAAATATCACAGTGTGCTTGGCTCGGGCCTCCAGATGCGATAAAAGCGATAGGACAACCTTTTCTCCCAACTCGAATCCTGGGTCCTCCTGTTCCGATGCACCAGCGTATGGAATGAATTGGTACAAGTAGCCTTCTGTCGACGACAAACACCAATACTTGTACCCGAATCGGATGGGTTTTCCTTTTATGAACATTTAGCACGAATGCCGGCCGTAATAGGCAATCATTTGTTCATCAATCGAAAGGTTGTGAGAGAATACACCGAATTGAAGGAATCTCTTATTCAATAAATCGTTCAATGCTCAGTTGTTGCACACGTGAAAGAATTGTTTGAATGTGTCCCTCGAAATGCATTCTCTTATCAGCGCGCATCCCAAAGACTCTTTATTTGACCAATAACTTTGTGTTTGCGGCAACGCGTAGTAACTGGTTATATACAATACGCCCAATTGTTGGTCGCAGCATATTGGTTGGTGGAAGTGACCAAAAGGCTCAATAACTTGTCATCGATGAACATTTCCCAAAGCTGAATAGGATTCATGGTACCAATCTGTTCACACAACGATTTGTATGAAGTGGATGTATCATCGTTTGGAATCTTATCGAATTGATAATTTTGCCTCCTTGACCATTTTGGTTTCATTCCTTCATCGATTCGGGAACGCTTCTGTGCCTTCCTTGATTTCGGTGTTTTTTTACGGCCATGACCATTAGACGTTTATGCCACCGTCGTATCATGTTCTTCTTCGGCATCCGTATCATCATCCTCACAGCAAGATAGCATGTGTTCGTTTGTATCGTAAACACATTCAATTTCGAATTGCCAGTGCAACAATTGACCATTGTCGTCTAATTCCTCATTGTCAACAGCATCGACGGCATCGGGTGGTGTTATGATAATCTTAGCGGCGTCTGCGTTCCATAGGGAGGAACGAGCCAAAGTCCCTGTATCGTAGGGGAATGAACTACAGCGCAGCATTATTAACTATATCAACAGAAACAGCGAGCCGGTGTGATAGTAGTACCGTTTACAGAATCACCAAAGACCTGACAGATGGTCATCGCTTTAGCCTACAACCGGTGAAAGTTTCGTAAACGTTTCGGATGGGGATAGCTCAAGCGATGGAAGGAGCATTTTGCTATGGTCCTTAACCTTGTATTCGCCATCAATGTACACCCAAATCAAACTGAGCTGCTCAAAGCAACAATTTCGCGAATTCACACCTCCACTACCGCGATCAATGCACTAACGAGCAATAAGGTGGTAGGATTTGATGGTATTTCCACAGATTTCTGACCAACAATATTAGCAAAGCTTTTACACCCACTAGTTGAGAGAGCTTGGGAGGCAAAAAGTTTCCCCAACGAGTGGAATAAGAGAATACTTGTCAAACTCCCCAAAAAAGGTAGTCTTAAGGAGTGTGAAAACTGGATAGGCATTTGCGTTCTTCCGAGAGTTGCTAGTAGTTCTTGACCGAATAAAGTAAAATCTGGAAGGTACACTCGATGCCGAACAAGCGGGTTTCGACTCTGGATCCTCCTGTGTAGACAACATCACACCCCTGTGGATCATTATTGAACAGTGCGTTGGATACCTGTCACCACTGCTGTTTATTAATTTTAGGAAGTCGTTCGACAGTGTTAACAGAGAGTTAACCTCTCCTGCAGGAGAGGTATACCCGACAAACTAATGACCATTATCAAAGCAACATGTGATTAGTCTAATTGTCATTTTCTGCATAGGCGAAAGTTGTCAGAGGAATCCAAACTGGGGTCCGACAAGGTTGCATTCTATGGCCGACGGTTTTTTTTTTATAGCTGATTAGCTATGTACTTCGCGCAGCCTACTGCAAATGGAGAAATTTGGAATCTTACATCTCAACTCGAACATTTGGTCTACCCTGACGTTTGATTACTCTCTTACAGGATTATGGATCTGCACCAAATGACAGCAAAAGTGGAGAGAGGGCAAATGTCATGGGTTTGAAGATTAACACTACCAAAAACAAAATCATGGGCAATCGGTAGAAAGGGAGTAGAGAATTTCCAATATCTTGGGAGTATTACGAGTATCTCTACCGAAGGTGGAACCGAACAGAATATTGTCAACCGACTCGCCAAAGCAGTCTACGTTTGGAATGATATCAATGATATGGCGAATCAGTGCAATCAGCTTAAAAACCAAGCTACGACTGTTATGTTAAAATGTTTCATCCGTGCTATTGTATGGGTGTTGCACTTGGAAGGTTACCGCTACTATCACAAAAAAAAAAACTACAAACGTTTTTTTAATAGGTGCCTACGGAACATATTAATGGTATTCAGGTCTAACCATATCTCGAGCGAACATCCAGAGCTGGTCAGAAACCAATAGGCACAACCATTCGAAGGCGGAAGTTGCCTTCATATTGCTTATCAAATAGGCAATAGAAAAGGCATAGCAACCTATGCGATGATTGCCAATAACATATGTTTTGATTGAATGTGACAGCCAGAGAGACATACCCGTATGTCAATCTTTTTCCTTCGGTGGAAACACCTCATAAACCTCGCTCCGTTAATCGTGGTTTATGATTTGGTGGAAACACGCTATAAGAGAATGAGTTTGTTATCCATCATAATGCGTGTTAGCACAAAATATATACCGCGGTAGTAAAATGTTCCTCAATATCTTTTGCTGTTTAAGTGAATTTATCCATGAATTTGTGTTTATAAAGTAATCATGTGTTGGGTTGGGTTAGGTTAGGTTGGAGTCGAGTCCATTCTATATCGCACTAAGGTCTGCATAGATCCATTGTGATCCCTGTCAGGGGGTAAGGGATTGCGATTTCCGCTTTTGGTCTCACGTTGTTTGTCATTTGGACATTTGGATGGCTTACTGTTGTATCAGTCGTGGAAGTAATAACCTCTTAAAGTTGTTTGCCTCAAATTACTGAGGTTAGGGCAGTGGCACAAAAAGTGGAGGATATACTCCCATGAGCCTATGTCCTCACAGCTTCTGCAGGGGTCATCGTCAATAAGGGACAGCTTTATTGCGTGCGTCCCTAGAGGCTTATGACCTGTGGGTAATCCAACAGTTTAGCTCGTGGATAGTTTAGCTATGCTTCTTACTGTTCCGGATCTGCTGAGTTCCGGCCATAATTGTCTTGAGATTAGGATTGCTTGCCCTGCCAGTTCCATTTCTAGGAAGGATCCTTCTCGAGCTAGTTCGTTTGTATGCTCATTGCGTGCCACTTATTTGTGCCCAGGGACCCAACATAGCGTTAACCTTTACTGGATGCATAAAGCCTTAAGCTCTTAACGACAGTGCTTCACAAGTCTGAATTTAATCTCGACTGCCGCGATGGAGTTAATGGCAATCTGGCTATCAATAAATATAGTATTGCCGCAAGTTTGGCTTCTTCTGCTACAGCCAATATCTCAGCCTGAAAGACACACCTCTGCCAGGCGAGGTGAGCATTTGAGGTTCAAATTATCGGAGTTAACTCCATTTTTGCTTTATGCGTAAAAACGGATATCGAGTCTTCTAGCATCTGGTTCCTGTCCCATGCCTTTGCTTGGGAAAATACAGGCGAATTGTGTTTATAAGTCAATGATCGGATATTACAAATATAGTCCGTATTGGAGTATACGAGTGCACCCAGTTCACTTGAAAAAATTAGGCGAGGCAGTTCAGGTTTGAATTCCACACAATAAGCTGACTCAATCTTAAGGCTATTTCGATTCCAATTCTTGCAGGTAGAAATTTAGAAGCAAGGGACTAAGTATAGTTTGTAGTCCCGCCGCTGCGTTGGCGTCGTTCTCATGGGATAAGTTATGGCAATACATGCAATCCTCTGTAATTTTGTCATTAACCTAAGGTTGCTAGTTTTATTTGTGGATTGTCTTGCCACCATACTAAGCTGCCGTAAGTGAAAATGGGTCTGACGATAGCCGTGTGTATCCATAGGATAGTCTTTACTCCCAAAGATATGGTTGCAAGCGTTGAAGACAATCGCTGATTTTTTTACACGTTCGACATTGAGCTTCCCTCTCAGCTTATTATCTGGTAGGATACCTAGATATTTAGCACTGTCGGAGGATCCTCCGATCTATGCAAGTAAGATCGAATGGAACGATGACAGGTGAACGTGTCATTCAAGTAGATTGCTAGGATCGAAATATTCCACCCAGTACCTATTGGCTACAGACCACAAGTAGCCGAATAACAAGCGCAGATTCTCGATTGCTACAAACCAGACATCCCAGACATCCAAGTAGTGTGGTATGATGGACAAAAAAAGGATGAAGAATTGTGATATCTACCATAGAGAATGTTACAGACAACCGGAGCGGTCAAGGACAGCAATCGCAGCGTAAGCGAACGCCAAACGATAAAAAGTTGAATTCGCCAACATATAGTAAGATTCATAAGGTCCCACACCCCGACAGAAGAGAAGAACGACTTTACCAAAGACTGCTTCTACGAGCTCCTCGACAAAATCTACGCACAATGCCTTAAGTATGACGTGTCGTCCTTGACGACTCAATATCAGGCTCGGCAAGGAAGGTAACTTTCTTAGTATGACCCGAGGCACAGGCTCCACGACCTCACTCTCGGAAACGAACACAGCCTTATTAAATTTGCTGCGAGATGCAAATCAACTATAGAAAGCACATTATGCAACTTAATATACATAAGCGGATTTTTAGAACTCCTGATCAATCAACCGTTAACCAGATTGACCACATTGCGACCGACGGAAGGCACTCCTCCAGTATTACGGATGTCCGAACGGTCCGAGGGGCCAATATCAACCCCGACCAATACCTCGTAGGAGCCAAGGTACAATTGCGGATATCCCGAACATCGGAAGCTAATACTGTGAGGAAGTTTGAGTCTCCCTTAATCCCTTAAGAGGTCCTATGCCGCCAGTGGAAATATTGCAAAACAGTCATCAGAGTTGATTTGGCGCCTGCGATGTGCCGGGTTTCACTCGGACACAAAAAAGAAACCCTTGGTTTGACGACGAGTGCCGACAAGCAAATTCAGAAAAACAAGATTCGTTCAAAGTGGCGCTACATGGAAGCACTAGAGCTGCTCACGAGCTCTACAAGTAGAAGAGGGGGGACGAACAATGCCTTCTCAGGAGGAAAAGGATGGTGCATACGGTAGAGGAAATTGAGAGATCCTATTCCAGGAATGATGTTGGCAAGTTTGCGCAAAAAGTTATAAAAAATTGCAACGCTCATAAATACCGAACAGAAGCCTTTAGAGACGAAAAAAAGAACATAGTAGTAGAGTCGCAGTCGATGCTGAGGATTTGGAAATATCATTCCTGTAGACTGTATAACGGCGACGACAAACCAATTACTGCCGTCAGGCCGAATGAACCTTCCAGCGTGGACGATGTAGACCAACAATTCCGTCAACCCTAGCTGGATGAAGTAAAGATAGCCATATCTAAGCTTAGGTCCAACCAAGCTGCTGGAGGGGACGGCCTGACTGTTGAGCTGTTCAAAACGGCAGGTGATGACTTGGAGAGGATCGTACACCAACTCATCTGTAAAATATGGTTGGACGAAAGTATGCCCGTTGAATGGAACCTCAGCATTTTTTGTCTGATTCACAGGAGAGGAGACACTCGGAACTGTCAGACACTTCAATATTTTTAACATCCGGCCAAGAAAGTCCACCATAGACCAAATATTCACCATGTATCTTTGAAAAAACTATTGAGCTCCAAATCGACACACACTGCCTATTCATCGAGGCAAGGTGGTGCGCTGTCATGCCTCTTCTTTACCATCATTCTTGTGAGATTAGTGCAAAACTCACAATCTACCAAAAGTCCGTTCAATTACTCGCTTACGCCGATGGTATTGGCTTAATCGGTTGAAAGCAGTGTGCTGTCAGTGGCGTTTTCGCGAATTTGAGGCCAAAGCAATAAGAAAAGACACCCAACATCGACGTCTTGGATAGAACGTTATACTCAATAGATATACGAGTATGTAACTCTGAGGTAGTTAGGACTTTGTCTACCTAGGATCCGCTATGAATATAAACGACACCAGCGCTTAGATCAAACATGGAATAACCCTTGCCAATCGCTGCTTTTTTGTGCAAAAAAGGCAATTGACTAGCAAAGACCTCTTTCGAACAACAAAGGTGACCCTATATAAGACGTTAATGATCCCAGTCCTGCTCTATGGTGCAGAGGCGTGGACTTTATTAAGAATGGATAAGAGTGCTCTTGGCTGCTTTGAGAGGAAAATTCTTCGAAAGATTTTCGGTCTCGTCTGCATAAACAATGAGTGGAGGACAAAATTCAACGACTAACAGTACGAGCTGATTTGTGACAGAAGAGTGAAGGTCCAACAACTGAGGTGGCTGAGTCATGTAGAGTAGATGGACACCAATGCTCCGATTCGAAAAATCTTCGAATCCGCCTCCGAAGGATAGCGTAGTAAAGGAAATCCGCAATTTAGGTAGCGTACGCAAGTGGAAGGGGACTTCTACCAACTTAGTGCAACTAATATTTATTCAGCTTTTAACAACCATCGATCTTTCCCTCTACAATCTTCAAATACTGACATCACAGTCTACGACTTCTGCTCAAATACTCACTTCCGATGCTTTTCTGTGTTACACGTGTTACGACTCCTAGAGAGTGAGCTTTCAATGAAACCTTCAAGTTCATTAGTCCTTTCCGGTATCCTTCGATTCCAAAAGCGAGTTCTGAATCAACTTTCATCTTGCACAAGATTTTTGCATATTATCGGTCGCCTTTCGCTTCGATTAAACCTGCCTCTGCCATGACCTCCTTTAACTTGATGTTCGTGAGGTTTTCCATTAATGTGACGTCTGGTCAACCAGCATTCCTTCCTTCTATAAGAGAAGGTAGAACAAGATTATCATTTGAAAACCTTCTCTGCTAAGGAAATAAACTGTGCCGTAAAATGTTCTGAGCATTGAGTTGCATATTTGAATGTTTTGTGAGGGCCCGCACGACTATCTTAATTGAGCTGGTTGTCCCTACGTCATACATGTTTGACGAGTATATACGAGTTCACATATCCAACCGAAGCTCACATTGAAACCTTCAAAGAGAATGGCAAATCCACTAGGAGTTGAAGGAGACTATCTTGTTTCTATTTTAGGAACAAGTCTTCCAACTACCTAATCCGGCAAGGAAAACCATTTCGAATATACGAACGTACGTGGTTGCAAAACACATACGGAAAGAAAATTCCCATCAAAGCATCGTAACAATCAAGGACGTATCCGGGATAAAGCAGAGGACAAACAGATGACGCACTCCGTACAAATAGTAACAAAACTAAATTCCCACAATAACACCATCCCCCCTCATGGAAGCACATCTGAGTAGTCCCCTCAGATACGTTATTCCTTAATCCCTTTGAAAATGTCTGTTTGTGTGTTGACATTAAATCCCCCTTTAGAAAATACACGTTGGAACGAAAACACAAGCGAGGATTCGTCGTAAAACAAAACAATCGACTTCTCCGGGGTCTCAAACTAAACAGCACCACCATAAGCGAGAGAAGACATCCTGCACTCGGCATTTTCATAAGAAAATGAAAAATGAAATGGATTTGCATCCCACCACTACCAGCCAAAACGTATGACTTCAATTAGGGCTGAAATCGCACATTCTTGAATCACTCCCCAAGGTAGGGTTGTGAATTGAAGACGTCAAAACGGCTTTTATGGCTTTACTAAGCCTCAGCCGTGCTGTTGTGTCGATTCGGCAGCTAGGAATCCTCTGAATTCCAACATTAGCGGGCCGTGTTCCGTTTTGACATTCCTCCTGGATGTTTATATTTCTCGCACCCATACTTCAACAACAACGTGACCAGAATTTTTCCACAACCAGAAGAAGGAAGACTACCCCCATTCTGCACATATTCGAATATTTGCTAACTGCCACCCCTTGTCAGCCCAGTTGAAGGAAATGTCATGGCGAAGTTGGAATATGTTGTGATTGCATGCACGCTCCTGAGGGCGTATGTGGAATTTATGTAAATTCATTTGATTGGGATTTAATAACTCTGGCATCTATCGCACGATGTACTCGTATTCGTATCCGAATGCCGAGGCATTGCCGAGATACGGGTAGGAGTAACAGCAGCCCCAATGAAACTGACAGCTTCAGTTGTCAGTGGCAGTGATAGTGGCAATGCCCCTGCTGGCATAGTGATTAAAAGTTGACACAAAGTCAGTCGTTAATTTATGCGCGTTCATTAAGTGACTGTTTGCTCGACGATATGAGATTTTGATGGTTTGTTATGTTTGTAATTTGATGTAATTTGATGGCAGCTTAATTGACTTGGATATTGTGCAAAGGCGTATGTCTGTCAGCCAGTGTGTGGTGGTGGTGATACATATTCTCGGATATAGACATTATTTAACTGTTTTGCGGTGTTCGATGTTTGGGCTGTTTATCTGCGGATTCATCGGAATGCCTTTATTGCTGTGAACGTTGAATTGTCGGATAATCTCATTTTGGTGCCAAAGGCGGTCACATATCATCTTGTTTTAGGGTAATTGAAAAGAGGGAAATCGGTAGCGCACTTCTCTCCGATATACCTCTGTTTTTGATGTACAAGTGGCATTCAATAACTGAATGCTCAAATCAGTTTTTGTTTGTTTCAAAACATAAATCAGAGCGAATAACGCTAAATAGGCCTTAGTTGACTGACATTTAATGCAAGGACTCTATTCGAAGGGGGCGAACTTGTTGGGCCAGGAATATTTGCATGCAGTCAATGGAAACAACAACGCTTTTATGACTGCGTGTTAAGTGCTACCGTCGATGTACATGATGTTGCAAAAAATTCGTTTCACACCTGGAATTGTTCCAAGCAGGAGAGTACAACTAGAATTTCTTAGTTTTTCGAAAGGAAGGTGAGTAAGGAAGATAAAGTGCCTTCAATAACAGCCCCACCACATGAGTGCCGAGTACCGGCAGAGTGATGCGGGCATAAACCAGATACTCCGGTAAATCAATGTCAGAATATTCACTTCGTCGGTGTTTGTGTTTTCTGTGTTTGTCTGAGATAATGACTAGGGAATTCAGGGTAGACGTAGCCAATATACGCGGACTAAAAAGTAATCACTTTTCGGCGTACTACCACGTCTGCAAGTACAGACCCGCTGTTTTGGCACTTAGTGAAACACAGTGAGATCCCCGTCCACACCTCTCAGATCATTCTAATCTGAAGCTACCTGGCTACGAACTAGTGCCATTATTCTTCTCTCACCGCGGTCTCGCCATTTACGTGCGTAGTGATGTAGCTTACCAAACTCCACCACAATGTGATCCATGTTCCAATCCGGAAGTCAACTTCATGTCGTTAAAATTCCATCTCCGTAAGCAAATTATCTACTACTGCTTTATTTACAGAAGCCCCAAACTGGACAGCAATTCAACTTTTAACGAGTTTGATGCGCTGTCTGACTGCATTCAAAGAATTGTATCCCTGTATCCTCGTACTGAAATCGTTATTACGGGCGACTTCAATATAAACAATTCTGGGTGGCTTCGACATTCTGGACAGACAACACCCGAAGGACGGTGTGTTGAGATCTTCGGAACAACCTAACGCAGCTTGTAAATGAGCCCACGCGAATACCAGACGTTGATAGTCATACCGCCAACACCCTGGACTTGTTTTTAA
Source organism: Volucella bombylans (assembly GCA_949129095.1). Taxonomy (NCBI): domain Eukaryota; kingdom Metazoa; phylum Arthropoda; class Insecta; order Diptera; family Syrphidae; genus Volucella; species Volucella bombylans. Next base: position 151,153,145 of record OX422142.1, read on the forward strand.
CTTCTCATCCTGATAAGTGCACCATTGCTGTGCTCTCCCCTCTAGGCTCGTCGGACCATTGTGCCATATCAGCTAATTTCTCTTACACCGACCACACAGTTAGAGGTAAAATTCCTAAAAGAACCGTATGGCAATACGAAAAAAGCCAACTGGAGCGGTCTTAACAGCTTCTTTAGGAATTTTAACTGGTCGTTATGCTTCCTCGATAACGACGTGGATGCCGCTGCTGATATGATTACAGACACCATTCTCTTTGGAATGAGATCCTTTACTCCTCACCGGATGAAGAGTATCAAACCAAAAGAAAAGGCATGGTACGACTCGAGCTGTAAAGAGGCCGTCAGGGTTAGAGAAATATTTTTTCGGTCCTTCGAGACCAACCCGACAGAGGAAAACCGAAAAAAGTTCAAACGAGCCAGAAATGACTGCAACGCCTTTCTTAAGCGTGTGAACTTCCTATACGACCAAAAACTAAGGCAACAAATACCGCAATGTCCCAAAAGCAGTAAAAATTATTGGTCGTTCGTCAAAAATATTAGAAATTCCGCCTCATCCTCCATCCCAACGCTCATTTACAATGACATTCCAGCTGTCAGCTCTTTGGATAAGGCAAATCTGCTTGATGCACACTTTGCGGCCAGCTCAACATTCCCAGATTGTGCTTTGTCTCCGCCTACACTTGAGTGCGTCGAATCTTCAATGCGACGAATCTACTTTCGCACTCGTGTAGTAGCAAGAGTACTTAAAGATCTCAACATACATAAATCCGCTGGTCCAGATGGTATATCTCCCCTTCTTCTGAAGAGGTGTTCTTCCTCGCTGGCAAAACCACTGCGTAAGCTTTTTCATCAATCCTACTCTTTAGGACTCTCCGAGCAAATGGAAAATAGCATTTGTCCAGTCCGTCCCTTACAAAAGGCGAATCTTCTTCCCTCTCCTCCTACAGACCCATTGCACTTACATTCCTTCTTTCCAAGGTAATGGAAGCGTTGATAAATCGTCAGCTCCTGAAATATCCCGAAACACGAAAACTTTTCAATGACCGGCAATATGGTTTTCGTAGCAACAGGTCCACTGGTGATTTGACGGCATGTCTCACCGAAAAGTGGAACCAAAGCGTACATCAATCTGGCGAAAGCAAAATAGTGGACTTGACAGAGTTTGGCATCAGTCTCTTGTCGAAAATGCGTGCATTTGGGTTCGACGACTCTCTTCTTCAATGGATTAGAACGATCAATTCAAGTTGTCTTGGACGGTTTCAAGTCTGATATTCACAAAATAAATGCTGGTGTGCCCCAGGGCTCTGTTCTGTCTCCGACACTCTTTTTAATTTTCATCAATGATCTCTTGTCTGCTACTTCAAATCCAATATATTCCTTTGCTGATGACAGTACTCTCTGCTTTTCATATTCGTTCCCGGACCCACGGCCCTGCTCTTCGGCTGTAGAACGAGAACGGCAGCGTATACTAAGCTCATTAAATTCCGATATCAACAGCATAACCAATTGGGGAACTATCAACAGAGTATAATTTAATGCTTCTAAATGCTGTCTGCTGTCGTTAAAGCGAAATTTAAACACCCAGCCATTGTCCATGAATAGCACTTGCATCGTCGAAACCGAAAAACTTTCCGTTCTCGGTATGTGAGTCAATGTCAACTTACGTTGGAATGACCACATATTTGATGTCGCCAAAAATGCTGCGAAATGTCTAGGTTTCCTCAAGCGATGTAAGAAATATTTTACCCCCTCTGATCCAGCCTCAATATGTAAGGCATTCATCCGCCCAAAATATGAGTACAATGCGCACATCTGGTCAGGTGCTTCTAAAACATCTCTGGACCTGCTAGATAGGATCCAAAATTGTGCGATAAAACTTATTGACGATACTAATACCAATCAATCAATTGACACTCTCGAACACCGACGTAATGTCTCCTGTCTCACTTTGTTTTATCGCTATTTCCACCACCAGTGCTCCACTGAAATCGCCAGTAGCATTCCGCCCATTCAAACTTTCAACCGTAACACCCGTCTCGCTATGAATGCTCATTAGTATACCCTCAAATAAATAAAATATCGTGATTCTAAGCCGTACAACTCGCTTATGGAATGCCCTGCCGATCTCTGTATTTCCTGGTCCGTATAACATGCAAACATTTAAAAACAATGTACATCGGTACCTCTCTTTTCTTCCTACCTAAATATCCTTTGCCCGCGCTGTGAACAATCATCTTAAGGCTACATCAAGTTATTTAGTTATGACGCAGGGGCTCCCAGCAAATCCCATTGTAACCTGAGCCTCGAACAAGACTCAGTGGATGCCGCTTTGCGACTTCGTTCAGAAAAGTATTTGATTCGCGAGCTAGTTTAAAATTGATGAGAACGTCAACCAAATCATTAAGCGCAAATTTGCTCTTGTAACAGACGGAGATACCTCACCCTCAAATCTTCTCAATGAAGTTTACCGCAATCAGGATTGCGTATATATTCGCTTGGATGACAGAGCCAAGCGAGGAATGAAATGAAAAAAGCATTAGCGCCTCACCCTAAAACAGTTTTGGAGCCATCATTAAAGACCCGAATACATTCCTCTTCTGGCTCAGATTCTATTCCAAATCATCCCCGGAAATCATAGCAGCAACAGAGGCTCTAGTGTTATTGCTTTAGCTGGCATATCCATAAGACCAGAGTCAAAAGACAGTCGGCGCATGGTCATCAAAACTCGAGAGCAAATACGGGTACTACTTCCTTTCAAATGGATGATGGCTTTGACTATGGAGCCCATGACACGAGGGAGATTAGTCTAAAGTAGAGCAAGCGAGTTAGGAAAAGTTCCTATTTAGTCGATCCAGACGTTCCTTTGAGTTTAATGAAAGCGGCAATCGTGCTTGTTCCACAAGACAAGCAGTGCCAATCAATGCAACCGATTTATATAAATGTAAAGGACACACCTCGGTGAAAAGCCACATGTTTTGCCAAAAGCTCATTTTTCACTCCCAAAAAGCGAACAGCGCCGTGGAGGTTTTGGAGAACTGAATTGAATAGTGATGACTCTAAGCTGGATCAGCCTGATTTCTTTTTCACGTGAAGAAAACAAAGCGGATTGACTAGATGTCCACTTCCAGTATACCAGGTCTAGGGTTGCCTACGCTTTAGAGCAAAAAATGCAGCTCCAGCATCTGCATATGTCTGAATAAAGACGAGAGTGCGTTAAGAGTGGCCTGTGAGTAAATCCTGCTAACTACCGCCATCACTTATCCGAAAACGAGGTCCTATTCGCTAGAATTGCTCTTAACGACAAAAATAGTGGTTTATCAAGGCCGTGTGGTCTGGCTGATTTAGACCCTCAATGTCGATGAGGATGCATTCGCAAAGCAGTTTGTCGCACTTGAAACTTAAACATTCCCTCAATGCATCCTTCAACATAAAGAAAGTCCGACTAATTTGTCTGAAGGTCCTGAGAGGTGTATACGGCAGTAGTTTGCCTATAGCTTTTTGAAGAAGAACTGGGTATGTGCCATCAGATATAGATGACGTGATGCCAGACACCAGTTATGGCAGGTGGCATTACTCAACTCACTTGTAGCTTCAGTGATTGCAACTAATTTTGTGCTGGTTCTGATCAGATTACCTGGAGACTTTAAACAGACTGCTGGCTTTACTAAAGTTACGATCTCTCGCAAAAGCCTTTATGAGAGAGATTCCCCGACATTTGCTTCTTAAATTAAGTTTGCTTCGATCTGTTAAGAATTTAGCCTTCCTCGAGACTACAACTTCCGGCTTCTAAAGTGACCTGCTTCGAAGTTTTTGGGTTTCTTTACACAGTTGCCGCAAATCTGCGTTACACCATGGAAGTATGATAGAGGCGGATTTTTAGTAGTTTTTTTTATTCTTTTTTGACCTTTTCTCTTCTACAAGGCGGATGCATCCCATCCGATTCTGGATTCCTATTATACCAATTGTCTGACATGAAGGCCAGAGGAAGAGGATAGTACTTTCCAACGGACTATAGCGTAAATTGTACGCGTAGCGTCTTTCTTTGGTAACAAATGTTACTGAAAATATTGACAATAAGGTCTGGTGGTAGTTTGAAATCCAAGAGATGATTGTCTCTCACGTTCCATTTGCTACTCCCAAAAAGTCTCAGGGCATGATAAGCCCCATCTTCCTGGAATCATCGTATACAATGAGTTCGGTTACTGCCTTTGGTTGCCTTTTGAAACCTAAACTTAATGTCCAATCATAGGTCATACTTCAAAATCCAACCATTATATCTCTGAGGAAGATTTTAATGGGACGTTTGCTCACGCATTTGAAGGCTAACACATCTTGCCTAAGTCTTTTCTCAACGACAAATCCATATTCAAATAGTCGCTGCACCCACAGTGCACATTTCCCTTTCAATGGAATGTTAGTGGTCCAAGTCAAATATTAAGGACTTGTCATTGAACGGCTTGTTCTAAACCGCACATCATTAGTCCAATATATACTCACACCCTGACCCATGAAGCCAAAAACTCGCAAAAACTCTTGGACGGTGTAAATAAGCCCTGTCTTAGAGATCTGGATTACTCTAGACGGTTGATCACATTTTAACAACTTTCCTAACAATTAAAAAAATAAGCATATCTAGCATGCCTTTGGCTTATTTAGAGACGTCCATGAAGGTGGTCTTATTAAGAATGACTTCGGATTGTCTCTGTAGTATCCCTTTCGGAATCAGGTGACTAAAATTTATGGGCTAGCATGCCCAAAATTTAGTTCTTATATAGACAGCATGTTGCATTTCTTTGTCTCCTTTTTCACCCACCAGGCGATATGTAACGAACGTTGCATGGACAGAGTTTATTAGTTTAAGTTGAACTCGTTAATACATTTTGAGGCTGCAGCATTCTTGAGTGATCAGAGGACAACCAGAGATATTTTGTTCGTTCTTCAACATTTTCTTTCCACTTAGATATGTAACACTCTTCTAGGAACTTCGCATTGTCCGAGATAATTTATCGTCATGTTGTCACAATACAGAAGGTAGAAGAAGCTGTTCGAAAAAAGAACAAACTACTTCAGGTCGTCTGTCCCAGCGGCTTTTTAAGGAACCCCGAAATCTTCTAAACAAATCACATAACTCTAATTTGCAGGAAAACTGAAACCTTCACAGGTCTACGGAAAAAGAACGTAAGAAGCTTACCGGGACATCAAAGAGTGACTTTTAAAGGAACTTTTGCGAAAAGACCTAAGCAGTTAGTGAAATTAGCAGACTCTCTGAAGTCGTCAAAGAGACAAGTCAGCCAGACTGGAAAAACTTGGAAAACCTGATGGCAACTACATTGATTCGCAAGCAGAGACTTTTCATGTAACCCGATCAGAACCGACTCTCAACCAGGTCACTTGTATGTGGCATATGCCGTCGATTGTTGTGACGGATGAGCCCACGAAATACCCTGTTGCTTTCTTTGATGGCTTCAAGTCGCCAATCTTTGAATATTATTCGCTAGTCTAGCAATGTCATACATACCAAACCTAGCAAACTGTTAGATTAGCCTTTATACGGGAAATCAGAAATCATACACACTCGCTAGGAGCTTCAAACCTACCAATCTGGCTTCCTTCATGTTGAAGATCATTGAAATCACGTCTGAGTTTAAACTGCGCTCACTTTACAAATTCATCCTCCGAAAAATACGCAACAAACAACGTGGAAGACCTTGCGAGACTGTGGTTCAAAATCATGTGGGCAGAATTGATGAGATACGAGCTGCTCATTGTCATCGACATTGAGGGTGAATTCACCCGAACGAAACCTTTGACAACGTAGAAGAATATCTAGTTTTTGGATAATATCAACACTGATGGAGTATGCCGACTTTTATACGTTTTGGCGTAGAAAACAAGGGCTGACTTCACTGCAGTGGTACATGCTGGTCGCCTCACTGCTTAACGCTCTCAACAGTTCTGAGAACTATGCTCAAACATATACGGAAGATGATAAAGCTCAGTCGTCCACAGACCACGTTTGTGTATAGACCTGTTTCGGCTTTCCCTCGGTGAACCAATATATTATAATAGTAATCAACGTACGGGTTTTCATAGCCACAGTTGTCGTAGTGCGGTAGTGCGCGGGTACGAAATTGTATAATTTCTGAGAAGTGCGGGTTCAATCCCAGCACGTGGAAAACTATTTTCCGTTTTTGATTTTTTTTGTTTTTTTTTAATTGAAAAAAAAAATAAAAAAAATAGATAATTGGACACAAAAAGACACGCGATGAGTGACAAAGACCGTCCCGTTATCCCCATTGTGGGATTAGTGGACGGCACTGCAACAAGTGATACCGAATCGGCCCACCCAACAGAAAGAACCACTAAACGGAGGAAAAACATAAGTGCAACGTCTAATTTAGCAAAACGCCCCTCTCTTTGCACCTCTGACAAAATGCTGCTAAGCAAGGAATTGGGGGGGGCGTCAACGTCTGCGGCAGCAATAGTAGCGCAAAAAGGAAAACACCATGAGTCGGGTGATAAATCCACATACGTCTCTGATATAACGAGACAATATAAAGGGGATAAGAACAATTTTGCCTCGTTGGCTACCTCTGAGTCCGAAGATGAAGAAGAGGAACTGAATGCAATTAGTAGCAGCATCTTGCAATTACAAAAAAAGGTGCTTGCTATTAAAGCTAAGCAAACCGCCCGGAGACAAAGGGTGCAAGAAGCTAAAGCGAGCTCCCTACAGCAACAGCAACAGCAACAACAATTGCACGAAAATAATGTGCAGAAAAAAGACTCAGTGCAAAAGCAGCAGAAAAATCAAAAAATGCAACACAAAAAGCAACAACCTCAGCAGCAACAACAGCAACAACAGCAACAGCAGCTGAAAAAGAAAAAAGAAAAAGTGCCTCCAATCAACAACTACAACATGGAGGTCCAGGACACCAAGGACTTGTGTAAGTCGGCCATAGGTAAGAACTTTATCATTAAAAGATTAGGCTCAGACAGGCATGTCATCCACTGTAATTCAGTGGAGGGCTATAAAAAAATGCAAAACCTGTTGAAGGAAACGACGACAGAGTACTTCACGTATACACCAAAAGGTGAAAAATTTAAAACGGTCCTATTGAAAGGACTGGAACCGTCCACTGATCCCGAGGAGCTCTTAAAACTGCTTCAAGAGAAAGAGTGCGAAGATCTCACATTTGTGGGGGTTAAGCCTTTTACCACTTCAAGAGCAAAAAGGGAAAAGCGGAAACTACCGTTCTTCCTAGTACAGCTCACTCCCAACAGCAAACTGGATAGTCTAAGGAGTATCAAAGTTCTGGACTACCAGGTTGTTTACTGGGAGAAATTAAAAAGGAGCGAAGGCGTTATACAATGCGTTCGCTGCCAGAGGTTCGGGCACGCCGCGTCGAACTGCCAAATGCAGCCTCGATGCGTTAAGTGTGGAAAGAACCACAATTCTCAGGAATGTGCTTTGGGTCAGGAGAAAGAGTCAGACAAAAGCCAACTCTCATGCGCTTTATGCAAGAACTCGGGACACACCGCTAACTATCGGGGTTGTCCCAAGTTCCAAGATATAAAGAAAGCAAATATGGCTCGTCAGCAGAAAGCGGAGTTAAGCGTCCATCCACTCAGCCTCAAACTCCAGCCGTCACGCCCCGAATTACCTTCGCCCAAATGGCGGCAGGTAGGGGTAGAATGGTACAAAAAGCCACGGTTGCTTCCTCGGCCCCAGCGCCAAGAGCACCGGAAGCTGCACCTGACATGTTAGCTGTCTTGCTCTCTATTCAAGGGCAGATGGCTCAGCTTCAACGTCAGGTACAGGAACATGCTAAACGAGTGGATCAAATCTACGCGCTGCTGCCGGGTCTAACGCAACTCATGTTGTAATGGGTACGCATATGGTGGAGCAAACCCTGAAAGTCCTTGCAGTGAATGTCAATTCACTGATCAGGATCGAGCGAAGAGCCGCGCTGTTTAACTTGCTGGAAGACCAAGCTCCTGATGTGCTTTTCGCTAGCGAAACTAAGCTTACCGATAAGCACAATGTGGAACACAGTAAATACAATAGTAGAAGAAGAAACCGACCCAACTCAACACAAGGAGGTGGTGTCGCGATCTTTATTAGAAAAAAATTTAAATTTAGAAGAATGTACAAGGGTGTTTTTCATGGGTTTCGGGTGCTGGAGGCATGTGTCGTGCGCATCCCTCTCCGTAGCGGAAAGTGGCAGTTCACGGTATCTGTCTACGCGCCTGATGCTTCCCAATCCACAATATTCATCTCAGAGCTCGATAGACTCTTTAGACTACTTAGGCTGGAATCGGAGGAGAATTATTATATAATCGGCGGAGATTTTAATGCCAAACATAGAGATTGGGGAAATCATGTACCAAATACTAGAGGGAACCTGCTACTCAATTGGTGGGCACAGCACAGTGTTATGTATAGACTTGGTTTGAAGGCGACGGACAGTCCGTCGTTTCCCAGATACGGCTCTTATTTGGACCTATTGCTGTACGACGTACGGTTACAACTGACTGGGAGTAATCTCCAAACGTTAAACTGTCTGCATACATTCGTGTACGACAGTGACCATTGCGGTTTTAGTACCGAAATAACTGTCCTAACGAAATTGCGGAGTTGGAGGAGTTTGCTCCAAAGTTTTCTTACAATTACAGTAAGACTCGCTGGACACGCTTCTCCAGAACCTTGACAAGAGCACTAGCCTCGAATTCGCTCTACCCACCGTCCAATAGGAATCTGTCTAACGAGGAAGTTGACAGGTACCTAAAACATATGGACCAAACAATTAAACAAACGATGGACATTGCAATACATCGGTATGAACACACACCCAACGAAAACCTATTCCGCAATGCTACCATCGACGCACTGCACCGACACAAAAGTAGACTGCTATCAAGACTCAAAACCTTGTACAGGCGGTTCACTGACAGACAGAACGTGGAGGTTAGGACACTGAAGTCGTCAATTAAAAACCTCCAAATATTGTTAAGAGAGAATTACAGAGCATCTGTAAGTTTGTACTGGAACAATAGAATTCGGGCTGTAAATTCGAGCAACCCGAGTATGTTCCCGCAAATAAACAAAATATTTAGGAGAAAAAACCAAAACGACCTACAGTGTCTTAAAATTCCTAGAACTACGGAAAACGAACGAATACTGACTACTGCAGGCATAGATCCAAGTGAAGCCGCAGATGATGATAATTTCTTTGTGATCGAGGATCCTCAGGAGAAGTTTGAGGCTATAGGAGCGACTTTTCAGGAAGTGTATAGAACCAATGACGTCATTGGTTCTGATCACGATCTGGAGAATCGAGTCCTTCTGCCCAATTTCTACCTGCGAAATGACATACAGAACTGGCGATTCGAGAGCTCGGGTTTCACCCAGTTCAGTGACGAGAATATGGCAAATAATGTCATCGCCAATGAAGGGGACCTACCCCCGTTCATTTCAAAGGAAGGACTCCACGAGATCTTCGACTCAATAAGAAGTAAAAAATCAGTGGGAATCGATGGAGTACCGAACATTGTGCTTCGACATCTCCCTCTAGAAGCGGTAGACATTTACACCACCCTGTTTAACAATGCATTGAATAATGTACATTATCCAGAGCATTGGAAAACTGCGGTGGTTTATCCCATTCCTAAAAGAGGTAAAGATACATCCAATCCGGCGAATCTCCGGTCGATAAGTCTCCTTCCGAATATCAGTAAGGTGTTCGAAAAGGTAATCAATAGAGTCCTGAGTAAGTGGGTTGAGGACAAAAATATAGTTCCGGACAATCAATTCGGTTTCAAGGCGGGGCATGATGTCATACATGCCGCGTCTAAGCTGGTGTCAGATATCCAATGGAATAAAAGCAAAAACCAATGTACTGGGGCTTGTCTGGTTGACTTGGAAAGGGCCTTCGACACCGTATGGTTAGAGGGGCTTTTCTACAGGCTGGCCAGACTGGGCATCAGTAAACCACTTTTGTATATTCTTCATAATATGCTCAGCAGCAGACAGTTCATCGTGAAAAATGGCGATGTGACTTCTGTTGGGACATTTCACATTAAAAACGGTCTGCAACAAGGTGCGGTTAATTCGCCGATCTTATTCAACATTTACACAAGCGATTTGATAGGTTCACTTCCCCATAGCATAGCGTATGCAGATGACTTGATAGCGTACAGAACAGGTCCAAAGGTTGAGGTCATTAACATGCTTTTGCAACGTGACTTTGAGCAAATTAGGCGATTTTGCGATGACTGGAAGTTGAAAATCAACTTCCAGAAATCTGAAACCATTCTATTTAGAACGCCGTTGTCTGGTGCCTCTAGGGACACCAGAAAGAATTGGCGAAAATTCTCGATCATTGGACAACACGGCCAGCCACTTGCTTGCCGAAATGTGGTCAGATACCTTGGGATCTGGCTAGACCAATATCTATATTTTAATAAGAATGTAGATGCTGCTCTGACCAGGGCCAAAGGTGCTTTTGCCCTTACAAGGAGGCTGTTTTATAGCAGCCAACTCGATGCGAGGGTGAAAGTTATCTGCTACATGGCCCTCATCCGGCCCATGCTGGTATATGGGTGTCCCGTGTGGTTCAACGTGAGAGCGAGCTTAATGGAAAAGATTCGGGTGTTTGAGAGGGCTTGCCTTAGGGTTTGTCTTCACCTTTACAGAACACCAGAATCGGAGTACATAAAATTCTATCCCAATGAGGTTCTATACAACAGGGCGAATCTAATAAGAGTGGACAACTTCGCTATTAAGTTGACTCGAGGGCATATTGCGAGAGCAATGACCTCGTCCAATAACCTGATATCTGGGGCCTACTACCCCAACTACTTATATCATGAGAGTGTGCGCTTGAAAGGTTTCGTGCCTCCTGAAGCGTTCCTCTATTTAGACATGAAAGGGCTGATCCAGGATAGGTTTGCGGTGCCGCTAATTTTCCACGTAGCTCGTGCAGTGGGTGAGGGGCGACTCAACTACAACAGAGACGTCGCACACGGCAGTACTGAACGTCTCAGGTTTAGCAGGGCGGTTTCAAAACGCGATAAAAAAGATGTTGTCTTGCAGCACCAAAATATTTGGTGGTTGAATGAAGAAGACCCGATTTCTTCGTCGTTTCCTTCAAGTCCAGGTTAGCCTAGTCAGAAGGCAAAGTGGGCCATATTTCCCTTACTATGTTTAGAAAATGGCCGGCTTCATAGGTTAGGGTAGTTTTAAGGCATGAAGTTGGCAACCTTGGGTTAGCTAGCTGTTGGGTTAGCAACTTGAAGTTTGCTAACAATTAGGTTAGATTAGATTGTATATTTAGACTAAGTAGTTTAAGGTTTAGTATAAGTTAGCAAAAATAGTTAGTTTAAGTAGTTTAAGTATTTATACCTCTAGTATAAGTTTTATGTAAATACAAAAATATGCTCAGTCACTAAGTTTTTTCTTAAATAATTAATTTTTTCTTAGTTTAATTATAATAGATGTTAACCAACAGTAATTAAGATTAAAAATTGCAAATTAGACGTCGAAAGACATAAAATAAAATATAAAAATATATTATAGTTTAGCTTAGAGCGCCCGTTTTTTGGGCCAGTAAGCTAGAATAAGTTAATTAAGTTATAATAAGCTAGCATTTAAGCATTTTTTCTGTTAGCATGTAAGTTCAGTAAATTTAAGATGAATAAAATAAAATGCATTAAAAACAAAAACGAAACGAACGATGATAAAGCTAACCTTAGACGTGATCAACGATTGGCTCTCATTCAATCCTCTCAAACTGAAGTTGTTCTCTTTACGAGAAAGAGGAAGCTGTCTGGTCTGACTCATCTACTTTACAGACATTACCATCCATCCATCCATCCAAGCAACTTATTTGGGTGTATCACCCCAGATATCAAAATTCTTCGAACTTAACATGAAAACTTCGAAGGGACTGTGGGATTTTGGGCATCGTAGTGGAGGTATTGTTCATATATCGGGCTTTTTTTCCTAGGAGGGTCTTTTGGATCCACACGGCTATATGATACTCGTGGATTTATAAAGACCAATTATATTTTATCTCTGCTCTCAGTATCTTCAAAAATAAGTCACTCGTGAACGGATTATCCGGATACCTGGTGACCTCCGGCTATCAGATTTTGCACAGATGGACCACCCTTTCTCCAACACTTGTGAAATACCTAACGGAACACAATTTCCGTAAAAAAAACAAAACCCGAGACCGGTACTCATTTAACCCTACATACCGTAATTTTTTAATTTTTTCTGTGCTTTCTTTCGCTCGGTTAATATCACACCAGGATGCTACTCTCATTACTCTCAGCTGTCAACGGTAGCTGTTGGTGGTGTTTATGTTTTTGAGGCAAGCTTTTTTTCTGTGTTTTTTTCATTACCTTTTCCGTATGTATAAATAACTTTATCCAAGCGTGGTTAATACCGGGTGGTAATACGGTATCTGGACCGACTACATGCAAGGCTCATGCAATGGCGAGCAAATGTAAAACTGTGGCAGGCCATGGTGCACCTTCTAAACGCAAACGCAATGAGTCAAAATTCAAACTCTCAAGGAGTAGCGAGATTTCCTTCACTTCCTCCACCCTTAGCAGAAGCAGGTTTGTGCAATGTCTTCCTCCTGCTACTAAAATTCCTCCCTCAGAAGAGGCTTAGTCGCTTCGGCATGTCCCATCCAAGGCGCTTCAGACGCCCAAATGCAGTACGCATTCCCAAAAGTCTCGGATCCATTCCGGAGGACGAGAGAACTGCGGATATGAAGAATAAAACTGAGTGGGCCAACAACTTGCTAAAAGACTCCTCCAAGCGCCAGAGATCGTTGGAGGAAACCGTGCCAGTTCCCAAAAGGCCCAAAATTAAAAACGCCAAAAAACCCCCGGGGCCTACCAATTTTACAGCTCTGAGGTCTTTTAGCGAAGTCCTAAAAGATGCAATTACTATCGCGTTGATTGATAAAAATGACGACGATGAATCAATAACACCTGAACGGTGGCAGTTAGTTAACTTAAAGCTTTCTGGCAACTTCTTGGCTATCATGTGGGAAAACGCCGGATCATCTCCTATTACAAACGATGTTGGCTGCTACCAAGGCTACGTCGAACTTACAGCTTTTGCCGACAGAAGATCTCTCGATCTTTACATAAAAGCCATAGGTGAATTATCTGCCAGGGTTCAAAGCTCTAGATCGTGGCTAAGGAGGTTATCTCTAGCAAACCTAGAACCCACATCTGGATCCCAGCTGAACCATACTGCCCAGTAGACATTTTAGATATCATTAGGCTCAGCAAACCAACCCATCCGACTCATGAGTTGAAATGGAAACCGAAGGCGAATTAAAAAGAGATCCTTTACGATTAGGTGATGGAGATGAGCTCTTGGGCACATGTGCAGAATCGAAGGAACCGAAGAACACCGTGGTAAAGGCTTTTGTGGTGGATTGTATTGTAGCAGTGATGATATGGTTTCTCCAGATTAACATCCATCACTCCAAAAAGGGCCTGGAGAATGCCAAAGACACCTAATGGCTGGCTCCGGCATATCTTGGCCACGACCAAGTGGGACCTCTCCCTGGTGACAACCTAAAAAGGCTGGTACTGGCCTCAACATCACGTGCGACGTTAACGCTCATCACACGGTATGGGGCCGGGGCAGTACCGACATCAACGATAGAAGCCGTCTTGAGACGGTTTTGCATTTTTCGTTTCCACATTACACTTCACATTATTTTTTCACTCCAACTATAACATATAACTCAAATATAATATACAGTACGCCCCCGGTAAAAGCAACCGATGAAAATTCGAGCAGTTGCGTTAGTTGAGGTTCTTGCAATAACCGAGTCACAAAAAAGTTAAGCCTTGAATTAGAATTTAACTTGAAAACCAGAGTATGAAAAATAAAATAATATTGTTCATTGTAAAAGAAAAAAAAGTAATATATTTAATTAATTAAAAAAAATTATTTACATTATGTTAATACAGTTTTTGGTTAAATTGATTTAAAAAATTTTCTTGGAGGATACATTTTTTTCGACTTTCAGTTTTTGAAGAGTCAAGGTATCTTCTAGTGAAACCGAGTTTTCTTCAGCCCATTGAAGACAAATACAGGGTTTTCCCATAAGGACTTGCCATTTTTTTTTTTAAATAAAACGCAAACCATTTGAGATATTTCAAAAACTTTATTATCGGCTTGAAGTACAATCAAAACATTGGCTCAATGTTAGCTCTCAGCTCTTCCAACGTCGTCGGCGTGTTGGCATAAACCAATGACTTAACGTAGCCCCACAGAAAATAGTCATGCGGCGTTAAATCGCACGAACTAGGTGGCCAATCGACTGGCCCATTTCTTGAGATAACACGCTCACCATACTTACTCTTCAATAAATCGATTGTAGCGTGTGCTGTGTGGCTTGTGGAATCATCCTGTTGAAACTACATATCGTCCAAGTCCATATCTTCCAATTCGGGCCAAAAATAATCGGTGATCATGGCGCGTTAACACTGACCATTAACAGTAACGTGACGATCGTTATCGTCGACGAAAAAATATGGCCCAATAACGCCGCCGGCACGCAAACCGCACCAAACAGTTATTTTTTGTGGATGAAGTGGTGATCCATGAAGCACATGTGGATTTTCATCTGACCAATAACGCATATTTTGCTAATTGACGAACCCATTGAGCCAAAAATGAGCTTCGTCACTGAAGCTGATTTTGCGATGAAATTCATCATCTTGGCGCATCTTCTCCAGAACCCAATCGGAGAACGTACGTCGCTTCAAATGGTACATCGGCTTCAATTCTTGAGTCAGCTTGATCTTGTATGGATGTAAACCAAGATCCTTACGCAAAATACGCCATAATGTGGTCCGAGCGATGCCTAATTCTTGAGAACGCCGTGGTATTGACTGATTTGGATCGTTTGCTACGGACGCCTGAACGGCAGCAATATTTTCGACACTTCGACCAACCCGTTGTCTCACTGACACGGCAACATCACACAACGAATATGTAGACTCAAATTTTTGCACTAAACGTGTTATTGCTTGTCTACTAAGGAGAGAATTACGACCGAAAATTGAAGTTAACGCTCTTAAAGTTGCAGTCACCGACTCCGAATTTCGGTAGAAGATTTTTATAATTTGCAGACGTTGCTCGTTCGTGTACTTTATCATGATAAAAATGTTAAGTTTACTGAATAAATTGACAGTGACAGTTTGATGATTAGTGAAAGAGTGCGTTCACAAATTAAATTCAAAATTGTCAAGTCCCTATTGGAAAACTGTTTATGTGAAATGCAGGCGGTTTAAGGGTCGTGTGTAGTTGACTCATAAAAATCAATACATTGTTGTTTTGCTTCTCTTCTTTTATTCGATTGATGGTACATTCCTACCTTGTGTTGTGTGAGAAATGGATTGCCGGAACAAGGGTGGATAGAAAAAAAACAATAATTGTAAGAAAGGATGTGGTAGTTTTGTTGTCAGTGCATAGCGTAGGACGTGATAGGGTTAAGTGTATTTGTCGCTTGGACATCCTTTAACTTAGACCGCTTTTACACGGCGCATGTTTTGAAGAGAGGGATAATGAAACAAAAAATACCCAATTAACCAAATTCCCACTGCTTGTGGGTAAGATTTTCATTGCATCTTTTTGACATTTCAGTATGGCGGATGAATTTATATGGACCAAAGAATTAACAAGCGTTCTCATTTTCAATTATAAAACACCGAGCGCTAAAGATGAAACGATAAAATGCTTCGTGTAAAAATGTGCACGACAACTCAAGGACAATTCAATAGAAAATAACCAAAACATGCGCATTAAACTCATGCGCTGTGTAAAAGTCGTCTTACTGCCAGTAGATAAAATACTATCAAACAGTGACGAATTGAGATTTTAAATGGCTCTGAAATCTGCGGTACAAAGAACACGTGAATATCGTAATCGTAAGCGCGATCTCAATTTGCGTTGCAGTGATGAATTTTTATTTTGAATTTGCTCGCCTATAGTCCGAAGTTTAGGGATTTGTTAGAAAATCTAGAACAGCATCATTATTACAATATGCCGATAATTCACAGTGGTGAACTCAATTTAGATCTACGTTGCCCTGATGGTGCCAAGTTTGTATAATTTATGCACAACGAATTTTTTTGGAAATGAACAACAATCTTGCCATCTTAACAACTCGTAATCCAACGTGTATTGATGCCATCTTCTTCAGACACATCGATAATCTTGAAACACGCTACTATACTCGTATTTCCTACTTTAGTACACACCGCCCATTATTGTCTCAATTTCAGTACAACAAGTGATGTCTATACTGGAACTAAACTCAGCTGGAACTAAACTGTCAGACTGCTTCTTTCATCTGCTGGACGTCCATCGCTTTTTTTTAAACATGCAGTGAATCAACAAAACGCAAACTGCTCAAAACGGTTTAGGGGCTTCGGTTCACAAGCAAGCAGCAGATTTGGTAAAAGAAACAACAACGTCTGAAAGTTTCATAAAAAGGCAAAAAAGTTTTAAAGAACCAAGAAAGGTGTCATCATTAAAAGTTTTGTCTATGATGAATGAAGCAAAATTTTCCAGGCACCAACACAACATTTAAAGAACCCATTTTTAAACAACCCTCCAAATTTGACTTTTCTTAATAGAAATTAAATTTCAACTCTTACACAGCCACAAAGCCACACAAAAAGCCACTTTAGACTTTTCCAAATAATTTATCGCACAAAACCACTACTTTTGCGCCCACTGCTGTGCCTCTGGAGATGGTCTTACACGATATAGCGTTAAGAACACTTTCAATTGATTAATTTTAATTTATTTCATTTTATTTTTCCTTTTTATTTTACATTTGATATACTTGCATAGCTTTATTTGTTTTTATTATATTTTGTTTAAATATTCACATTTATTTTATAATATACAAATAGATTGATTTTTGTTCCTTTCTGTGTACATACATATGTAATTTGTGATTTGTTTTTAAACAATGATATAATAATAAATAACAAAACGATAATACAACAACATTTCTTTTAAAATATATTTCCGTCGATATTTTTTCCATTTTTTTTTTTTTGTATATTTTTCTATGTATAATTAAATGTAGATATATATATTTTTTAACCATATTATTTAGGTTGTTGGTTCATATAATTGTTATTAAATTTAAATATTGTAGATCTATCAATTGTTGTAAAATAGAAACGAACAAAAGGAGAGTAGCTTTGGTTGTAAAAAAAAATTCAAATTAAAATGAAAATAGAGTTGCTCTTTTGTTTATAGTAGTTTCATTTGTTTTTGTTTATGCAAATACATTTAATATATTTATTTATTTTTTATTTTAAATAGTACTCGTATATAGTTAGTTTATCTTTATTTGGTTTCCAATATTTTGTTGATAGTGTACATGTATAGAAATGTTTTAATTCCCTAGTAAATATATGTATATGTATATTTTTGTGTTTTAGTTTTTTTTCCAAAAATAAATTTTAGTTTAAATTTTATAAAATGTAGTATGTTTTCGGCAAAATAAAAACTGTTAAAATAAATTCTCTTTGTATTTAAAAATATACATACTCGTACATATATTGTAGTATCCGTATCCGTTTCGGAATCCGGTTCTTGTATGGATTTGTGGGTTGGTTTTTTGGAAATTCTTTTGATTTTTGATTATGATTTGTTTGCAGGAGGGTTTTGGTTTATTATTCACTTTGGTTGTGGCGTGTATATATTTAGCAAATTTTTTCTTATACAAAAAATAGTATACTTTGTCATTTTTCTTGTTGCAATAGAAAATTTAATAAAAGGAAATATAAATTTTAATAAAATATAAAGCATTGTATTGCTGTTGATTGTTTTGTTTTATATTTATATTTTGTAAAGGGTACATTTATGGTGGTTCGTGTGTAAACAGTTTTACTATTGATACATACATATATATATTTATTTTTATTAAGCTTGTTCTATTTTTGATTTTCATATTTTCTGGTAGCTGCATTTCTTTTTTTAAAGTTACGAGTACAAGTATTTTTTTTTTGTTTTTTTGTTTTTACATTTAATACAAAAGAATCGAAATTCACGGTTTCAGTGCCGTAGAAGTAGCAGTTACTTTGATTATTTGTTTAGCTATAATGTGTCTTTTTTTTTTTTGTTTACTGTTTTTGTATACTTAGTTTTTGTAAATACAATTGTATAGTATGCTTGTATTTTTAGTGTGTATATATACGTCCATTAGAAAGGTATAAAATTGTTAAGCTAAGTTCTACGTGTTGTTGTTCTAAGTCAAAGTTGTTTTCTCAAAATAGTGAAACGAACTTCTCATCAGTTGTAATATTGAGCAATAGCGCAGATGGTTTTTGAATGGCAAAATGAATATAAGAATTTTTTAATGAAAGGATCCGGAATCTAGGACCCAGTACTAAGAATCAACGATCGAATTAAGGATTTTTTTTTTTTAAAGAAGAAACATAGGAATCTTTTGAATACCAGACAGAATTTGTGGCTAGTCTTATGATCATGGTGGACTAAAATCACTTCTTTCTTTTGCTAAGCCGGCTCAATGACTTTTTAGATCTCGTCTATCTGTCAACAAATATTGACCACCATTTCGCTTTAGAGTTTGCTGGAGCTAGATCAATTTGTGTGATACAGTTCTCGGAGGATGACCGAACGATGATAGGCTAAGTAAGATTATTGTGCGAACATAATTCAGAACGATTATGAGGAAGTTGTAGGACCAAGAAGCGTCTTATACAGGAAGGTTGTGATACTGAAAAATGGCAATTCAACGGCATACATTTGGTCATCAAAGACGCGTATGCTGCACGACTACCTATGTGAAGGTGAATTGATTTATATGTACTCGTACCAAGGACTATGCCGCCAGGGAGACTGCGCGCCAAGATTCGAGAAACCTGAAAGTTGACTGTGTTACATTTTGCGGCCTTTAATGAGTCGAGAGTTCTTAGAAAGTCGAAGGGTCATTAGATTTACAAAACGATTATTTAGACAGAAAAAGAAGTTAAATTGTTAAGGTCAATCTCAGATCACATTGAGAAGAAGAGTGTCAGGAGTTATTAAGGATCAAGTCTTCACATCTAGATTACTTGCGGGAGTCTTAAAATGTTTGCATTTGCTGTTACCCGAAAGTGTAATAGACCTCATATCGAGGATAGATAGCTAGAAATTCGATAAGACCTACCTACCCCACGGATGAGTCATTTTCAAATATCATAGTAAGGTCGAAACCTAAGGATTTAAGTTCATCTTGGTGGAGTCTGAAGGCTCAATTTTCTTCAGAAATGTATGTTCAAAATAAATAGGTGGCGAACAGCAAGATTATGGAAGATGAAGTCCACCAACAAACCAATTTTCAGCTGAGTGATGCGACTCTGGTGGCTTTTCACACATGATCTACTGAAGACACGGAACTTGTGGGTCGTCAACTAACAGAGTGGAACTCTAGTACTAAAATGATTTAAACCAAATTATTCCCGTGCAGAAGAAATTAAAAAGAAAAGAAATTAAGTAGATTCGCTTCTGACAAGGTAAAGTGGAAGTTCAAATTCCAAATTCAAAAAAAATATTTTGAAAATGAATTTGTGATTTGATTACAATACTCTGCCACTGTTTTAATAACTGGTTGGGTGCTGTAGAAATAGGGTAGGTAGTTGCGATACTCAATGTAACTATTTCTGTACATGAATTGTGCTTAATTTACCTCCAAGTGGTAACCATCGGGTACCGATTGATGTCCATCTGGACTTATAAGCGCGACAAAAATAGCAGCACTATAAACGAGACAGTGGATGAATTCACAGAAGAAGGTTGTCGGCAAACAGAAGGCATACAGGCGGCGCTGCAAGGAAGAACGAGCTCTGCTTACGAACTGTACTAGCAAAATTGATGTTAAGATCTAGAAAAATGCGAAAGAAACTTGCCAAAGACACAAATACAGAATGGGAGAATGCAGAGATTTTAAATTTAAAAGAGTTACTTACGAGTAGTCGACCGAATCCACCATACTTCCGTTGTCGGGCCCAATGAACCATTAAACAACAATTTCACCTACACGACCAAGAAAAGATCTGGACAGCTTTGTCTGAATTAACAAAAATGCCAATGGGACTGTAGGAACACATGGACTATCTGCTGAATTATTCAATGCAGCGAATATGGACTTGGTAATCTACTCATCCGTTAAATATGGTCGGATGAAAGTATACCTCTGGAGTCTCAGCATCCTTTGTCCGCTTCTCAGGAAGTGCCAACTATAGAGGAATTAGTCTCCTACAAATATAGAACAAGATTTTATCTACCGCACTATATGAACGCTTGAAATCGGAAATCAACAATGTGATAGGTCCTCATCAGCATGGCTTTAGGCTTGGTAAGTCCACCGTGGACCAGATATTCACCTTACGGCAGACCTTGGAAAACACCACTGACTTTAAATCGATACGTAACAGTTTATAGAGACAAGCTATACAAGGGCATGCCTAGGCTAGCTCGCTCGTGTGTGTAGGGCGAATATGAAGAGCGCTCGCAGCTCCCTAAAAGTCGGTTGTGACACCAGCGAGCCATTTGATGTCAAACAAGTGTGTTGAGAAGGTGACGCGCTAACACAGGACGATAACAATTCAATTCAAAGTCCATACACTTATCGACTTGGACATTACAAGAAAAAAATTTGTTGCTTCTCACTAGAGCAATTAAGGCCATTGAAGCAAGAGAAGCGAAAATGGGTTTAGCTAGAAAATGACACGGCCAGCACCCCACAAAAGGAAACTCTAATTTGAGTTGTTAAAAGACTTGGTTCTCCTGAGTTCCTCTGTCAGTTCAAACTACGAAAGCATCGTAAAGAACAGTATCGCCCTTGCCAATTGCAATCAGGAACAGTGGCGAAAGAAATGTATTAAACCTTATGGTCCCAGGCCCGCCGTAAAGCGCGATTCTATGGACTTAATTTCCAACCGACGAAAACGACCTTGGGGAACTCGAGAGACAAGTTTTTGCGAGTGATTTTAGTCCTGTCTGCTTGAACGGAATTAGGAGAGCAGTGTATATCAACCAACTATATGAGGTACTCAAAACGATCTAGGGCGTGTTAAGTAAACGGACACCACTGTTCCAGTCCGGAGTATCTTGTAATTCATACCGAATGCGCAACGTGATAAAAGAAAAACTTGCCTTGGGCGCCGCGTAAAAGTTGGAAAAGACTTCAGCCAACTTGCTGGGCGATGCTGCGGATGTTTAGCACAGGACCACGTTAAATGTACCGAACAGTTCATTGAGCGCTAGGTCCATCCATGAATAGGAGACGTACCGTACAACAGCACACATGAGGATGAAAAACGAATTGAGAGCTGCTGTGGATACGTATCAGAAATCAGGCAAATCGGACACAAACTTCTCCGTAATATAAAGAGTTCGAAAAATTAGAAGTGGAAGAGATTGGGAGATGCTACTAAAGGAATTTTACAAATCTTACAAGACGGTAGAAACTCGAACCGAAGTCTGCAAAGACCTAGTTGAAATGCAGTTCATGGTGACAAATTTGGTAGAACCACCACTGGCAAAGAAAATACCGCTGCCACAAAGACCACGAAATCATCCGTTCACCTAACCAAAAAAAAAGTAAAATGCTCTGAATCCAAGCTCTTTGAAGCTGATCTGGTAAGAAGCATGCACCAAACCATCTGTATTATATGCTATTTGTTCAGAGGAGCGCATGTCCGCTAAATGGTATCTAAATATTGTCTGCTAGGTTCTGAAGAAAAGAGACCTCCTGAACTCTGGCAACCACAAGGTCAAACGTCTATTAAATATCGCGTACGAGATCGAATCGTCAACAACCTGATAGGTTCATATCGTTTTATGAAATATACAGAACCATGCCTGGTCTTAGAATTCCAGCCAAACTTGCTCGACTATGCAAGACGTTGATGGAGAACTCCCGCTGCTCTGTTTAAGTTGGAGGAAACATCACCATAACTTTTGATGTTAAAACGGCTCTTGGACAGGGCGACATGCTACCAAGCAACTTCTTTAACATCGTACTTGAAAGCAACTTACAACCCAACACCAGAGCCAGGGTACCTCAAAAATCAGTCAAACTTCTCGCATACGTCATTGAAATAATCGGGAGAAATTAGCACGGGATGTCAGTGGCGTACGAAAAATTATACATATGCTGTCGTAAAAGAAGGACAATCAACACCGACCGCTAAGAAGAGAACTGATCAGCAAAGCTCTATCTAATCATCCCTGTCCAGTTGTATGGCACAGAGTTATGGACACTCTTAGGACCGGATGAAAGCACTCTTGTTTCAATGAGCGAAACATTCTGTGTGTGATTTTAAGATGGCTAGATCATATAACATAGCTCCAACTCGAAAGATCTTCGCCCCAATGAGGCAACGCAGTACAGTAACTTGGTGTGCGTATCTGGAGGTAGATAGGCACAGTAGCGCCTCGGTCTGTAAGATGCCATCATATGTAAAATGAAGAAAGCATTTAACTTAATGAAATGCTAACTTCTGCTAGACCATGACTT
The DNA here is from genome assembly GCA_949129095.1 of Volucella bombylans. NCBI lineage: Eukaryota > Metazoa > Arthropoda > Insecta > Diptera > Syrphidae > Volucella > Volucella bombylans. The sequence continues at coordinate 151,175,733 of OX422142.1, forward strand.
CTTCTAGAATTGACTTTGGAACGATATGGCACAGTTTTGATCCAGAATTAGATAGCTGTCGCTGGTGTAGAGTAGATAACCAAATATGTTGCCTCCCTTTATGTATACAATAAATTAAGCTCCAATGGCCATTGCAACAAAATATAACCGTTTTCACTTTTTGATTTTTGTTGCCAGAATTTGATTAGTTTCATTTGTTTACTTTTTAATAGTTCTCTTGCTTGTCGAAGCTCAATTCACAGACTAAATACAACTATCTTACTTTATGTATTTCTTGTTTAGGTGAATCTGTTTGAGAGTATGAGAAAAAAAAAGCCATGACTGATGTATGTAGATACTTGGTTTTTGCCTTTATAAAAATAGTTTCAATGATAATTTTAAATATTTATTTATTTTTAGTTTTAAGCTTAATGGAAAGATGTGCGCTAACCAGAGAAATTGACGGCGATTTATCATAAAATACATTTTGTAAATCAACATATACCATATATATACGTGTAGTTGTTATAATAAATATTTTATTTTTCTTCTTTTATTTGTTCTTACATATACCTATATATTTTCAGATTTAATTGTTCTTTTAATTGTTAGCACAATTATTGTTTTAATTTTAAAAAATTTAAATATACAAAATTTGATAGTCTTAAATTCTTTTCCAATAGACAAATAATTTGAAAAGAAAACGGATAATCCAAAAAGTATTCAAAATTCGATAGAGAGATTGGAAATTTCAAATTCAGATCCTGATTGGTAGGTCTGATTTATTTTTTTTTTTGTTTAAATAATGCTGCTGTTGATAGATTTAATAAAAAAAAATAAACAAATGATTTTGATAGAAGATAACACACCATACATACAAAAAATCCAACATTCACAATATCCACCCTGATAAATTGAAAAAGATTTAAACAATATAACAAGGACGCAGTTTGATATATGTAAATATATAATGAATTTGATTTTGTTTTAAAAAGAAAACCTCGTGTGATAAAATCTGATTATGAAGATAGTCTTGCTTTCTGCTTTCTTACAAAATCTATCGCTTGTTTGTCCATAGCCCGGGACTCCAATATTTGCAGAATTGGATGATCTGGAAGAAGAGTTAAATTCAAAAATAAGAAAGTTAGACTTAAGAATGTTTTAGGTAGTGGATACGTTATTTTTTAATTCACAAAAATGTTTCAGCTTTATAAACAATATAAAGGACTTGAAGCAACAACCCGCCCCAATTTTCGACTAACCAGGCAAGACTTGTCAAACTTTTAAAAATAAATACAACAACTTGAGTTCGTACACCTGAAACGTTAGATCTCTTAAAAGATGACGAGCAGCTGAAAAATTAGTAGATGCCATAGGCTACTATCAAGCAGACATTTCTGCCTTCCGAGATGTGTAATGGGATAGGCCTCAACGAATGAAGGTGCTTACAGCGACTGCTTTCGACAGAAAAGGTAACCTCACATGGGAGATGCAAGTAAATAGCTACAGGAACAGCTTCCATGGGCTGTTATAAAAGATACATAAACAATTCCCTAGACAAAACGTAAAATAACCCCTTGGCATTCCAATGTCGCATACCTGAAATCATTTGCCGAATTCCTAAAAGACTCAATAATGATCGCGTCGATCTAAAACAATGACGCCGATGGATTAATAACACCTGAATGGTGGCAGTTGGTCAACGGGAAAACCCCGGGTCATCTCAAATGACAAGCGAAGCTGGCTGGTACCAAGGCCATGTCTCGGTACGTCTTGGGCGCTTGTGCCCACAAAATATATCTCGATCTTTACACAAATGGCATAGGTAGATTAGGAGAAGTTTAGCCGAGTGCAAACCTCGGGGTCGCGACTAAGAGGATATCCCTAGACAGAACCCACAGCTGAACTCTCTTCCCCAGAAAACATTCTGAAGATCATCATGCTCAGTAACTCGAACCTTCCGATTCATGACTGGACGGTCACGAAACTGGACGAACTAAGGGGCTCTTATACGTAGATGCAAGTTAATTCTGATCAAAAAGCAATCCCTTAACGCTCTAGGGCAGATCAAAGGCATGATTCAGTTCGGTTTTAAGTCAATTCACCTAAGGGTTTATAAAAAGGATGAGCTGGAAGCAACCTGTTCCTCCTTTCACTGAGATTGTAAATTCAGCTTCAGATTCTAGAACGTCGATATCCTTTCCTGAATTAGATACCGACGACTCCAAATAAGCCGACGGTCTCCACCTCTGACACCCTGTCGAATTAATAAAAAAGATCATTTACAATCAGATGGTGGAGCTGAGCTCTTAGGCACATGTTCAGAATCGGTGGACTCGAACAACACCGTGGTGCAGGCTTCTCTGGTAGTTTGTAGCAATGATGGCATCGTCTCTTCAGATTAACCTCCACCGTCTTTCCAAAAACGTAGAAGACATCATCTTAATCCAGAAACCAAGGATTGTACAATAGAAGGCGTTGTTCGTGGACTTGGGACTCCTGAATATGTTCCGCTCTATACAAGAGGCAATGATAAAATTAGAACTTGTATGTATATTAGTGAAAGGGCTTCGGGGGAGTAGATTCGTCGGGTCGGGTTCATTTAGCCTCTGTGACGTTGTTGTCTATTTTGGCAGTGGCAATCTCTAAAGCACGTACCCTAATCTTACCATGTTTCAAGGCTTGCTTGAACCGTCTCCTTTCCAAGGGTCTACGTCCAGTAGACTTTTGTGATTTATTTTCAGAATCTACAGCTACTTACATTTTAACGGATGGTGCACCTGATTGTGTCATCGCACAAAGTGCCTCAGCGTGAGTCACTCAGAAGGGACACATTCCCTTCTTCGATTCCCATATTAGAGTCAAAGTTGGCACCAACACACCGATAAAATAAAATTTGGGCTGTAAACACCAGCAACCCGAATATGTTCCCGCAAATAAATAAAATATTTCGGAGAAAAGATCAAAACGAGCTTCCGTGTCTTAAAATCACCCGAACGACGGACAACGAGAACATACTTATAGCAGCATCGATCCAAACGAGGCCGTTGATGATGACAACTTCTTTGTGATCGAGGATCTGCAGGAGAAGGTAGAGGCTATAGGAGCGACTTTCCAGGAGGTGTACAAGGCGAATGTTATCATTGGCACGAACCATGATCTGGAGAATCGAGTCCTTGTGCACAATTTCTACCCTCGAAATGAAATTGTAAATTTGCGATTCGACAACTTGGGTTTCACCCAATTCAGTGACGAGAATTTGGCAAATAATGTCATCACCAACGATAGCGTACTACACCCGTTCATTTCGAAGAAAGAGCTCCTTATCAGGCCCATGCTTGTATTTGGATGCCCCGTGTGGTTCAACGTGAGAGGAAGTTTATTGGAAAAGATTCGGGTGTTTAAGAAGGCTTGTCTTAGGACTTGTCTTCGCTTATACATAACACAAGAGTCCGAGTACATAAAATTCTATCCTAATGAGGTCTTATACAATAGGGCGAACCTAATAAGAGTGGACAATTTCGTTATTAAGTTGACTCGAAGGCACGTTGCAAGAGCAATGACCTCATCGAACAACCTGATCTTCGGGGCTTGTTACCTCCAGAAGCGTTCCTCTATCTAGATAGTAAAGGTCTGATCCAGGACAGATTGGCGGTGCCGCTAATCTTCCACGTCGCTCGAATAGCTGGGGACAGGCGACTCAACTACGACAGAGACGTCGCACATAGCAGTGCGGAACGTCTCCGGTACAGTACGGCGGTAGGGAGTCGCGACAGGAGGGATGTTGCTCTGCAGCACCAGCAATTTTCGTGGCTTGTTGAAGGGTAGGATGTTTCGTCGTCGAACTCCTCTAGTGATAGGTAGCTTCATGTGAAGCAAAGTGGGTCAGCCTAATTTTATTTTAACCATGGCAGACTTACGAAGTTTTAGATAGAATTAAGTTAGTTTTAAGAAAAAAAAATATATAAAAGCAAAAAAAAACAAAAATATATATATATATGCATATATTTGTATATAATGTATATATATATTATGAATATATATATATGTATGTAAGTAGGTTAAGATTTATTTTTCAAGTAGTTTGTAGGTTTAGTTTTAATTTTTATAGATAAAAAGAAATAGTCGAGACACTAAGTTTTTTTAATTAAAATTTATTTCCTTAGTTTTAATAAATGTAAAAATAAAAATAAAATTAGACTGTAAGATTCGTCGAAAGACATAGTTTAAGTGTTAGGTAAGACAGTATAAGATAATTTTAAGTTATTTAAGCCAATTTTTAAGCATTGTTTTGTCCAGCAAGTAAGAGTAATTTAAGTTATAAAAATAAAAATGCATAAAAACTGACTGAACTGAGGATGCAATCACGTCCTCGGTCAGGTTCGCGACTGAGTCTTCACGTTCCTCGGTTGTATTTAAGGCCAGTGTTGAATTACAGAGCATCTCTGGGAGAACCTGACCATATTGACAACATTCTTTTTGGATCCTATAGAATGTATTGTAGTACTCTTTACCAAGCCCTTCACTTGTGATCAGACATGGAGTCCTTATTCGAAATCATATAATTCTCAACGAAATCAGAGGAGATATTATTAATAGGAGTTAGATCTTAAACTTTCTGACATATAGCATTAGCATACGAAGGGCGTTCAACATATTCTCGGTATCGGAGTGAAGCTGTGGTTGTATATATAAATTGACTTATTTATCAAGTAGTACTATTATTTTAGTGCATTCATGTAAAATTTCATATAAATGTGATTATTAATTCGCGTTTTATCTCTAGTTAAACAGAATCATAATGGCAACTGAGACGATGATGGTGAAAATTGAGCATCGCGCTGTAATTAAATTTCTCACTAAGCAAGGAAAAAGTCAAAAAACTATTCATGAAGAGATGATGGCTGTTTACCAGGGTTCCGCACCTTCATTATCAACTGTGCAAAAGTGGTCAAGTGAGTTCGAGAGAGGCAGAGAGAGCATTGAAGACGACCCCCGCTCCGGCGCCCCGGCTACTGCTTGTACGGGAGAAAGCATCAAAGAAGTCGAAAAACTTGTTCTTGAGGATGCCCGAATAAAGGTGAAAATGATGACAGAGATCACCAAGATCACCAATTGGTACCATTCACACCATTCTTCATGACCATCTTAATCTTTCAAAGGTCAGTGCAAGGTGGGTGCCACGAATGCTCACAGCGCCTCAGAAAAAAGTGAGAATCGCATGCTGTAGAGAGCTTTTGGAGATGTGTAGTGAGAACGCGGACGGTGTTATGGATCGAATTGTTACTGGGGACGAAACATGGGTCCACCACTATGACTCTGAAAGCAAACAAGAGCCCATGCAGTGGCATAAAAAAGGAACAGACCCCCCGAATAAGTTCAAAGTCACTCCGTCTGCCGGGAAGCTCATGGCCACAGTTTTTTGGGACTCAAAGGGAATCTTGCTCATTGAGTACAAAAAAAAAGGTGAAACCATCAACGCCACATCCTACGCTTCCACTTTGCATAATTTGTGGGAGGAAATTAAAAAGAAAAGACGGGGTAAACTCGCAGCGGGTGTGTGCTTCTTCATGACAACGCTCCTGTTCACACGGCGCGAGTTTCCAAGGCTGCTGCGTGAGATTGTGGTTTCGAAGAAATCCAACATCCACCCTAGTCCAGACCTTGCCCCTAGTGATTATTTCCTGTTTCCGGATTTGAAAAAATGTCTTCGTGGAAAAAGATTTTCGGATGATGAAGAATTCAAGTCGGCAATAAATGGGTATTTTGCAGAGAAAGAGGAAATTTATTTTTTTGAGGGTTTAAAAAAGCTTATCTCAAGATGTAACAAATGCATTGATGTTAGGGGAGATTATATTGAAAAATAAAAACAATTTAAATTGAATTCGCATTTTCCTTCATATCGATACCGAGAATATATTGAACGCCCCTCGTATATTAGGCACTTGCCAATAATGGCAAGTTATCCCAAAAACAAAAAACGCCCTTAACATCCCAAAATTCAAAGCGATGCGATCGGCGGTGTATATAATTTAAGTGGCAGAGTTAGAAAAAGTTCCGACGGATCCAGTCGACCCAAGAAATTTTTTTCTTTACACTTCAGAACCAACTTTGAGTATTTGTAGCACCATCAAGCTGTTACAACAAGCATCAACGTACAATTCAGTTTTAAACGAGTGCCACAAAATCTCTAGCTTTATTCATCTATTTGATTTAGGTTTTATTAAAATTTAAAATGTTTTTGAACTACGTCAGCAAAATACGTTACTGATCCTACTCGTACCGGTGGATAGCCTTCAAAAATAGTACAATTTATTTTATAAGTTCCAGGTGGAAGAATTAGAAGTAGCGATGATCCTTTTGGGTAAGCATTCCTCAATTCCAAGTGACCCTAGAAATATTTATTGGAAATATATTTACCTATATGAGTACATAAGCAAAAAAAAAAAACACTTTACCATCAAAGGACAGTTGATGTTCTTATTGGTCAAAAACTCTTTCGCAAATGTAAGAACAACTCTTGAATAGAAATCGATTCCTTTTCCTTGGAGCACATCACATATGTTTTTCCTTGTATTTATCAGAAACGGGATGTATTGTGTTTCAAGGCGAAAAGCCTGAATATGCGCCTATTTCCAAAATTCACAAAAAGTTTGTATAAACCAAAACGTTAAGATAATTATCATATTCTAAAACAATTTTACCGAAAGATTTCTTAAAGGTTGCACAAGGTCGATACTAATATTTGCGGTGGTCTTCTCCCAGTTTATGGGTTTTATTTTACAAGAAACGTTAGTTGCCCAATTCGAATCGAAATCGCATATTAGATTTTTTATTTTTATATAAACTTCGGGGAGCTAAAAAGTTTTTATATTTAAAATTAAGTTTTTGTTTTTGTTTTTGTTTTTGAGGTATTTTCTACTAACCAGATGCGTGTTTTTTTGGCAAAACGCTAAAGGGTGCAACATAAAAAATATAAAAACTGAGAACATTCGATAAAAAGCACCTTTGCACAGTAACATAGCGAGCTGTTGTATAAGACTCAGATTCATGTAGCGCTACGTTAAACTAACAATTTATTGTACCATGAACCATAGCGATAGGGGTACCCGAGTACCAGCAATTTGAAAAATTCTCAGATAGCTTCTATTCAAATTGAGCAATTAGTTTTGGTTTAACTAATTTGGATTCACTGTCAATTAAAAATATAAACATTAAAAACGTTTCATAATAAGCAAGGTTGTGCACTTGTATTGCAAACTGATCAAATATTTGTAACTTTTTGTTCATACGCACATATACAGACATTTTACGCAACGCTGACTAGTAATGTACATACTAAAACATTGATATGAAATCTTTATCTGAAAGTTTCTGCTCAAATTGGGCGATTAGTTTTCAAATAACCACTTCAATTCGGATGGACATACTCGTAGATATTAAAGTTATCGAAAAATTGCAGAATTAAAAATCTCTTTATTAGTCTTGATTCGCTATCTCGTGTTTCTGTCTTTTTTTGACGAAGGTTGATTTAAGAACATACAGTATGACTCAGTACGCATACATTGAATTCAGAAGCGGATCACACTTCTCGACCTTCTTGAAAGCAGAACATGCTTTAAGGAGTAGATCAGCAGGTTTCTTAATGCTCCCCTTAACTCAGAACAAAATAAAAACTAGAGGTAGCTATTCAGAACCATAACTATGCTCTCAACAAGAGCTTTGAACCGACTTGTCCAGCTAAAGAACAATCCTGCAGATAGCTCGTTCTATGGTGGAACGCAAATTCGCAGAATCTTCGTATGGAAACCAGGAATCATTTAAGGCTAATTTGGAGGAAGACTATAATCCTTACCGATCGAAGGAGCATATTCTGATTTCGAAGAGTGCGTCTTATAAACACTTTTACGATAAGATGGAACCTGTCGGCGAAACCAGTACGCTGGTCAAAATTCTTAAAAGGCGAAGATCAACCAGGCTGAAATCACTTAAAGAATTTGATGGCATCTACACTGAGTCGTAGAGACTCTCCTTATCATGCTTGAGGCTCACTTTCCAGGTAACCTAATCAGAAATAGCTCATAACCAGCTGCCATTAACGAGGCTACTAGTGAACTGAATAACACAACTCGCCTTAGCTCTTATATTTCATCGGCTATGGTTTTTTTTTTGTATAGTATAACTGGGATTCTGGGTACCCTTAAATTGTTTGCAGACAGCGCTGGCGAAGGAAAGTTAGGGAGAAAAGAAAGAGAGTTACCGCTGGACGTTGGTTTTGAATGTGTGCAGATTATAATGGATCGATAAGCGAGTCGTACGTCTTAATAATGAATCACGATATTTCAATGTACTCGTATGTCTGAAAGAAAGTGGGCTTGTACAGCAGGGGACGTGAGCGCGGGAACGAATATGAAAAGCAGAGAGCACTGTCATACAGCAAAGGAATACATTGGATTAGAAGTAGCAGACAAAAGATCATTAATGAAGATTAAAACGAGTGACGTAGACAGAACGGAGCCCTGTGGCACACCAGCATTTATTTTATGAATATCAGACTTGAAACCATCCAACAAAACTTGAATTGAACGTTCGAAAAGAGGTAATTTCTAATCCATTAAAGAAGAGATTCATCGATCCCAAATGCACGCATTTAAGACTGATGGCAGACTCTGTCAAATGCCGCAGAAATATCAAGTGCAACTATCTTGCTTTCGCCATATCGCTGTATGCTTTGGCTCCACTTTTCGGTGAGGCATGCCATTAGATTACCAGCGGGTAAACGAAAACCGTATTGCCCGTCATTGAGAAGCTTTCGTGTTTCGGGATATTTCATGAGCTGAGGGTTTATCAGCGTTATCATGGCCTTGGAAAGAAGGGCGTAAATGCAATGGGTCTGTAGGAGGAGAGAGAAGAAGATTCGCCTTTTTTAAAGACCGGCTGGACAAATGCTTTTTTCAATCTGCTAGGAAAGAGTCCTGAAGCACAGGATTGATGAAAAAGTTTACACAGTGGTTTTTCCAGTCTGAAAGACTTCAAAAGAAGGGTTATCTGGTTATCAATAAGGAATCCCTTAACCCTCCAGAGCAAACAATTATTCGGGACGGTTTCGAGTCAATAAACCGGATGCTGATTAGCAACTGAAATTGTAAATTCAGCCTCAGATCCTGGAGCGTCGATATGCTTTCCTGAATTCGATAGCGAAGACCCCAGTCTATCCGAATTGACAACCAAGTTGACGGTTTCCGCCTCTGACACTCTGTCAAAAACCGACGACGAATTAAAACTCGATCACTTACGATCAGATAATAAAGATGAGCTCTTGGAAACATGTTCAGAATTGGAGGACTCGAAAAACATCGTAGTGGAGGCTTCTCTGATCGATTGTAGGAATGATCGTACGGTTTCTTCCAATTAACCTCCATCACTCCAAGAATTCCTCGGCCGCACTCATTCTATGTCTATCCAAAAACGCAGAAGAACCATGTATTGTAGAAGGCGTGGTTCGTGGACTTGGAACACCTGAATACGTAAGATTAGATCTTGTACTCGTATATAGTATTAGTGAAACGTAGACCTATGCATTCTTACTTCCTCACCTCAGCGACCTCGACATAACTGTTGGCAGACTGGAGACTGCGAAATACACTTACTGGCTTGCATATCCATAATGATATCTTAGAAAGGATGATACTGGAAGCTGGAAGGCTAAAAGGGCAACGATAGAGGTGAACTACTTTTTAATTACATTATAAGTACTAAACTCGTTGTGTGTAACATTGGTAATGAGCCCACATTCATAAGAAAAAACCGCCAAGAAGTGCTGGAAATAACTCTTGTCTCCGACAAAATCGCTCAAATGCTAATGAACTGGATGGTATCGTCTGAACACTTCTTCCAGATAACAGGTAAATCCAATATAGTCTGAATGATGCTCCTTCCCGCAAGAAAGCATTCCAGAATTATCGGGAAACTGATTGGCCAACATACAGAGGAACACTTTTAAAAGTACTCTCCACTGACTTTTAAGTCCACCGGGTAGCACCAAAAAGCTTAATATGAAAAGCAAGGATTTCACCCTGGATCTCAATCAGACAGTGGCTGCCTCCTGCCCTCTTATTCAACCTAGATTCAAGAAAGAACTGCATTTGTGCACATCAGCACTGAGACCGCACATGACCGTAAAGAGCACAAGAAAAGTGACTGACTGGGACTCCTACAAAGAATCCATCAAAATACCTATGCGACAATCCTAGAGGTCATCTTATGGAAAAATAACAGAGGATAACAAGAATCCTCTCTAACAATCTCCACGATGCCTAGCTTTAAAAAAAAAGGCGCTTCGACAACCCCGAATGATAAATCCCTCGACCTGCTACTGGACATCCACTTTCCACGTAGCTCCTTATTCACGGCTAGTAACAACCTTAGCAAGACTAAAATTCACGGCCTGATTACAAGAGAGAAGCTGCTCTGAGGGCTGCATAGCTTCACGCCCTACAGGTCTGCTGGAACGGACGGTGTAATACCTGCCGAGCGGTAAGTGAATATCACATTGCACTGTCATGGAGAGAAAATAATCTCAAGTTATCCCAAAGGACCTCAGACCTATAAGCCTATCATCTTTTCTTCTGAAAACTCCAGAACAACTGATTGATATCCATACGCATCTAAGATTGATCCACGACTTTTGTCTACGGCTCAACATGCCTACTGTAAAGGAAAGTCGGTGGAAATGGCTCTACATTCACTGAGTAGCCACATCGAACGATGTGGTCGATGTGCACGATCAATGGTCGCTTTCCTGGACATAGAAGGTGCCTTTAAGAACATCAACACATCCGCAACCACTGACAGCTCTGAAGGTAGTTAAGTCAGGAGTTGATCAATCTTATACTAAATAGCAGGATATCCCTCTCATCTCTACACTGGGTGGATCTTCTGCTAAAAGACGTATCAGCAGCGGTACACCGCAAGGCGTTGTCCTTTCACCGCTTTTCTGGAACTTAGTGGCCAATGAACTGCTGATATACCTCGAAGCGGGTGGTAGCAGAGTGATTGCCTATGGGGATGACGTGACTATAGCCGTCTGAGGTAAGCATCTCATGGAGTAAGCATCTCATGGAGTAAGCATCTCATGGAGTAAACTCCATAGAACTGATCTTGTCCTCGTTTCCAGGAAATATAAAATTCCAATCATAGACCCTCCCTCAGTCAACGCTACCAGTTTAGTCTTCCCCGATACAACGAAACATCTGGGTCTAATTTTTGACAGGAAACTAAACTGGAAACCTAGTTTTCAAGAAAGAGTAAAAAAGCTTTATTCTCTTGCAAAAAAGCCATTGGGAATAAATGGGGCCTTCAACCTCGCATAACCCACTGGCTATACATCTCGCTCATAAGACCGATACTCACCTACGGGGCTGTTGTCTGGTGCACGGGCTTAGACAATGTAGCCAACTGCAGCAAACTAAACAAACTCCAAACAACATCATGTCTGTTACGAACCTTACGTACTATTCCCTCCGTGGCACTGGATATTCTGTTTCACTTGACACCCCTCGATATTCTCAGCAGGCAAGAGGCTGCAACGGCAGCTATCGATTGCACATACCGCAACATTGGTTTGAGAAAGACTTTCATGTAAGCATCACCTCTAGATCCTTCTGGGAGGAAGATGCTTCCAGGGATAACAATCCATTCTATACAGATGGATCCAAGACTGATAGTGGAATCAGTGGCGGTGTGTTCCTAGATAAGCTTAATCTAAGCCTCTCCTTCTGTCTTCCAAATCACTGTAGCGTGTTCCACGCGAAAATTTTGGCAATGAAAGAAGTCCTGTTCTGACTGAAGAAAAGCGCGATATCTGCAGGGATATTCGCATATTTTCGAATAATTGGGCCGCTATCGAGTTCTTGGAATCAATCTCACTAAATTCTAGACCCGCCCTTGACTGTCGATCATCTCTTAGGGACATGGTAGAGTAGTTCAACCTTCACCTAAGTTGGGTGAGGGGGCACAGAAACATTCCATGGTATTGTAGGCCGACGAACTCGCCAAAACTGGATAACTGGAACCACTCTACCTATTCTACCAGAAAAGGGTAGCGTCGGTAAACTCGCATCAATCGCTACGTACAAACTCCACTTAGGAGCTTTCTTCAGTCTCCTACATTTCATCAGAAGCTCAAAATGATTCCAAACGTAGGAGGATCACAGATCCACGTGGTACCATAATAGGCCAATAGCCCTAAGTGGGTTAGTTTCTTCAGCAGCCATTTTTACCTAGCCTAACCTAACCCCTACACATGATGTAAAGATTGCCTTAAGCCATTTAAAAATAAAAAAGAAGGAAGAGTTCTTCACTTAAAGGAGGTGCAAAATCTATTCCGGTTTCAACATTTTGGAATCCACAGATATACTTGGATACTTCGTGATCAATTAAATTTCAATCAGATCGATCACTTTGCGATCGAAACAAGTTATTCTTTCAGCGTTGTGAAGGTACGGATAAAGATAGGTTGAGGAAGGGTGAAAAGGAGATTCGAAAGTTTAGCCAACGATAGAGAAAGCATGCACACACTATAAAGCTCTAACCGAAGCGTCCAAAGATGATCGAGGAAACCTGGTAGTATATTCGCTATCGGTGCTGGGTATGTGAATGGATCGCTTCTAAAGCCTGCTTAATGACGATGACGGGGCAGAAACCGTTGTCAGAAACAACGTCCAATGGTAGGATTTCCATTCACCTGATTATGATGAAGTTAATCGGATAATGCTGTGGGCGCTTACGGCTTATAAGCTAAATTATTTAAAACAAAGCGTAAACCGCACGTCACAACTTGCTGGTTCCATATCAATACCATTTAGGCCAGATATCTATTGTAGCATTTACTAATTGTGCTATTGATTGTGTAATATCAGCCTCTAGTTAGACTGTGCAGGATGACCATGGACAGCAAAGGTTGGTCAAGGCTTCGCCGCCAAGACATTCACTGTCCAAAATAGTTTCAAGTTAATGAAGCAGAATTTGAACGCCAAAACCAGAGAGCACACTTACTTTATATTATTACACCAGATAATATTAAGATTATCAGAACAACACCACGCAAAGTCCAAGGTACGGTTGGAAATATTCAATCGATAATGAGATTAGAGGGGTAATTATGGGTAAGGCGAAGTATATGCTGTCAGCAAAAAGTATTAGACAAATCCAGAACAACTTCGAGGTACAATAGTTCGAGACTTCCGCTACTTAAACATGAGGAATGACATCAGTGCAGGGATCAAGGTGAGAATAACGCATGTCAATTCATATGTTTTTGAATGAAGAACGCAATTATGTAAAAAGGGCACTCTTACACAACCAAAGTGGTTCTTATCTTCCCAGTCCCGCTCTTTGATGCAGAAGCTTCGAATTTATGAGTAGCGGATGAAGAAAACTGTGGATTTGGTCCCGTCCGAATGAACGACTTTGACTTGGGTGGAGAAATACAACTGCATTGATGGGAAATCTTGGTCTAATGAATGTCTTCAATGCTCACTATGATACAGATAGACCGTTCTTTAGAGTCTGATGAAAGCAGCAGACTCATGTTATATGACGCATTCAGTCATTGCCAGGCAGCTTAAAGCCAACAAAGAACACAACAGCGTATTAAATGGTCTAATCGGTCACTACAACTGGTGATAGCTACCGACTAGAGAAAAGCCATCAAAATTCTTATAAGAACAGATCCTCCGCTTTGTAGTGCTGAATTTGCTTAACATACCAACGTTCATTCTTTTCCCTGAGTTGCCTCAAAATCCAGATAACTCGCGTCAGATTGCTTAAGAACGTCCAAATGGAATATTTCTGAAACGGAATTGCTAAGCTAGCAAGGGTTACCCTCAAGGTTCCGCAAAATTGATTTAGGTGTCAGAAGTTTTCATCTATAGATTTATAGGATTAACTAAGGAATCGACATACAAATCTTTTCAAAATATTAAAGCCATACCCTGTTCTTACCAGATCTGAAAGTATTAATTGAGAACATATATTGGCACAACTGATAAGCCCGGTCACACCAGCGAACAATATACCTATTCCGAAGCAATCGGCTATCCTTTCAATGCCTTCTGCCTTTTACAAAACTTCCAATACGGAGAGGGATGTAACTTGTTACTTGTTTTTTGTGCACCACTAGTGCTGAGAAAAAGAATCTAGGCTAGTGCTTCCAGGACGTGCTTAGGCTTATTAAAAGCCTAACACCTGTCGAATATACCGAGTTGGTCAAGTTCCCTTTGTGCTATAGCGCGAATCTTGTGCAGGAACAAACATAAAAAAAACATTATTCTCAGGAATAATTCATTAATTTTTTGATATCAAAGGTGAAGGCGTCACTCCCATTTCTTGAGATAACACGCTCACCATACTTACTCTTCAATAAATCGATTGTAGCGTGTGATGATTGTTGCATCATCCTGTTGAAACCAAATGTCGTCCAAGTCCATATCTTCCAATTCGGGCCAAAAATAATCGGTGATCATGGGGCAACGCTGACCATTCACAGTAAAGTGACGATCGCTATCGTCGACGAAAAACTATGGCCCAATAACGCCGCCGGCATGCAAACCGCACCAAACAGTTATGTTTTGTGGATGAAGTGGTGATTCATGAAGCACATGTGGATTTTCACCCGACCAATAACGCATATTTTGCTTATTGAGCCAAAAATGAGCTTCGTCACTGAAGATGATTTTGCGATGAAATTCATCATCTTGGCGCATCTTCTCCAGAACCCATCGGAGAACGTACATCGCTTCAAATGGTCCATCGGCTTCAATTTTTGAGTCAGCTTGATCTTGTATGGGTGTAAATCAAGATTCTTATGCAAAATACGCCATAATGTCGTCTGAGCGATGCCCAATTCTTGAGAACGCCGAGGAATTGACTGATTTGGATCGTTTGCTTCGTACGCCTGAACGGCAGCGATATTTTCGACACTTCGACCAACCCGTTATCTCATTGACACGGCAACATCACACAACGAATATGTAGACTCAAATTTTTGCACTAAATGTGTTATTGCTTGTCTACTAGGGCGAGAATTACCACCGAGAATTGGAGTTAAAGCTCTTAAAGTTGCAGTCACCGGCTCCGAATTTCGGTAGAAAATTTTTATAATTTGCAGACGTTGCTCGTTCGTATACTTTACCATGATGAAAATGTTGAGTTTGTTGAATAAATTGACAGTGACAGTTTGATGATTAGTGAAAGTGTGCGTTCACAAATTAAATTCAAAGTTGTCAAGTCCCTATTGGAAAACCCTTTATAAAATCTTGAAATATTGATGGACAATCGATTGGCAAGGACACAGCAGAACATCGACTTCGGCACACTATATTCTTGTCCGTAGAAAGTTCAGGATATTTACAAACGTGGCAGGTTCCTTACACAACGTTCGGAAATCATCATATTTGAATTTCGGATCTCAGAAATAGACCGATTGCAGAAGCATTAAAGCTTTCGACTGCTCCAAAGCCCTCCGAAAGAGCCGAAGACAAGTGGGAAATATTCTACGGCGTTTGCTTCTGACGGATGCGAATCTGTCATACGATGCAGGCCATAGGTAGGCTACAATATCGATATGGATATGTTTTTGTGCTGGGTGTCAACATTCTTAGGTTTTATGTGGGTGTAAGTTCGTAACTTAGCGTTTCATTACTCGTGTTTTTTGTGTCGGCAAAAAGGCCTACGTAATCTAAGGCAGCGTAAATGCAGAAATCTCGTAAGGGGGAGTGGCGAAAAATCTACACGAGAAAACGCAGCTAATCGTAAAGGTGAATCGCGTAAACGACAGACAAATGCGAAACGGCAAATGCCAGCCGCTAGACTTAAAGTAAATCTCGAACTGGAGGAGCGGAAACGTAAATTCGAAGAATAACAAGTTGATGATTCCATTTCCAAACCTCCGCCAAAAATGTTTATGAGCGAGCGCGTCGCTATTGATATACGAGAAGAAGGTAGTTTCGTCGAAAGCAGATTCGGAATATCGTGTTCGCTTTGCGATAGTTTGCGATTTGAACACGACATGAAACACGGGCTGACGAAAAATATTCCGACAAAAATCTATGCAGTATACGCGTGTGGTGTTATAGTAGCTATAAAGCGGTACTCGATATGAAACTTCTAAGTTTAGCGACGGTAGACATATCCATGTTGCAATGGACTTCCATACAGCGGAGGTTCGCATGGTTCTTTTTTGAAGCGTGCATTTCGTCCTGCGAAAGTTTTGTGCACATTTCTTTTGGGAAACTTAAGAGTTTCCCAGAATAACTTTATGTCGAACTTCCACTGCTTACTCTGGGATCGGTTAACCCTATGTTGTGTAATCACACTCTCAGGTCGAAGTCGAATCGTTTGACGATTGACGAAAAATTCTCTTTCACCACACTCTGCAAGCGACCGATGGTGTTTTTTTCCATCTGACCTGGACAGTTTTGTTGAATGTAGATAGTGCACTAGATTGATCATATGGTGTCCTTAGCGAGTCCGTTTCGCGCTCAGAATAGTTCGAATTTATGCGACATATTGAGCTAATAAGCTTTATTTGTTTTGAGTACAGTTTGCCATTTCATCGTAGAAAGATTGATTGCACGACAACAATTTCAAATCGCGTGAAATTTGTTTACAAAGTCGAAGCCTTGCTTGCGAAACTTAGAGAGCTGATGAATAGGCAATGGTCTCCCAGTCACAAATTCGTTGATATGATTGTCTTCTGCGCGAAAATTTAATCGGTTTGCCGCGCAGGAGGTAATGCTGGTACATGCCGATTAGTGCACTAGAGAAAGGCATGAGACGTTCTTATATTATGTTACGTAGAATTCCATAAGCGACACTTATCCTGTGTAGTTCTGAGAAATAAATCAACGTCAACTTCTTCTACACAGAAAGAAGGTTCTTCGCAACTCCTTTTCTAGTTCAGAAAATGCTGTAAATTGTGTTCCAATAGCTCTTCTAACCTTGACCACAGAATGCTTCTGTCTATTATATAGAACTGCCAGAAATAGTTCTCATAGCGTAATTCTTCGACTTCAATTCGCGATAACAATTACCACAGACTTGCACTCATAATCAGTTCAAGTAACTTTCTACTCAAAAACATTAAATCAACCGTATTGGCACCGCATTACGTTCTTAGTTTTCCAATGAGAGTGAAGAATACTATTTATTTTCCGATTGTTGTTTATTTGAACAAGATCATTCACAATAACTTAAATAGTAATTCAAACAAGGAAATGAAATTTAATTACGACGATACGTGTTGAGGGTGGCGGCAGCAAGAAGAAAAATGACAGATCTCAACGAGGTTAAGTTCGTCGGCATGGGAAGGGTAATCTAGCTTCTAGCTACTCGCCTGAACGATGATTGTGTTCAGACACAACACTCCTTCCAACTTAGCTGGAAGTAGAGTTCCTGTTGCGATTCCTTTCGGAACGCCTCAGGTCTGGTATTGGTTGCTCATGTTGAATTGGTGATTTTGTTGTATCCTCTGGCTGCTCTTGGTGAAGCGGGGAAGCTAGTGTACCTTCTCGCTCTTCCTCAGACGACTCTGCCCTGTTGTCTTGGTTCCTGGAGCAAAGTTGACCTAAGTGCCTCCGGATTGTGTTACCTTCTTCTGTTGTCACAGCGTATGAAACGGGACCATTATGTTTTGTCACTATAGCGGGAATCCACATAGGTCAACTGGAGTAATTCCTCTCCCACACTGACTGGTTCGTTGACATTAAGTTGTGTTGCAGAAATTGTTGGGGAACTCTTCTTCTTCGAAATACGTCGTCAGTATCCTCTTAAGAAGCAATTCGGCAGGTAACTTACCAGTTGTTGCTGATGGTAATGTATGCTGCCTAAGTAAAAACCTTTCCAGTCGAAGTTGTAAGCTGCCCACCGGGTTGCGCTTTAGGTACTCCTTCGTTGTTCGAACCATCCTTTCAGCTTGGCCATTACTCGCTGGATGAAAAGGCGCTGTTAGAATATGAGATATGTATCAGGTTTCTTCTACAGAATGCGCCAAATTCATCCGAAGTGAAGGCCGTTCCATTGTCGGAAACGATAGTGTCGGGTAACCCATGAGTTGCAAAGATGGATTGCAAACTATTAATTGTACACTGTGCGCTGGTTGTTGACACAGTTTTCACCTCAACCCATTTGGAGTATGATTCGACAAGTATAAAAAATGTTTGGCCCTGAAAAGGGTCCAGGAAATCCACATGTAGGCGAGACCATGGCTTAGATGTCTCCTCCCAAGAATGAATAACAGCTTTAGGCTTTTCTGGACGTGATTGTTGACACGTTATGCACCTCTTCGCAGTTATTTCGATGTCAGCGTCTATGTGTGACCACCATATATAGCTTCTGGCAAGAGCTTTCATCTGTACCACACCTGGATGACCGGCATGCATTATATATTAATCTGGAATTGTAAGACGGCAATCAAGAAGTAGTTCTTATTTATCGTGATCTCGTTCTGGTGTTATATGTATGGCTTGAATTTTTGGTCTAACTGGCGCCGCGGCCGTCCCCTTAACACCCAATGAAGAACTTGTTTGAGGAATTTGTCCTTCGATGTTATTTTGCCGATTTCGCTGGACTCCAGAATGTGTGCGTCGATTCTTTCGATCATATTCAGATGCGAACTGTCATTTGCCTCTGCTGAAATGGCGGGTAAACGACTGAGTGCGTCAGCATTGCAGTTCTTCTCCCCGGGTCGATGTTGCACTCTGAAGTTGTATCCATTCAAGAAAACACTCCACCTGAGCATCCTTGGCGAAAATATGACCGGAGTTGGCTTTTCTGGGTTAAATAACCCAATTAGCGGTTTATGATCCGTAATGATCAGAAACTGTGGAACTTCTTCACACCCGCAATAATTGCCAAAGCCTTCGATCTGTGAGTAATTTCTTTCCGTAGCAGACAAGGTATGCGAGTAAAACGAGATTGGGGGCTCTTGACCATTGGGCATAACATGTGTTAGTACTACACCAATCCTGTATGGCGACGCGTCGCAGACCAATGCGATTGGCAATTTCTCACTGTAAGTAATCAGAACATTCTCACCTGACAGTAAGGCCTTAAGTCGACTGAATGCCTTTTCATGTTGCGAGTTCCACTTCCTTCTTGTCTAGCAGCCTGCACAGTGGTTCAGCGACGGTTACCTTATCCTTCAGGAACACATGGTAAAAATTGATAAGCCCCAGAAATGCTTGCAGCTGTTTCTTGTCCACAGGTCGGGGAGTTTCTTGAATTACCCGAACCTTATCATCTGACGGACGGATTCCCCGGTGATCGATGTCATAGCCGAGAAAAGAGGTAGAAGACAAATCAAACTTGCACTTATCCTTTCGGAGGCGCAACCCAACAACGATTAACTGTCGAAAAAGTTCCTCCAATGTTTCCACTAACTGTGATGAGTTTTGAATAATGACCACTATGTCATCAAAATTAACGGTTACTCCCTGTGTTACTGTGCTAAATCAATTTTAGCGAACGTAGTGCCTGCTGACATGGATGCCAAAATGTCCGTTTTAACAGTGCACCTGTAGTCCCCACAAATGCGGACAACCGAAACAATAGGTATCATCCAGTCGCCATATTCAGTCGGCTCTAGAATTCCCTGTTGAACTTGTTTGCTGATCTCAGCTTCGATTGCTTGTCGTTGAGCATAAGGAACTTTTGCTCCACGTACGTGCCCAATTCCTCTGCGAAAAGTGACGAATATTTCTCGAGCAATTCTTCTAGTGGCGAACGGACATTGTGCACAATCTGAACGACAATTCCCAACGAATCAAACCTGTTGCAGCCGAGGACACTTGTTCGGCGGCCAGCAGCAATGTGCAACGGGAGATTTGATATACGCTTTTTGTTGTAAACAATGTCGACATTGGTGAGACCTAAAATTGGAATGCGATTATGGCTGTAATCAAACAAAGTAAAATTTGTTGCGATGATCTTCGGCTGAGTTTGCTTCCAAATCCTATTTGCCTCTGACTCGGACATAATGGTGTAACTCGATCCACTGTCCACCTCGAACTGACAGTCGATATTATTGATTTTTATCGTTGCAAACTTCTTTGGGCACCAGAGTGGCTGTATGGAATTTACTTGTTGCTGCTTGTTGAATTTGGTGTATTTGGTGTCTGAGCTGCTCGCGCTCTGCTTTGCTTGGCACACTGTTACACTTCGCAGCTTTGAATGAGCAATCATTTCTGACATGTCTGTTGCCACATCCATTACAACTCGGTAAACTGTGCAATGGATGTCCCTCTTACTCTTAACACGAATCGAATGAATTTGTGAGGGTGACGTAGCTGTTGAACTCGCTTGTATATCTTGTTGATTTTTCGCTGCTGCCTCCGCCACCACAGCCTTCTCCTGCACTGTCTGTAGTGTTATTTTGTTCTCCGCCAGCGGACTCTGTTGTAAGTGGGTGTTGTTCAGTCCACAATCTAGCCTATCCCGCAACATGCGATCAATAAATTCGCCTTGAAAATTACAGTCGATAATCGACAAAGTTCTGCAATATATTCGGCACCCGTCTCGTTGAGCTGCTGATCCCTCTTGAAGAATTTAAAAAACGCAGCAATTTCAGAGGGTGTTAGGGTAAAATGTTTAGTCAGCACATCAACGATTGTCGAATAATTTACCTCTTCAACCTTTTTCGGAGCAATAAGTGTCTCTGCCAAATCGAAACACTCTGGACCGCAGACTGTCAAAAAAGTTGCCTTTTGTATCCCCTTGTCGGCGATGGAATTTGCCACCAAGAATTGGCCGTAAGAACTCCAAGCCGATGGATTGGAAATATAGAAATTTTCTATAGAGCCAATGGAAATCACCTTACCTGTTTGCGATTGTGGGGATATTTTAACTTTCTCTTCCTTTACGTCCTCGTCGTCTTCTATTAACTTGATTATCTCACGGAATCTGATCCTAATTAATCAATCCCACACTCGTCGCCAGTGAAGAATACTATTTATTTTTCAATTGTTGTTTATTTGTACAAGTTCATTCAATATAACTTATTACGACCATACGTGTTGAAGGTGGAGGCAGAAAGAAGAAAAATGACAGATCTCAATGAGGTTAAGTTCGTCGGCATGTAGTGAAGGGAAAAAGTAATCTAGCTTCTAGCTACTAGTTTGAACGATGATTGTGTTCAGACACAACAGAGTGCATACAGAAAAAGATGTCCTGCATACAACAATTCGGAGGAGAACCTATGCTGCCATCATATGATTACCGAAGGCTTAGGTTAAGGTCAATACACGGTGAAAACACTATCGGTATGGCATCGGGATATATGTTAACTTAGCAATCAATTCTTTAAGCGGCGTGGCCAAAACTCAGCGGACTAACTAATTTAGATGTTTCACAAACGTTTACGGCGCACAACTTTTAGAATTCCCAGGGTTTTAAGAGAATCCTCACGTATGCCCCCAGACCTAGCTTTTGAAATCGGACTCATAAATACGAGTATGATAATTTGAATATTCAGCCTCTACTTATTTTACTTACTTCTATATATAGATGGAGCTAAAATCAGCAGTGAGTCTAAGCTCAACCGATAAGTCGGGGTTTTGGTGACCTGATTTTAGTTGCACACTCAGAGAAAGTTGAGATCCTCTTTTACCTGTGAACACCATCCAGGGCGACATCTTCGCCTTCTACGTTGTGTCTATTGATGAGCGCCTTCTTGCATAAGCGAGCGACTGGTGAAACTTTCGCCAACATCAGTCCTACATGTACTCATGCTCAAACGAAGAAGAAGAACGACGCTAGCGGGGAAGGTTTCAAAGAACCCCGGGAGATAATATATGAACAGTGTCCCAATTATACAATATAATGACCTTATTGCCAGAATTAAGAAGGAGCCTTTGGTAGTCCAATGGGCATATGGACCTTGTATGACATCATATACGAGTGAACAGATATGATGTAATCAAGGAGTGATTGCGGATATAAAGGGCGGTACAGTGCCTGAGGAATACTATGAGAAGTGTCAATGAAAAGAAATGTCGATGGAAAACTCACGCTGATCTGTAACATTGCGAATGTCTTAGCCAGGACGACAGATATCATGCAACCTGCCAACACCAGAGGCACATTATTTCAAAAGCTTAAACAAATTTTCGCAAATGTAGATGACATTGACATTATTTGGAGAAATCCACCAACGAAGAAGACGCTGCACCTATTGACACCCGGTAAAGTCCTTTCAGCGCCCCTTAGTGGCATTTTTTTTACTTCCACGACTGGACAGATTTTGGCCGGGAGCAAAATCATATGTAAAGTTTAATTTCGGTGTGGAACAAAATAAATAAATTAGTTAAAGAATTTATTTTTGTCTGATAAGCATACTCGTAAAGTTGAAATGTCGAGAAAAAATACGCGAGTTTCGAAATAAGTGCTTGTGAAGTGTTTAGATGGGTTAATTTAAATAGAATCATGCTTAAAAAAATGTAAACAAAGCACTTGTGAAACACGAAGAAATTGTTGTGTTGTTACTTTTCCGTTAAATATTTAGTGAATACTGTGTAATATAGTGCGTTTTTGGTAAAAATATGGTTAAACAAATCAATAAAATAGTGAAATGCTGCTGAAAATTCGCATAGTTGGAATACTACACATGTGTATGTATATACATATACTCATAGCGAAATATTTTAAAAGGATTATTTCGTTTGGTGAAAGTGAAAGAATTCTGAAAGCTGGTTGCAATTACTCTCTTGCACTTGATCCTGCTTCAATTATAACTTAAGAACCAAGCCAATTTGCACCAACTTTTCAGTTTCACCAAAAGAAATATTTTCCTTGAAATAATATTGCTGTAACATTAATAGGATTCCATCTATAACAATTTTAAGTTGCATTTCACTGTCTTTATTGAATTGTTTAACAATATAATGGGTCCGCCATCTAACGTTTTTTTTTTCAACTAGTGCTTATTTTGTGAATGGTAACACCTAGCTCATGTCTGATTTGACAGATAATTAGTTTTATCCTTCCGGTTAATAATGGAAAATAATTTCATTCAAATGGCTGCCTCGGCTGGCCATGCAGTAGCCTACACGATCGGTCCAATTTTTAAGCACATTATCGATTGTGTGCAGCTGTATTTCACCAATGGCTTCACGAATATTGTCCTTTAAAGCGTCAATTGTCTCTGGCTTGTCGGTGTAACACTTATCTTTTACGGCACCCCACAAATAATAGTCCAACGGCGTCAAATCGCAGCTCCGAGGTGGCCAAACGACATCAGCTCTGCGGCTGATAATGCGATCTTCAAAAACAGGGTGCAAAACATCGAGTGTAGCTTCGGCTGTGTGGCACGTAGCGCCGTCCTGTTAAAATCAAATGCTGCCAATATCTTCCTCTTCAATTTTTGTGAACAAAAATTCATTCAACATGGCCCGATAACGATCGCCATTGACTGTAACGGCCACTCCTTGCTCAGTTTCGAAGAAAAATGGCCAAATTATGCCTCTGGACCAAAATCCGCACCGAACAGTGACTCGTTTTGGGTGTGTCGGCTTTTCAATGTATGCGTGCGGGTTTCCTGTGCCCCAAATGCGACAATTTTACTTGTTTAAATACCCGCCAAGATCAAAATGAGCTTCATCTGAAAAGATGATTTATTTGGCAAAATCGGCATCTTCTCTAAGTCGATCGCACGCAATATTTCCCAGAGTCGTTGAAGCGTATACACAACCATATTCGCTCAGCGGAAGGATAAAACTAATTATCTGTCAAATGTCAAAAAAACTAGTTGAAAAAAAGTAACGTTAGATGGCGGACCCTTTATTAAATAAACACTTTATATTATTCACTACGAACTTAATATTGAATAAAGAAATAACAAGAAAAACAATTTCTTCGCGTTTAACAAATGCTTTGTTTACATTTTTTAAAGCACGATTCTATTAAAACTATCCCATCTAAACACTTCACAAGCACTTATTTCGAGACTCGTGTATCTTTTCTCGACATTTTAACCCAACACGTATTTGAAAACAAAAATTTCTTTAACAAAATTAATACTATTATTCCGTGCCGAATTTTCACTTTTCATACGAATTTGTTCCCGCCGACGATCTGTCAGAAATTTATATAGTCGATATAGTACAAAAAATTTCCGCAAGAATTTTCGTTCCGAGTCTCAATAGACAGTATGTAAACTTTGGTCGCTGCTGTACGAAAAAGCAACCGCATAGGGGTGTACTCTCTCCTCTTAAGTACTATATTACTTAATGAGCTGCTTATCGAACTACGTATAAGCGAGATGTGTTACTTACGCAGGCAATGCCACTATTTATGTGTCCGGCAAACTCCCACAGACAATCTCTAACATTCTCTAGTATGTCTAAGGCATAATTTCGTCTTATAGGGCCCATACACCACACAAACTGTCGCTGCATATATATTTTGTTGTTGCAAAAATGTCTATACTGACTGTCTGTGTAGTGTGTATCCATGGCTGTTTGCAACGACGGTCTGAGCAAATACAAAATATTTTGAAATTTTCTTGGTCTGTGCAGACGTGTCTGCGTAGTGTATGGGTCCTATTAGATACGTTGCTGTTGCCTTTTCATAAATCCTCCCAAAAAAGGACAAATTCACTTCACAAGAAAAATATTGTGATGACCACTTAAATGTGAGCAGCGACATGTAGATTTACATAGCAGAAGATGTCGATACAGAGTCTCGACCATTGATGACTGGAGAGTGGAATCGAATTTTCTGGCAAATTGGAAATTGTATGGGACGCTGGATGGCGAGGATTGTTTTCGAAGTATGTCATTCGAGTATAAATGCCAGCATCCCCAAGGTATACAAGTTAGTTCATCAGTTGAATTTGAAGTGTTAATTAGGAGAAGTGATTAAGTGGTTTAAGTCAAAGATAAGAAAAGTATAAGCGGTTGAGAAATTGGATTGTATTGAGAGAAATTGAGTGAATTGTAACTGTACTGAATAAAGCGATTTGTATTGAAAAGAATAAGTTCTATCATTTGTACCCACACAAACATATTACATTGTTGGCAGAAGTGGGATAGGACTTATTGTGTGTAAAAAAAAGGTGTGTTTTGTGATTGAAAAAGAGAAGCCTCAGAGTCAGTGAAGGAAAAAGTGACTTGGTGCTCCGACTTCAGGAGGCTTTGAACAACGGGGGACGTGATCATGACATATGCTCATTTGGCGTTGACGGCAGTGACATGGCTGCGATGATGCAATTGCTTTTGTTAAAACTGGACGAACAGAAAAATAGCCTCGTTGGACGAACAAAAGAAGAATCTAGATGAACAGAAGAACAGCATTGAACGAAAATTCACAGAACAAAAGCATAGTCTAGAACAAAAACTGGAAGAACAAAATAACGTTCTACACCAAAAGTTCGAAGAAATCGATAACAAATTTGAAAGAATAGAGAAGAATGTTGACGATAAATTCGAACAAATGGACAGGAAAGTCGAGCAACTAGCAAAAGAGCTCGAAAACGAAAACAGAAAATCCGAGAATGTTCTTTAAGTGGTCCAAGGAGAAAAGGGTTAAAGTCTCCCTCATTCAATGGCCAGACTTCATGTTCTACTTATAAGAAGCAGTTTGAAATGGCAGACTGTGCAAATGACTGGGACAATGGACAAGGAAAAGTGCTTTGCCCTGACAATGACCTTGCACGGTTCTGCAGCAGAATTGTTGCAAACAATAGACATCGAAAAGCATAAAGATTATGTGACTTTAGTACAGGCTATCGAGAAACGGTTTGGGGATTGCCACATGGAAGAGGTTTACAAGGTTCAATTGCAAAGCCGAATGCAGCAACGAGGAGAAGCACTGCAGCAGCTTCAAGCAGACGTGAGTGGTATATATTTTTCATACCCAACCGCAGGCCAGGAAATTATCGACGAAATGGCAAAGGACGCATTCATCAGGGGAATTGCAGATTCAAAGCTACAGTCAGCAGTAAGGATGGCCGGGAAAAGAACCCTTGCTGAAGCACTTGCCTTCGCCCTGGCGATGGAAGTAGCCAATCGGGTTTCCAGGAGAACACATTTCGTCAGGGAAGCAGCATCTGTTGAATGCTCCTGCACAAGAATTAGTGCCGAGGAACGAGATACTCGACGGGATAGACGAATAATGCGCTGCTTTAATTGCAATAAAATAGGACACCTTCAAAGGCAGTGTAAAGAACCGGTGCGACGAAAAGACTGCTCTCACTGTGGTGACAAGCAAATAAAGGAAGAAACCCACAGAAACAGCTATCAAGAGGCCGGTCATCCTTCCCGAAGCCATCAGTCGTCGGGAGCACGAGTTGACGGCCACAGGACCACCATCCAAGTCTCGCTGGCAAAACGATGCAATAAAAGCCTTATGGTGGAAGTAGTCAGCGGTAAGGAGAAATGGATGGCAACAATACATACCGGTGCCACGACCTCAATCATCAGGAGAGATCTTGTGCAGAAGTCTTGGTTTCATAAGACCAGCAGTTGCAGCTTGAGAACAGCTACGGGAGAAACAGCTAAGGTATATAGTGAAGTCCGAATAAAAATTCACCTGGCCGGAATAGTCTTTTCTCAAGTCTTTCTGGTGGCTGACATATTGGTACAGATTTCATGAAAGAACATGGACGAACATTTCATGGATAGTGGACTTTGGGGTACAAACCCTGAAGTACGGAAACATGGAATACCAATGATATACGGAAACGCCAATACTTCCGTCCTAAACGTCATCATCTGCAGAAATCAGATTCTAGAGCCTTCATCAAAAGCAATTGATTGGGGAAAAGTGGAAGGTGGTCCTGGTAGCCACCGATTCTATTTAATGGAGCCAGAAAATCGGAGAGACTTCATGGTGGGAAAGACCTTAGTGGAGCTATAAGCATTCTAAATCCAAAGACATTCAGTGTAAAGGTGAAAAAGGGGGAGATAGTGGGAAAATGCGTACCTGTTGAGACTATATCGACCATAACGGAAACAAATTGTGCAACACCGCAACAGACCACAAAAATCAAGAACAAAATTCTCAGCCTCTGTTATCTGGATCAAGAGCGGCGAATACCGGCAAAAAAAAAACTAATCGGTGAGTACGCTGATATATTAGCTACACAAGACTGATTTATTGACTGTTGACTGAGATATTGAATGTTGTTCAACACCATATTGGCACCGGAGACGATCGATTAATCGGTCAAGGTTGCCACTGTTTATGCGGCCGGCAAACTCCCACAGACAATCTCTAATATTCTCTAGTATGTCTAAGGCATACATTCGTTTTAGATACGTTTGTTGTTGCCTTTTCATAAATCCTCCCAAAAAAGGACCAATTTACTTCACAAGAAAAATGTGAAGTTAAATGGCATCCCTCTCACTTCCTCAAGTAGTGCCAGGTATCAAAATTTCATCGTGGACGGCAAATTGAGGTGGAAAGAAAATTTTACAGAGCGAAATGTACGGAAGGTCTGTATCGCCAAGGTGAGGTCTACAACTTAAAATCATGCACGTGGTCCACACCAGGATCATGAGACTAATTCGCACTTATAGCATAGCTGTTAGTGGACATCACTAACAAGATGAACACACAATAATCTGTTGGAAAAAAATGCAACTAGCTGCCTACAAAAGCATTACGCTGGTGCGTTTAGAACCTCTTTAACGGCGAATCTCCGAATTTTGATCCATTTACTGCCTAAAGTCATCTTCGGCATGCAGATTCGAGTTAACTCGGGCTGAAAGACATTCAGCATTTAAAGAGCCCACGCCTCTCCACGCTTGCTCGCGACCTCTCCCTTTCACTGATCTGCAATTAATTAAAAGGGGCTTCAATTCAAAACTCGCTTCAATCTTCTGATCCCAAAACGGAATGATTTGAGACAAGGCGAATTCATTCTTCACCGACAGTTCTCAGAAAGGCCAAAGTCGTTGTTGCAGGGGTCTTCTCTGGGTCGCTTTTTGTATACAAACCTTACATTCTACTCACACACTATACCGTATTCCGTCTACTTCAACTGAAGTCTCAACTATAATATTTACCAGGCAGCGACTTGGATAAGCCTGAATCCAATGAGATGGCTTAGCAGTCATAACGTTAGATTCTACGCCTGGTCGTTAGCAACGGTTATTCACAAATGTCTTACGCCAAACAAATTACACACTCTTAGCGCTCTCTGAAGCCAGTCTAGGGTTAACTGTGAGATATCTAGACTATGAGGGCTGACCTTCCTTTGGAGAAGGGACATCTTCAGACTCACAAACATACTCATGGGACTCAGAGTCATTGGAAGGCACGCGCAGTGATTGAGCATTCGCCACAATGGTTTCTGCAGAAGATGCAGAGATGAAGAAGAATGAGTTGGGTACTATCTGCCTTGCCCGGGCTTGCATCATAATGCAAGATTAGGCAGTTACAACTTCCCTTCTAAGATCTAACTGATCTCTGCTCATCGATCTTGAAAAATTTGTCAAGAAATGTGCTTGGTTCGAGGATTAGCTAAGGCATCGCCTTAGTAGTATTACAATAGAGTTATAACTGGGCTAACTAGGTTAGAGGGCCACTCTAACCTAACCCAGTGACACCTATCTTTTAACATGAACCAGCGGCATAAAAACTTTTCAGAACAAAAGAAAATTATCTTGTTGCCTTTAACTGTCTGCATTGGCGGAGTGTGGAGGAGCAGGTATAACATACAGGGGCAAGGATCTGGTAGAAAAACTATGCCTAAAGCAAATAAGATGGTTAGGCGCCTGGAATCCGGGTCTCCGGACAGAGAAGATATTCGAATCAATCCCAGTAGGCCTATGGTATAGAGAATGGTTCCACTTAATGTGAAATTACTAGAGGACATCAGGCGGCTAGTCTTTACGGCACCATCCAACTTACATAAGTACGGCTCACACTTAGTATGGTACGCTCATAAACTCTACATCATTTTGGATTCCGGAAAATCCACCTGAACAGCATAACATCAATCAATTATTATAGTACAAAAGGAAAGCTTTAGAAAGTTAAAAGATACTCACTCTTATCATGTTGCTGCATTAGCGCCAATTCGACCTGTTTAAGACCATGAAAATTCTCAACACTCGTAGTGTATTCGGCTACTCCGGGGATTGTTCCAAGTGCCAGGAAAGCTTCGCCAGCAAAGTCATTCGCAGTCAGCACGTCATGATCCATCGCCGTGAATGCAATCATTGCACCATCAGTTTGGCATTGTTCCAGCGTCACCGAAAACTCAAAACATTCATCGAATATCGGATTAAGGGTTTTCTGTGAAGGAAGTGAGAATAAACCAAACAAAGACATTTTCAGAGCTTTCTTCATCATTTACTAAAACTCAAACCTACCTTATGGACATTAGTCTGCTGTTCCGTACAGTGAGCAAACACTCTCCTTGGAAGCAGCTCGATTATGACAAAAGGATCACTGAAACCATTTGGATCCAATGGAATGATATCCCTCGCATGCAGCACCTCGACACACAATGAATCATGATTAAAGTATGCCCTTACCGATAACATTCCATATGGACCCGGTGGTATGGTCATGAGCTGTTCCTGCAACCTCTGCATGTAGAACATATCGATGAGCTTTTCCGTTTCGGTTTTGTGATACTGCAAACGTTGTTCCACTCTCCAATATTCACCAGAATGCAAATTCTCCATTGAAAGACCCAAACCTTCGGCGTGGAAGAACTCCACCAGCAGCTGCAAGGCCTCATGCAGACGATTGTGGAAATTCGATGGCTTATCGCCCTCAGCACCAGTGTCCATTTGACGAGACAACTCACTAAGAACTGTACTCCAGATAAGATTCAGTGCTCGATTGAAGTTTTTAGTTAGCAAAGCACTATTTAAGGCAGAAAGGTGGACATCGAGATACTCTAGAAGGGGAACAATTGCCTGGTTAGCGGGTAAAGAGTCCGGTGACCAGGCCAAGTGAAACACAGCTTTTTGAAGAGGAACTTGCATTAGAGGTGCAAGCTTAGAAAGAACTCGCTCTGCTCGAGTCTCCAATTGGGCCAGACTTGATTCTAGAAGAGCTTCAGCATTATCATGTAAAAGTTGGCCATCTGGTCGGAATTCGGATAGCGATCGTCTGACGTACTCCAAATTATTCACAGTCACACACATGTCATCGGAGCAACGGAATGGACCCTGCTGCTCATAGTATCCACTATCTGCCAAGGTTTGATGAATCAGATCACTATAGTGCATCGCTGAAGAGCACACAACATCAATCAGCTGAGCTTCGAAATGCGGTGCAGTATTGTAGTCTGGCCACTGTAACATCTTCCAGAATTCCTTAATTTGATAGAAACATGATGCGGTGTCTATTGACGATGTACTGTATCGGACTATTCGTTCGCCTTCACAAATTTGGTCCATTGCTATGGCTGCTCGCACCCGTTGAAGTGCTCTAGTCTTGCTCACCATCATCCAGCGTTCGACAATTGGAATAAACCATTCATGGTAGAGCTGAAGGGCTAAGGGTTTCTCTGGTGGCTGGGGCATTACCGAGAGATGTTGCTTCAACAGGGAGAACTCCTGTAAGGCGAGGAACAACTCGAAGGGTCGGATATCTACTGGTTCCTTATCTCCCTCCAGAATTGCGAATTGACTTAGAGTTTGAACACCTGGCACTTGGCCTGTCTCGATGCGTGACAACACTTCCTCGGCTAACATTGCATCGAACTGCTTATAGATGATGCTGAAGTATTGGATGCCATTCGTTCTGAAAAGAAAAGTGTTCCAAGTGTTAGAAATGTAAGTAATGCTAAGTGGTATGCGAACACTGTTCAGTCTACCCAAATAAAAACACTTAAATCCTCAGTCTATCTGATGTTAATTAGCCCCAGAGGGTATCTGCTTAATTGAGATGGAAAGTGCGAATATACACCTTTTTTTCCAGCGAATACAATTATAATGAGAGACACAAAGACTTTGAAGAAACCGCAGTATCCTATGGGCAACTAAATTCTAAGAACCCTTAAAAGCGAAACGCATTTCCCAGACCAAAGTCTCTACTCCCTTGAATCTAATTAAAACGTCACAAAGGCACCGGAACAATGTCAGGTGCAGGATCTAACCCTTTAGGATTAAATGTCAATTTAATAAATTTGAAGTACTAAATATATCCCTGTAGTGGTGTCGTAAGTTCCACACCTTCACCTAGATGGGGTATCTTGGAAACTTCAGAGAAAAGTTTCCTTCCGGCCGGCGGTTGTCTGGGTCCCATGTCAAATATACACAACCTCTGTGCCATATACTGTTCAAATATCCTCGAGGCGCCTTTCATAAACAAACGCCTTCACATGAGGTAGCCGGACACGAATAATGCTAATACAATGACGGCCTGGAAGTGGCTCTGTGGATTCACTGACGTAGAGAACTATGAGTTAGAGACTTGTTTACACTTGAGGCAGGTAATGACATTTAGGGTTTAGCAAGTGGATAACTTGCAACTGAATTATGCAAAACCTGGGCTTTGGTATCATTTGATAGCCAAATTAAGTGTTTATCATCGGCTAAGAGGAAGGTCGCACATGAAATAGGATCTCTTGTCATCTGACGGATGAAAGGATGAGGTTAAATTATTGACAAAATTACTCGAATTTTACATATTAGAGACGGGTTGTTCCTGGATATGGACGAAGGTGAATCTTTGGAAGGACAAAGGGGTGGAGATATTTGAATCTCAAACCAGGATAATTGCTCAGTATGGATTCTTTCGACGAAACTAGTTCAATTCAAGCGAAGAAATTCAAATCGCGTATATGTAAAACGTATAGGTTGGTCAGTGTTTGGGTTTATTCAACTCTAGTAAGACATTTTTAAATATTTTCTACCCCCTTTCGCAGTACTTCAATTTTAACTGGAGTACTTATATGTTGTATTACATTCTTCTTGGTAGTCTAGGATTGGGAATCAAAGATCCTAAGGTTCAAAGACGTCCAAACTAGACGTTAAATGATTAATCAGTATGGAGGCGACCCACATAACCAGGTGGTAGTCGCAAAAGCGATGGTGGTCCTGGTGGTCCAATCCAACATACTGCAGCACCTGCTAGATCTTTGAACTCCCATGACATCTGTGGTTTTCTCTACGGCACGTTTTGTTGATTGGTCTTAAGTGATGGAGAGAGTATTGGAGGAGCCTGCCACATTTAACTCCATGAGAATAGACAGAGTGTTGTTTTTGATCGCTTGTCTCAGGAAATCGAAAAGGCAAAACGGGAACAGTCTGAAGGATTACATTCTAAGGGACAATTTCTAAGGGAAAAAGAAGACGGGAACAAATCCGGAAAATCTAAAAAGATGACTATGCGTTCGCTTCAGACATGCAGATAGTGGTTGAGCGCAATATGCGAATGCATGCTCTGTCTAACATGCAACATGCCTATCAACGTAGAAGATCCTGAGAAACTGCGCTTCAAAATCTAATGGACAAAATATAAGGAGCACTCAAAGGTCATTTCGATAACGTAGCTTATGATGGCATATATAACTCAGCTTGAGAACCTATAGTAGACGAATCACCAGTTTTGTGGAAAAGGGAAATGCTGATCAATAAGATGCTGCCTCTGGATGGTGACTATGGGCAATATGTGAGGCCATGTTGCATATAGGTTGACTGCCTACTGGATCAAGCCTAGTAATTATCTGTTCTGATGCCCACGCACCCATGGACGTGCTTGACGATTTCTACCTAAAATGGACTTTCAGTTAATCCTCTCAAAACTGGTCTGACTCCTTAAGTATTTTACCATCCGTTCCTTCAACGAAGCTAAATGTAATAGTTGGGTGGCTTCTGGGATAAAAAAAACTTCTTTGGACTAAGCACTTCACGGAGTAAAAGGTTTACGTGTTAAACCTATTCAGGAAATAAGGTGAGTCCACACAAAGCCAATCAAGTTCAAGAAAAGATCAAGTCACTGTTTGGTCAATCACATATTAGGTCAGCTGGTTCATGTCTCCAAGACTGTCTATCGGAACACTTAATTTCACCGATTCAGATGTTCTCACAACGATGTATTTCTAGTAAGTTGTATTTAGTGTCTGATATCGGCGAATTCTTACTTGCTCTCTAAATTACCGAGGCCCTCAATCTTGCACCCCGGCATCGTATTTTTTCGACTGAAATGAGGTAACTTGCAATGTGGAATTCATAAAATTTTTCGTCTTTGGTAGCAGTCAGCCATCTTTTCGTCCTGGTAGAATCACAATTGCTTTACTATACTGGAAGAACTCTTTTCACAGGTTCCTCCTTTTACACTTTCCGGAGTAAAACCAAAAATGGGGACAATGGACCCAATCGCTTATTATAGTTGGTCAGCCATTAAGGGTACTCCATATACCTCTGGCCTTACCTTTTTCGACTTTTTGTTTGGCTCTTCAATGTCTCGAGTCCCAGCTTTTTACCAGCATATATGAGCATTTCGTCCTACCCGCATCAGTTGCATTATTTACAAACTGCGTTCTGCGGCTGACTCGTAAAAACCATACAATTATGCCTCTAGTGAATTATGGAATTAAAGTCAAATAATAGCTCATCACCTTGTCTGGACCCTTATTTTTGGCATTTAATGAGATTGCTTCCGTCCTTTACGGAGGCTATAAACGCTCACATAGTACATCTGTAGGCGATACTAAAAGCATTTATACCTCAATAGTTGGCGCAGTTTAAGGTTGATGCTAGGGTTTCATTCATCAGGCATATTCTAGAAATGAGCTCGCGTATACCTTCTGCCAAGTCATTTTAAATAGCTCGCCAGGTAGGCCCTTCAATTTGGCAGACCTATTGGTAGTTTTACTTCACTTTCGGTTGAGTCCATCGCCCCAGTTGAATTGTTTTGTCGCAGAATTGGTCATCGACAGCAACTCCCATACTTGTTCATCTCTACCAGTTTTACTCGTATATTTGGGTATTGTTGGCTTAACACCCTCGGAATGTTCGCACATCTATAATATTGAAGGAGTGCCATGCATCGGGAAATGAAGCCAGCCAGACCGTTAAAAGAATTCACCGGCTACGTGTAGTCGGATCGGAGAACTACCCTACGAGGTATGGGCGAAAATCAAATTTGATTTAAGAAGGCACAACCTATATGAAGATAAGGCACAACCTTTGACAACGGATTTAGGCTAAACTTTTGAGCGAAATGTTATTGTAGCAATCCCTTGTTCAATCTGCCACGAACCAAATTGAAAATATTGCGATCGATGCAAAACGAGTCTCCAAAGGGCCAACATTCGGACCATTACTTCGTTGTGGTCAATGTACGAATGCGTATATCGCTAACGCCACCAGGAAGACTGGTGAAGAGGAGAAGTGGAACTTTTATGTCGGAAGGCTGCAATCGCAAGAAATCGTCAGACGTTTTGCCAAGCAAGTGCCCCTTAACCTCGTCCGAAGTCCTGTGCAACTAGCATCTTATCCCGAAACCCAATGGTGAAGTTACCAACAAACCATCAGACACGACGAGAACACGTACCAAATCATCTCGAAATCGACAGTCGAATTGAACCGCATGGACTTTACTTAAAGTTTTAGACATCATTCGCTTAGATGGGTCAGACATGTAGCGCAGATGGACATTACCCAGGGGACACCTGGGACCTCAGCCAACTTGGAGTATGGAATCAGCAAATAAACAACACGGATGACTTGCGAGGCATGCTCGTTAAGGGCTAGGTGCATCGCTAAGTAAGTATAAAACCAAGCCGAAGTGAAAATTTCTTATACTTTGGCTTCGTTGTCCCACATGGACAAAGTAGCAAATGCTACAAATACTTTGCTGCATTTTGTGGCAAAAAATCATTCCCTGATGATGACTAAATCAGCTCACAGCTATTTGCTCAATTCTTTTCCATGACATTCGCTTACCATTCCGAAGACCCTGGTTATCGCTTTTCTCTCCAAGTTGTTCACAAATAATCCAATATTAGTGAAGGAAAAGATTTAAAAACTTAAGAATGGAGACAACATTGGCTTCTGATCTTAAAAATGCGGTTGTTCGAAAGGTAATCTCACATTCTAAGGTGATTCCGGGTAAAGGTGACAACTAAAAAGCATCTATCGATCTAATTTTTGAGCAATTGAGCAAGTTCCTAGTGGCCAATTTATCGATTCCAATCTGGAAAATAACTCTCTTTTATAAACTTTAAATTAAATTCAATGTTAGTCGCAGTATGAAGCATAGTTCCATCCTTTTGGAACCACATATAGCCCATATTGATACCACGTTAATTTAGAAACACCATTGGGAGTGACCTTTCATTTTGAAAGAAGCAACACCTGATGATGCCACTAGTGTGCAAACCGCACCATACAGTTGTCTTCTGTGGTAGTTATTGTCGCTTGTGGATTGTTCTCACTCCAAATACAACATTTTTGCTTGCTGACATGTTCGTTAAGGTCGTTCATAGACCTTAGTGGCGATAAGACGCATTTTCGTGTTCGGCTTCACAAGTGAAGAAAACAAATATACTCAACGTTAAAACAAAAAAAGTATCAAGTGGCCGGTAGCCGAAGTGGCAAACACGCGGACGACATCATACTTGGTGTGGCGATTCGGTGGACTGGGTTCGATTCCCAACGGGAGACATTGTTTTTTTTTTGTTTTGTTTTTTTTTTCTTTACTGAAATAATAAGTGAAGTGTAAAAAAAAAAAAAAAAAACAAAAGGGATCAAACACACGTGATGGAGTGTGGAGTGCGGTCCGCTATTCCAATAGCGGGACCTGCGGACTTATCAGGCGAGGCCTCAAGCGGTTCAAGCCAAACTCCAACGGCTAAGAGAAGGAGGAAGCTTAGGCCATCCTCCAACATTGTTCAACGTCCCGCCCAACCAACTTCCACTGTAAAACTGCTTGGTGGAGTGAGGGAAGGGAACAGTTTCGCTACATTGGCACAGAGCGAAACGGATAATGAAGAGGAAGAAATGATGGCCATAAGTAGCAGCATCAAAATGCTGCAACAAAGGGTACTGGCCATGAAAGAAAGGCAAATGGTCAGAAGGAAGAAAGAAGAGGAAGAATTATCCCAGCAACAACAGCAGACGCTACTTGCTCCAAAGCAGAGCCAAGCAAACCAACAAAAGCGGAAAAAACACCAGCAACAACAACAAGAGCAGCCACAACAACGGCATCAACAAAAACAACAGCAACCAGAAAAACAGCAGCAGCAGCAGCAGCAACAACAACAACAACAACAACAACAACAAAAACAACAACAGCAGCAGCAGAAGAAGAAGGAGAAGGTGCCTCCTATAAACACCTATAAACTAGAGGTAAATGAAACCAAGGACCTGTGTAAGTTGGTCATTGGTAATAATTTTAAAATTATGAGATTGGGGAACGATCGCCATGCCATCCACTGTAATACAGTGGAGGGCTACGCGAAAGTGAAAGAGCTCCTAAAGGAAACGACGACGGAGCACTACTCATACACACCGAAGTGTGAAAAGCGGCAATCGATGCTGCTAAAGGGGTTGGAACCGTCTTCTGATCCTGAGGGGATCTTGGCACTGCTCAAAGAGAAGGAGTGCGAAGGGCTCAGGTTTGTGGGGGTAAAGCCGTTTACCACAGCTAGAGCCAGGCGTGAGAAACGGAGTCTGCCGTTCTTCCTGGTGCAGCTCAGTCCCGAAAGCCGTCTGGATAGTCTAAGGAGTATCAATGTCCTAGACTACCAGGTGGTTCACTGGGAAAAATTAAAAAGGAGCGAAGGCGTTATACAATGCGTTCGCTGCCAAAGGTTCGGGCACGCCGCGTCGAACTGCCAAATGCAGCCTCGATGTGTGAAGTGCGCTAAGAACCACAGTTCCGAGGACTGTCCTCTGGGTGTTGACGGAGCATCCGATAGATCGAAGCTCTCGTGCGTATTATGTGGGAACGTGGGACACACCGCAAACTATCGGGGTTGTCCTAAGTTCACCGAAATTAAAAAAGCAAAATTGGCTCGGCAGCAGAAGGTGGAGGTCCAACGTTCACCTGTGAGGTTTCAAACACCAGCCGTCACGCCCCAAATTTCCTACGCCCAAATGGCGTCAGGTAGGGGGGCTACGGTACAGCAAGCGACTGTTGCTTCTCCGGCTCCGATGCCGAGAACAACGGAAGCTGCACCCAACATGCTAGCCATCTTGCTCGCAATCCAAGGGCAGATGGCTCAGCTGCAAAAGCAGGTTCAAGAACAGGCCAAGCGGGTGGACCAGATCTACGCGTTGCTGCCGGGCCTAACGCAACACATGCCGTAATGGGTACGCACATGGTGGAGCAAACTTTGAAGGTCCTTGCGGTGAATGTGAATTCATTGATTCGGATCGAACGAAGAGCCGCGATGTTTAAATTGCTACAAGACCAAACTCCGGATGTGCTTTTCGCTAGCGAAACAAAGCTAACCGATAAGCACAAACTGGAGTACAATAATTATATTGTTAGAAGAAGAAACCGGCCCAGATCCAAACGTGGAGGTGGTGTCGCGATCTTCATTAAAGAAGGTATAAAATTTCACAGAGTGTACAAGGGCGCGTTGCGCAGGTTCCGGGTGTTGGAGGCAGTCGTCGTTTACATCCCGCTCCGCAGTGGAAAGCGGCTGTACTTGGCCTCTGTTTATGCACCTGAGGCTTCACAATCCACCCTATTCATTACAGAGCTCGACACGCTTTTTCGACTTCTGAGGCTGGAATCGGGGGAGAATTATTTTATAATCGGCGGGGATTTCAACGCTAGACACAGAGATTGGGGAAATAATTTGCCAAATACTAGAGGGAACCTACTACTCGATTGGTGGGGTCAGCACGATGTCATGTACAGACTCGGTCTTAAAGCGACGGATAACCCGTCGTTTCCCAGAGGCGGGTCTTATTTGGATCTACTGCTGTACGACGAACGTATACGACTGACAGGTACGAATTTACAAACATCAAACTGTCTGCGCACATTCGTGTATGACAGCGACCATTGCGGTTTTAGCACCGAAATTACAGTTCCCAACGAAATTGCGGAATTGGAGGAGTTTGTCCAAAGATATTCTTACAACTACAGTAAGACTCGATGGACACGCTTCTCCGCAACCTTGACTAGAGCGCTCTCCTCGAACACGATCCACCCACCGTCCAATAGGAATTTGTCAAACGAGGAGATCGACAATTACCTAAAACAAATGGACGAGACAATTAAACAAACTATGAACACTACAATACCGCGGTATCGACGTACGACTAACGAAGACCTGTTCCGCAATCCTACTATTGACGCACTGCACCGACAGAAAAGTAGACTTCTGACCAGACTTAAAAACTTGTACAGACAGTTAACTGACCGACAAGACCCGGAGATTAGGACACTGAAGTCGTCGATTAAAAATATTCAAACGCTAATAAAAGAAAATTACAGAATTTCTGTAAGTTTGTATTGGAAAAACAAGGTTCGGGCTGTAAACACCAGCAACCCGAATATGTTTCCGCAAATAAATAAACTATTTCGGAGAAAAAATCAAAACGACCTTCAGTGTCTTAAAATAGCCCGGACGACGGACAACGAACGGTTACTGACAATAGCAGGTATTGATCCAAATGAGGCCGTTGATGATGACGACTTTTTTGTGATCGAGGATCCACAGGAGAAGGTTGAGGCCATAGGGGCGACTTTCCAGGAAGTATACAAGACCATTGATACCACTGGCCCTAATTACGACCTGGACAGTCGCGTCTTGGTGCACGACTTCTGCATTCGAAATGAAATAGGGAACTGGCGATCCGAGGGCTCTGATTTCACCCGGTTCAGCGACGAAAATATGGCCAATAATGTCATTGCCAGAGAGGGTGACCTACCCCCGTTCATTTCGAAGGAAGAACTCCATGAGATCTTCGACACAATCAGGACTAAGAAATCAGTGGGGACCGACGGTATTCCGAACATCGTGCTTCGACATCTTCCTCTAAAAGCGGTGGACATTTACACCACCCTGTTTAATAATGCGATGAATAATGCACATTATCCAGCGCATTGGAAAACGGCGGTGGTTCATCCTATCCCCAAAAAGGGAAAGGATATATCCAATCCGGCGAATCTCCGGTCGATAAGTCTCCTTCCGAATATCAGTAAGGTTTTTGAAAAAGTAATCAATAGAGCTCTGTCTAGGTGGGTTGAGGACAAACATATAGTTCCGGATAATCAATTCGGTTTTAAGGCGGGACATGATATCTCACATGCCGCGTCTAAACTGGTGTCCGATATCCAATGGAACAAAGGCAGGAAACAGTGCACTGGTGCCTGCCTTGTTGACTTGGAGAAGGCCTTCGACACCGTATGGTTAGAGGGTCTTTTCTATAAGCTGACAAGGCTGGGGATCAGTAAACCACTCTTGTACATTCTCTATAATATGCTAACCAACAGACAGTTCATCGTGAAAAATGGCGATGTGACTTCTGTTGGAACATTTCAAATTAAAAATGGTCTTCAGCAAGGCGCGGTCAATTCGCCGATCCTATTTAACATTTATACAAGCGACTTGATAGGTTCACTTCCCCATACTATTGCGTACGCAGACGATGTGGTAGCGTACAGAACAGGTCCAAAAATCGAGGTCATTAATACTCTCTTGCAGCGTGACTTCGATAAGATAAGACGATTTTGCGATGACTGGAAGTTGAAAATCAACTTTCAGAAGTCGGAAACCATTCTCTTTAGGACGCCGTTGTCTAGAGCCTCTAGGGATACCAGAAAAAATTGGAGAAAGTTCTCAATCATTGGACAGCACGGACAGCCTCTTGCCTGTCGAAATGTAGTCAGATACCTTGGGATCTGGCTAGATCAGTTTCTGTATTTTGGCAAAAATGTAGATGCTGCTCTGGCCAGAGCTAAAGGTGCTTTTGCCCTTACAAAGAGACTGTTTTATAGCAGCCAACTCGATGCGAGGGTAAAGGTAATCTGCTACATGGCCCTTATCAGGCCCATGCTGGTATTTGGTTGTCCCGTGTGGTTCAATGTACGAGCAAGCTTAATGGAAAAGATTCGGGTGTTTGAGAGGGCTTGCCTTAGGGCCTGTCTTCGCTTGTATAGAACACCAGAGTCGGAGTACAAAAAATTTTATCCTAATGAGGTCCTTTACAACAGGGCGAACCTAATACGAGTGGACAACTTCGTAATTAAGCTGACTCGAAGGCACATTGCAAGAGCAATGACGTCGACGAATAACCTGATATCTGGGGCTTACTACCCCAATTACCTTTACCACGAGAGTGTGCGTTCTGACGGCTTCGTTCCACCGGAAGCATTCCTCTACCTAGATCAGAAAGGGTTGATCCAGGATAGATCAGCGGTGCCGTTAATCTACCATGTCGCTCGGACAGCTGGGGACAGGCGGCTCAACTACGACAGAGACGTCGCACACGGCAGTGTGGATCGCCTCAGGTTCAGTAGGGCGGTGGGGAATCGCGATAAGAGGGATGTCGTTCGGCAGCACCAGCACTTCTGGTGGTTGAATGATGGAGAAGATGATTAGTCGTCGTTTCCGTCAATTACGGACCAGCCTCACTAATGAGGCAGAGCTGACCAATCTGTTTTCTCTGTAAACAGCGATGGCCGGCTTACATAGGTTTAGGTTAACATTTAAGAAACATAAACATATATCAGTGTATACAAAGGTGTATACTGATATATGTTTATGATTGTGTATAACGTCTATGTGTGTTTATGTGTGTATTGTACATTTAGTTTAGGTAGGCTAAGGTTTATTTTAAGTTAGATACTAAGTTTTTATTAAAAATAAAAAATTATGTCCATATGCTAAGTTTTGTTAACAAATTTTTTTCTTAGCTTTAAGTATACAAAATAAATAGTTCTAAGAAAATGTAAATGAAGTCGAAAGACATAGTTATAAGAATTTAGAGTAGCTTAGAGTGCCTGTGTGGGGCCAGTAAGTTAGTGTAAGATTATTAAATAATTGTAAGCTAGCATTTAAGCATTTTTTGTTAGAATGTAAGAGTTAGTGTTAAGAAAATAAAATGCATATAAAACTAAACTAAAACATGTTCGTTAAGCCGAAAAGCGAAACTCATAGCTTAACCCATTTTGTGGATGGACAACGCCCAAGCTCCTGCGTACGACTCCGAACTTCTTCTCTTCTCTATGTATGCAAGGGGACATATATAATGTTGAAGTTTGAAAACTTAGCTTTGACACGAATTATCAAGAGGCGCTCCCTTTCACATGATCGATTTTTAAGTACTAAGTTTTCTTCCAGTGGCAATTCCGTATAAGCTGAACATTTTTTGTTAGGAGACCCATTTTTTCATCTTCCCCTAGGTTCCTATTCGAAACCTAAAGTCTGCCATTTTCACTATGTAAGACTAAAAATAGACCGGATCAGCCAAATGCTTTTTATTTCATAGTCAAGACAACGCCTTTTATTTCAACACACATCGAGTCAAAAACATGTTTTTTGATTGGCCTGCTTTGGGGTGTGTTGGCTCATAAGAATCAACGGATTGTTGTTGCAACAAAAGTCAACTAAAAACGTTTTGTTTGTGATCCGGTGTGTTTTCAGCTTAAACAGTCTCAAAGGCAAATTACTACAAGTTAGCAAAATATCCACTACTGTTTTATTTACAAAAGCAGCAGACTGGACAGCAATTTCCCATTTCATGTGCTGTCTGACTCCATACAAGGAGTTGTACCCAAGTACCCTAATACTGAAATAGTCATGTCAATATACACAACTTTGGGCCGGCAATACCCGAAGGACATGTGCCAAGTGTTTTATTAACACCTGTCGTCTAGACTTAAGTTCACTGAATATCCAGACATTTATGGGAGAAAACACTTTCATACCAAAGCGGATCTGTGTTGAGGGCTAAAATGTTTGCACACAACTCGGGCGAAGGAAAATGAGCGAGGAAAGAAAGAGAGGTACCGATATACGTTGGTTTTAAATGTCTGAATGGTATCAGCGCATTCCACAAGCATCGCAGTAGGGCACTCTGCGCTAAGCACTATAGTGAGCTAAGGATAAGCATAACACAATATCCTGCGACGTTTTGATCACGACACCCCGTACTATCTTCGGGTACTGCTTGCATAAGACTCTACGAACTCTGCGTTGATATTGTCGCAGGTAGATGTTTGCACATAGCTAGGTGAGGGGAAGTTAGGGAGGGGGAAAAGAGAGATACCGATGTGCATTGGTTTTAAATGTTTGCAAGTTATAGTGATTAGGAAATAAAGAGCTCGGCAGGGCATGCCGTAAGCGAGTTGTATGGCTTAGGAACGAATCACGATATTTTAGATTACGTCCAAAAGTGGGCTTGAGCGTATACTGATGAGAATTAATAGCGAGACGAGTGTTACGGTTAAAGTTTTGAAGCGGCGGAATGCTACTGGCGATTTCTATGGAGCACTGGTGGTGGAATAGAAGAATAGCGATAGAACAAACTGGGACACAAGACATTACGTCGGTGTTCGAGGGTGTCTATTGTCTGTGACATATTAGTATCACCTATGAGTTTTATCGCACAATTTTGAATCCCATCTAGCAGGTGCAGAGATGTTTTAGGCGAACCTGACCAGATGTGGGCATTGTACTCCACCGTTGGCATGAATCGAGCCCTGCCGATTAACTTCTTGCTGTTCTTAGGGTCCCAGCACCAAATGCTTTTTGCAATTCTATAACGGGCCGAAACCAACTGGAAGACCCTTTCTGCTATTTAGGTTTTAAACCACAGCCACCGTGATGCTCCCTTTGGGGGCCTACCTCTACAAGTCAGGCCCAGACCGAAGTCTGCGGAGCCCTGACTCCCACGGTATCGTGTTCTAAGTTCTGGTATGGACTACCGGTGTTCATGCCACTCAACAGGTCAAATCGTAGCAACCATCAGCGGCGTCATCTGAAAACCCTTACAATAACACCAGTCTTTTCTCTATCCTAGCTTTTTATTAGACAATTTCATTAATGGAAGAAGTCTTGATAACTGGGCGAGGGCCCACACTCGAAGGATAGCGAGTGTGCTATCGAGAAAGCCAATCGAAGCGGACTTGACAGTTTCTTTAAGAATTTTAACTCGGGGCAAATTCCCACACACGTTATCGAGTGATTTGGGATGATAACACACGGTAGCTCAGGTATCGAATGAAAACTTCATATTATACTAATAAAAGTCTACTACAACTAATCCCTGACAGTTGTTAGTAGTCCTGAAAAAATTCCTGTGACAAATAAGTAGCTACTCCGCCAATATTTATACATTTTATATGTATCTTTATTGTAACTAAAATACATGATGGCGTACGAATCATATTGGAGCTAGCAGACGGTCATTACAACGGATAATTCATGATAACTTAATTTTGCCAAAATGTGATTTAAATGGCCGAAGAAAACAACAGCTTGATAAATTGCTTGTTTATGTCTGATGAGGCCCATTTTGATCTAAACGGCAATGTAAGCAAGCCAAATTGCAATATATGAATCTAATCCACAAATATTCCATGAGACGGAATTGCACCCAGAACGAGTCACTGTCTAGTGCGCAGTTTCATCAAGGTGCATTGTGTGGTCATACTCCTTTGAAGAAAACGATATAACGGTAGCTGTCAATGGGGACCGTCATTTAAAGATGTTGAAGGAGTGTTTTTTACCCAGAACTGCGCTGAAGAAATACCCGTTTCAACAGCATTTGAGTTTCAGT
This sequence comes from Volucella bombylans, assembly GCA_949129095.1. Lineage (NCBI taxonomy): Eukaryota > Metazoa > Arthropoda > Insecta > Diptera > Syrphidae > Volucella > Volucella bombylans. The sequence continues at coordinate 151,219,421 of OX422142.1, forward strand.
TTCAGTTTTCAATGCATTTTATTTTCTTACTAATTAACTCTTACATACTAACAAAAAATGCTTAAATGCTAGCTTACAATTACTTAACAGTCTTATACTAACTTACTGGCCCCACACAGGCACTCTAAGCTACTCTAAATTCTTATAACTATGTCTTTCGACTTTATTTACATTTTGCTTAGAACTATTTATATTGAATACTTAAGGCTAAGAAAAAATATTTGTTAAGAAAAACTTAGCATATGGACACAATTTTTTATTTTTTATAAAAACTTTGTATCTAACTTAAAATAAACCTTAGCCTACCTAAACTAAATGTACAATACACACATAAACACACATAGACATTATACACAATCATATACATATATCAGTATACACCTTTGTATACACTGATATATGTATATGTTTCTTAAATGCTAAACTAAACCTATGTAAGCCGGCCATCGCTGTTTACAGAGAAAACAGATTGGTCAGCTCTGCCTCATTAGTGAGGCTGGTCCGTAATTGACGGAAACGACGACGAAACATCTTCCCCATCATTCAACCACCAGAAATGCTGGTGCTGCCGAACGACATCCCTCTTATCGCGATTCCCCACCGCCCTACTGAACCTGAGGCGATCCACACTGCCGTGTGCGACGTCTCTGTTGTAGTTGAGTCGCCTGTCCTCAGCTGTCCGAGCGACATGGAAGATTAACGGCACCGCTGATCTATCCTGGATCAACCCTATCTGATCTAGGTAGAGGAATGCTTCCGGTGGAACGAAGCCGTCAAAGCGCACACTCTCGTGGTAAAGGTAATTGGGGTAGTAAGCCCCAAATATCAGGTTATTCGTCGAAGTCATTGCTCTTGCAATGTGCCTTCGAGTCAGCTTAATTACGAAATTGTCCACTCGTATTAGGTTCGCCCTATTATAAAGGACCTCGTTAGGATAAAATTTCTTGTACTCCGACTCTGGTGTTCTATACAAGCGAAGACAAGCCCTAAGACAAGCCCTCTCAAACACCCGAATCTTTTCCATTAAGCTTGCTCGTACATTGAACCACACAGGACAACCAAATACCAGCATGGGCCTGATAAGGGCCATGTAGCAGATTACCTTTACCCTCACATCGAGTTGGCTGCTATAAAACAGTCTCTTTGTAAGGGCAAACGCACCTTTGGCTCTAGCCAGAGCAGCATCTACATTTTTGCCAAAATACAGAAACTGATCTAGCCAGATTCCAAGGTATCTGACTACATTTCGACGGCTGTCCGCGTTGTCCAATGATCGAAAACTTTCCCCAATTTTTTCTGGTATCCCTAGAAGCTCCAGACAACGGCGTCCTAAAGAGAATGGTTTCCGACTTCTGAAAGTTGATTTTCAACTTCCAGTCATCGCAAAATCGTCTTATCTTATCGAAGTCACGCTGCAAGAGAGTATTAATGACCTCGATTTTTGGACCTGTTCTGTACGCTATCAAATCGTCTGCGTACGCAATAGTATGGGGAAGTGAACCTATCAAGTCGCTTGTAAAAATGTTGAATAGGATCGGCGAATTGACCGCGCCTTGCTGAAGACCATTTTTAATTTGAAATATTCCAACAGAAGTCACATCACCATTCTTCACGATGAACTTTCTGTTAGTTAGCATATTATAAAGAATGTACAAGAGTGGTTTACTGATCCCCAACCTAGTCAGCTTATAGAAAAGACCCTCTAACCATACGGTGTCGAAGGCCTTCTCCAAGTCAACAAGGCAGGCACCAGTGCACTGTTTCTTGCCTTTGTTCCATTGGATATCGGACACCAGTTTAGACGCGGCATGTGAGATATCATGTCTTCAACCCACCTAGACAGAGCTCTATTGATTACTTTTTCAAAAACCTTACTGATATTCGGAAGGAGACTTATCGATCGGAGATTCGCCGGATTGGATATATCCTTCCCCTTTTTGGGGATAGGTTGAACCACCGCCGTTTTCCAATGCGCTGGATAATGTGCATTATTCATTGCATTATTAAACAGGGTGGTGTAAATGTTCACCGCTTCTAGAGGAAGATGTCGAAGCACGATGTTCGGAATACCATCGGTCCCCACCGATTTCTTAGCCCTGATTGTGTCGAAGATCTCATGGAGTCCTTCCTTCGAAATGAACGGGGGTAGGCCACCCTCTCTGGCAATGACATTATTTGCCATATTTTCGTCGCTAAACCGGGTGAAACCAGAGCCCTCGGATCGCCAGTTCCCTATTTCATTTCGAATGCAGAAGTCGTGCACCAAGACGCGATTGTCCAGGTCGTAATTAGGGCCAATGTTATCAATGGCCTTGTATACTTCCTGGAAAGTCGCCCCTATGGCCTCAACCTTCTCCTGTGGATCCTCGATCACAAAAAAGTCGTCATCAACAGCCTCATTTGGATCGATGCCTGCTGCTATAAGTATGTTCTCGTTGTCCGTCGTTCGGGCGATTTTAAGACACAAAAGGTCGTTGTGAGCTTTCCTCCGAAATAGTTTATTTATTTGCGGAAACATATTCGGGTTGCTGGTGTTTACAGCCCGAACCTTGTTGTTCCAATACAAACTTACAGAAATTCTGTAATTATCTTTTATTAGCGTTTGAATATTTTTAATCGACGACTTCAGTGTCCTAATCTCAGGGTCTTGTCAACAGCATTTGATTCCAGCAAGATGGAGCAACAGCACACATAGCCAGACCGGTTATGGCGGATCATTCATAAAACTACAATACAATACCTTTCTATCATTACAGAGATGTGGTATACCGGAATTTATTCAGAAAATTAAAAATACAAGTTTATTCATCTAAATCTATATTGTCGCCTTCAAAGTAATCCCCATCGACTGCAAAACACTTATGCCAGCGCTTGATCCAATCCTCTTTACATTTTTTTATATTCGGTTTTCGGTATGTCTATCAGTGCTTCCTGCGATTTTTCCATTACTTCCTCTCGGCTGCTGAAGCGCGTTCCCCGTAGTTTTTTTTTTAACTCGATTGAACAGAAAGAAGTCACAGGGAGCCAAATCAGGTGAATTTGGTGGCTGTTGGATGGTATTTGTTGTATTTTTCGTCAAAAAATTACGAATAATAAATAAATGCGACGGCGCGTTATCATGGTGCAAAATCCACGAGTTTTCTGTCCACAATTCTGGTCTCTTTCGGCGAATTGCTTCACGTAAACATCTCATAACGCCCAAATAATACTCTTTGTTTACTGTCTGGCCTTCTGGCAAAAATTCATGATGCACTACACCGTTGTAATCCATGAAAACCGTGAGCATTGCCTTCTTTTTTGACTGAAAACGACGTGGTTTTTATGGTCTCGGCTCATTTGGTGAACGCTATTCACTTGCCTGATGTCTGGATTGCGTGTCGTACTCATAAACCCACGTCTCGTCTCCAGTAATGATCCTTTAGATGAATGTGGGATCGGATTCAGCCTCGCAAATCATCTCTTTTGCGGCGTCAACACGGTTCCTTTTTTGCATGAAATTGAGGTCTTTTGGTACCAACTTTGCTGCTACACGACGGAAACCCAAATCATTAACCAAAATATCTTGGACGGATCCATAGGCAATGTTCAAGTCCTCCGCTATCTCTCTGATGGTTAATTTGCGGTTATTGACCAACATTTCTTTTACTCCATCAATGTTTTCGTCGGTTTTCGATGTCGATGGTCTGCACACTGCGTTCATCATCTTCGGTTGACTCACGACCACTTTTTTCTTTAGAGAAACAACATTTCCAACTTTCGCGCAGCATTAAATCCGTTTTTTACGCAAAATTTAATACAAGTTCGTTGTTGCAAATTGAAATTCATTTCGAAAATTGTACAAAGTCGCCAACACACACAGAGATAGATGTACTCTTGGCTACAAAACTTTTGCAAATGTCAAGCTATGACGCTAAGATTTAGAGGGAATGAGAACAACAGATTTACCAACTTAACAAAAAAAACAGAACTTTTTGATCAGGGTGGTATGCTGCCTTACTACTGAAAATTAATTACCTATAATTTGTTGGGAAGATATCATTATTGATTTTAAATAATGTTTGAAGGAAAAGCTACTGGAAAGAACCTTCATTACGGTGCAAAGTAAACTTATACTTAATTCTAGATTTGAGAAGGTGGGAGTCGACGTTCCAATTGATTCTCATTAACAATTTATAAGATAAATAAATATAGAAAACTTGTGAACGAAATATAGTAAATATAACGATATCGTAAATAAATAAATAGAGACAAAAAACAACGAAAAGTTAAAAGTAAACAATAAATAATAAATAATAGATAATAGATGATATGAAAAGCAATAGTGAATAATAAATAATATTAAATTATTGTAGTAATGAATAATAAATAATGAACAATAAATTATAAATAATAAATGGGTAATAGATATTTTAGAAGTAACAATAAACAGATTTTAAACAAGTGGATAGTTTTAAGACTTGTGGGGGATTGCCTTCTACCCATCTCAAACCAATTATAATCCAACGACGAAAATGGTCTGAGATCTAGTTCGCGGCGAATTGGCTTAGGATGTCACTGAACACTGAACAAAGGAAGGTGTCATTCAGTTCATCCGCGCTTCCATTACTGCATTCGTATAAAAGCCCAGTCAGTGGTCAAATAACACATCTGTTAGTGTCAAAAAAGAGTTTTTTTTTCTAGTGAAACACGTGTTCCATTACATATTTGCGTGAAAACAACGCCCCACACGCTAAAATATTTCGCACTCATGTGGCCAATATCATGACCGAGTTCGGAGGAAAACTTACACCTAATATAGACACCATAGCTACATCACACACGAAGAAGATTTCTTTTTTGTTTACCATAGTACCAACAAAATTCCGCACAAGCAATTCAATCATTAGACTGCCACCAGATCGCCGTTACTTTCTCGGCATACGACTGACCAAGATGCATGGGCTTATCAATAATTATCGCACTCTTACTTGTCCCCGAAGATCTGAGAATAAAGGAACGAAGACAAGAAATCCAGGTCTCGGACCCAAATCCCGTTTGAACGAGAAATTGTCATCAATTCAAAATTTTAAGTGTGTGTTGTCCTATCCATGTAGCATTACTTAATCCTCTAACTGGTAAGAGTGCCTCAAGGCACGCAGATCATCGCCGATACCATCAGTTCGTGTCCTTTCGTGCATCTGAAATCATCGACATCACCGACATACATGAATGGCGCTGGATTCCAAGCAAATTAAACGTATCAGATGAAGCAACAAAATGGGCAAACATCCCAGAAATTAGCCAGAATAGTCGCTGGTTCAACGGCCCTCCATTTTTGCAACAACCGGAATGCAGTTGGCCTAGAGAAGAAGGTGAGATTACGCCAACAGATATCGAGCAGAAGCAACAAATGTTCCATATACTCGAAGTAAACCATTTATTCAATATTCAGCGGTTCTCTAAGTGGGTTAGAATGTTAAGAACTGCCGCCTATGTCGTCCGATTTTCAGTAAACTGCAAGAAAAGAGGAGAACAACAGCCAAAGATATGTGGCGAATTAACTCAGAACGAGCTGCAGATGGCAGAAGTCCTCCTACTTCGGCAAGCACAAAACCAAGAATATGCGGAGGACATATGTGAGTTAAGCGCTGGAAAAAGACTGAGTAAGTCAAGTCCGTTGCATAAACTTTCTCCATATCTAGACCAAAATAACGTGCTTCGAGTCGACGGAAGGATCGATAATGCTTTCATTCCAGAAGACCAAAAGCGACCTATAATACTTCCAAAGAATAACGGTATAACACGTTTAGTCATCATGCACTACCATACATTGTATCACCATTCAAATCACGAAACAGTAATAAATGAGTTACGTCAAAAATATTTTATACCTCGTTTGCGTACCACATACAAAAAAGAGATAAAACACTGCCAGCGTTGTAAAATAGACAAAGCGATTCCACATACTCCGCAAAAGGGTAAATTACCACCAGCAAGGCTTTCTTCATTCGTTACACCATTCACTTTCACTGGGTTGGACTTTTTCGGACCCTTGACTGTCACTGTGGGTCGTCACAGCGAAAAGAGGTATGGTGCGCTGTTCACATGTCTGACCATAAGGGCTATTCATATCGAAATTGTACATTCACTGAACACTTCCTCATGCATCCTGGCAATAAGAAACTTCACAGCAAGGCGCGGCAGTCCAAGAGAATTCTACAGCGATAACGGAACCAACTTCGTAGGCGCAGAAAGAGAGCTACGAGAAGCTCTTAAGGAAGTCGATGGGGATGCATTTATTCGCAACTTCACTACACTAGTTACAAAATGGAATTTCAATCCGCCTGCAGCGCCTCACATGGGAGGAGCATGGGAGCGGCTAGTGCGATCCATAAAATCTGTGTTGTATAAAATCTCTCCAACACGATCCCCTAGCGATGAATTGCTTCGTAGTATGATGGCGGAAGTGGAAAACATTATCAATTCTAGACCACTGGCATATGTGCCTCTTGAAAATAACAACGAAGAAGCCCTGATGCCAAACCATTTTCTACTAGGGTGTTCAAACGGCATCAAACCAATAGCAAGTCGAGTAGACAATGCAGTCATACTTAAAAGTAGCTGGCTTGTTTCACAACAGTACGCCGACCATTTCTGGCAAAAATGGGTGGCTGAATATCTTCCATCACTAACATGTCGAACAAAATGGCACGAGAAGAGTAAACCATTGGGTATTGGGGACTTAGTGGTGGTGGTTGACCCGAAGTGTCCGCGAAACGTTTGGCCTAGAGGAAAGGTGCTGGAAGTTAAACGAGCAAACGACGGGCAAGTTCGAAGCGCCAAGATACTGACCGCTTACGGAATAATGGAACGACCGGCAACAAAACTAGCAAAACTGGAAATGGTGGCCGGAACGGAGTAGGGCGGCGAAAACTCTTTCTTGCCATACTAGGGGGTGGTGTTACCGCCACTAATAAAGCTCTAGAATATAACTATTTATCTTATAAATCTATTACAAATTTATTTCACTTGCTGTATCTAGTACTCAATGTATGAATTAATCTATTACCAAGCTTATGTTACCGAGGAGAAAGAACTTCCTTTCTTTCTTTTTCTTGTGACTGTCGGCGAGTAAAGTTATAGTTCCAATAAGTAATTTAATTTTAAACCTGGTTTCCACACCATAAAGTAAGCCTTTCTAATGTTATATCAATTAATACAAATGAATTACATATGTACTCCTTAAATATAGGAATTTTAACTGTGAAGTACCCAGAATAAAGATAGCCAATTAATGCACGTAATTTATTTGTTGGGCATACAGTTCAAGATCCTAAAGAAGCCAGAACTAGTTCCACTAGAAAACGGATTACTCCAACAGGTATGATATTAAGCTATATTTTAATATATTTGGTAAAAGTGAAAATTAAAAAGTTTTGTTTTGTGAAGTGAAAAACTGAAAAGTGTCTCAAGGCACTGTTGCGGGTTTGAGTGTAAATTTATCGTCCCTTTCTATTTCATTGTTGTTCTAGATTTTTCCACCTTTGCATCTATTTAGTTTACGTGAATCTATAGAAATAGCAGATAGAGATCGTAGACGGATCAAATTGTCCACTTTGACCGATGAACAATTAATTGAATTCATGAATTCAGTGGAAACTGACGAAGAAGGTATCAATAGTGACGATGAGTTTAATGATCCAAACTATATACCGGATAAAATCGCACCTGAAGACGAACAATGTATTTCACAGTGCATTAGAGACATTGGCAACAGTGATATATTTATTGCCAATGCAGTGAATATGTCGTTGAACATAAGTTCCCTTGATGTATCATCAATTTTATCTAAATTTTATACCGTGGAACAAGTTGAATCAACACAGTCTCCGTTACCATCGATGGAAAGTACTGGTCCAACAATTGTACCTTCTAGTGGTGGTTTCGATGGTGCCGGTAAGAATTGAGAACCAGTTGGTATAGAAATATAAGTTTGTTATTTTACAGGCATTGAATCAATAAAAAAGGATGCAAACGATTTCTTGAAAATCACATGGCGGCAACGACCAATAAAACTACATGTAAATGAAGTAGCTTTTCGAGGAAATACATCACTGCCTTTCCATATAATAGATCTGCGAACACCAATGGAAATTTTTTGTTATTTCTTTATAAATGATATACTGCAAATGATTGTCACGGAAACGAATCGAGCAGCTATTACAGAAAACATCAACACACAGTTCAAAGTGGACGTTGGTGAAATATATCAATATGTTGGAATTGTGCTTTATATGTCGGTTTACCGTTATCAAAATTTGGATAGGTACTTGGTCAGAAATGCATTCGCGCCCATTCAAAACACGATGAAGCGTAAACGATTTGAGACGATAAAAAAATATTCATCGTTCTGAGATAAAAGCGCGCGAGTCAAGAAAGGGCAACGCGGTTACGATGCATTGTTTCGCATTCGAAATTTTGCAGACGCACTCAACAAGCGGTTTGATTCCGTTCCAAAACATGCTCGACATGCTCGAAACGAGCAGATGTGCAGCACTAAAATGCAAAATCATCTTCGACAATACATGCCAAATAAGCCACACAAATGGGGAATCAAATTGTTCGGTTTATGTGATTCTTTCGGCTTTGCGTATCGCTTCGAAATTTATAATGACGCAGGCGATAACGTTGTTTTTCTTGGCACACCTGATCTTGGTGCAACTGCGCTGCCCTTGTTGGTTTATTTGCGTGTAAGAGGAATATACAGTCTGGGAACTGTACGAGTCAATCGAATTCCAAATTGTAAGCTTCCTGCGGATAATGCTATCAAAAAGGATTCTCGACAGCATTTGTGGGAACTGCTTATGGTATTGATATCAGCAATGCCTTGTGGAAGGACAACAAATGTGTGCTATTGGCTTCAACTTACGTTCGAATTGAACCATTTGCAAGAACAAATACCGACTTGCAAGCAGCAAAGGCAGCAAGTTATGATCGAAATGCAAAATAATATGTTGAGGTCGATTTCCCATAAATTATACGGGAATACGACCGCCATATGGGTGGCGTTGCCAAAGAAAAGGAGTGCGAAGGACTCAAGTTTGTAGGGGTCCTTTCCCATGTCCTTTTGCCATTCTTCCTGGTGCAGCTCAGTCCCGAAAGTCGTCTGGATAGTCTAAGGAGTATCAATGTCCTAGACTACCAGGTGATTCACTGGGAAAAATTAAAAAGGAGCGAAGGCGTTTTACAATGCGTTCGCTGCCAGAGGTTCGGGCACGCCGCGTCGAACTGCCAAATGCAGCCTCGATGCGTGAAGTGCGCAAAGAACCACAGTTCCGAGGAGTGTCCTCTAGGTAGGGACGGAGCATCCGATAGGACGCAGCTCTCGTGCGTGTTATATGGGAACGTGGGACACACCGCAAACTATCGGGGTTGTCCTAAGTTCACCGACATTAAAAAAGCAAAATTGGCTCGGCAGCAGAAGGTGGAGGTCAAACGTTCACCTGTTAGGTTGCAAACACCAGCCGTCACGTCCCAAATTTCCTACGCCCAAATGGCGTCAGGTAGGGGGACTACGGTACAGCAAGCGACTGTTGCTTCTCAGGCGCCAATGCCGAGAACAACGGAAGCTGCACCTAACATGCTAGCCATCTTGCTCGCAATCCAAGGGCAAATGGCTCAGCTGCAAAAGCAGGTGCAAGAACAGGCCAAGCGGGTGGACCAGATCTACGCGCTGCTGCCGGGCTTAACGCAACACATACCGTAATGGGTACGCACATGGTGGAGCAAACTTTGAAGGTCCTTGCGGTGAATGTTAATTCACTCATTAGGATTGAACGAAGAGCCGCAATGTTTAAATTGCTAAAAGACCAAACTCCTGATGTGCTTTTCGCTAGCGAAACCAAGCTAACCGATAAGCACAAACTGGAGTACAATAATTATATCGTTAGAAGAAGAAACCGGCCCAGATCCAAACGTGGAGGCGGTGTCGCGATCTTCATTAAAGAGGGTATAAAATTTCACAGAGTGTACAAGGGGGTGTTGCGCAGGTTCCGGGTGTTGGAGGCAGTCGTCGTTTACATCCCGCTCCGGAGTGGAAAGTGGCTGTACTTGGCCTCTGTTTATGCACCTGAGGCTTCACAATCCACCCTATTCATTACAGAGCTCGACACGCTTTTTCGACTTCTGAGGCTGGAATCGGGGGAGAATTATTTTATAATCGGCGGGGATTTCAACGCTAGACATAGAGATTGGGGAAATAATTTGCCAAATACTAGAGGGAACCTACTACTCGATTGGTGGGGTCAGCACGATGTCATGTACAGACTCGGTCTTAAAGCGACAGATAACCCGTCGTTTCCCAGAGGCGGGTCTTATTTGGATCTACTGCTGTATGACGAACGTATACGACTGACAGGTACGAATTTACAAACATTAAACTGTCTGCGCACATTCGTGTATGACAGCGACCATTGCGGTTTTAGCACCGAAATTACAGTTCCGAACGAAATTGCGGAATTGGAGGAGTTTGTCCAAAGATATTCTTACAACTACAGTAAAACTCGATGGACACGCTTCTCCGCAACCTTGGCAAGAGCGCTCTCCTCGAACACGCGCCACCCACCGTCCAATAGGAATTTGTCAAACGAGGAGATCGACAATTACCTAAACCAAATGGACGAGACAATTAAACAAACTATGGACACTACAATACCGCGGTATCGACGTACGACTAACGAAGACCTGTTCCGCAATCCTACTATTGACGCACTGCACCGACAGAAAAGTAGACTTCTGACAAGACTTAAAAACTTGTACAGACAGTTAACAGACCGACGAGACCCGGAGATTAGGACACTGAAGTCGTCAATTAAAAATATTCAAACGCTAATAAAAGAAAATTACAGAATTTCTGTAAGTTTGTATTGGAACAACAAGGTTCGGGCTGTAAACACCAGCAACCCGAATATGTTTCCGCAAATAAATAAACTATTTCGGAGAAAAAATCAAAACGACCTTCAGTGTCTTAAAATAGCCCGAACAACAGACAACGAACGGTTACTGACAATAGCAGGCATTGATCCAAATGAGGCCGCTGATGATGACGACTTCTTTGTGATCGAGGATCCACAGGAGAAGGTTGAGGCCATAGGGGCGACTTTCCAGGAAGTATAAAAGGCCACTGATACCACTGGCCCTAATTACGACCTGGACAGTCGCGTCTTTGTGCACGACTTCTGCGTTCGAAATGAAATGGCGAACTGGCGATCTGAAAGCTCTGGTTTCACCCGGTTTAGCGACGAAAATATGGCAAATAACGTCATTGCCAGAGAGGGTGGCCTACCCCCTTTCATTTCGAAGGAAGGACTCCATGAGATCTTCGACACAATCAGAGCAAAGAAATCAGTGGGGACCGATATTATTCCGAATATCGTGCTTCGACATCTTCCTCTAGAAGCGGTGGACATCTACACCACCCTGTTTAATAATGCAATGAATAATGCACATTATCCAGTGCATTGGAAAACGGCGGTGGTTCAACCTATCCCCAAAAGGGGAAAGGATATATCCAATCCGGCGAACCTCCGGTCGATAAGTCTCCTTCCGAATATCAGTAAGGTTTTTGAAAAGGTAATCAATAGAGCTCTGTCTAGGTGGGTTGAGGACAAACATATAGTTCCGGATAATCAATTCGGTTTTAAGGCGGGACATGATATCTCACATGCCGCGTCTAAACTGGTGTCCGATATCCAATGGAATAAAGGCAAAAAACAATGCACTGGTGCCTGCCTTGTTGACTTGGAGAAGGCCTTCGACACCGTATGGTTAGAGGGTCTTTTCTATAAGCTGACTAGGTTGGGGATCAGTAAACCACTCTTGTACATTCTTTATAATATGCTACACAACAGACAGTTCAGCGTGAAGAATGGTGATGTGACTTCTGTTGGAATATTTCAAATTAAAAATGGTCTTCAGCAAGGCGCGGTCAATTCGCCGATTCTATTTAACATTTATACAAGCGACTTGATAGGTTCACTTCCCCATACTATTGCGTACGCAGACGATTTGGTAGCGTACAGAACAGGTCCAAAAATCGAGGTCATTAATACTCTCTTGCAGCGTGACTTCGATAAGATTAGACGATTTTGCGATGACTGGAAGTTGAAAATCAACTTTCAGAAGTCGGAAACCATTCTCTTTAGGACGCCGTTGTCTGGAGCCTCTAGGGATACCAGAAAAAATTGGCGAAAGTTCTCAATCATTGGACAGCACGGACAGCCTCTTGCCTGTCGAAATGTAGTCAGATACCTTGGGATCTGGCTAGATCAGTTTCTGTATTTTGGCAAAAATGTAGATGCTGCTCTGGCCAGAGCTAAAGGTGCTTTTGCCCTTACAAAGAGACTGTTTTATAGCAGCCAACTCGATGCGAGGGTAAAGGTAATCTGCTACATGGCCCTTATCAGGCCCATGCTGGTATTTGGTTATCCTGTGTGGTTCAATGTACGAGCAAGCTTAATGGAAAAGATTCGGGTGTTTGAGAGGGCTTGTCTTCGCTTGAACAGAACACCAGAGTCGGAGTACAAGAAATTTTATCCTAATGAGGTCCTTTACAATAGGGCGAACCTAATACGAGTGGACAATTTCGTAATTAAGCTGACTCGAAGGCACATTGCAAGAGCAATGACTTCGACGAATAACCTGATATTTGGGGCTTACTACCCCAATTACCTTTACCACGAGAGTGTGCGCTTTGACGGCTTCGTTCCACCGGAAGCATTCCTCTACCTAGATCAGATAGGGTTGATCCAGGATAGATCAGCGGTGCCGTTAATCTTCCATGTCGCTCGGACAGCTGAGGACAGGCGACTCAACTACAACAGAGACGTCGCACACGGCAGTGTGGATCGCCTCAGGTTCAGTAGGGCGGTGGGGAATCGCGATAAGAGGGATGTCGTTCGGCAGCACCAGCATTTCTGGTGGTTGAATGATGGGGAAGATGTTTCGTCGTCGTTTCCGTCAATTACGGACCAGCCTCACTAATGAGGCAGAGCTGACCAATCTGTTTTCTCTGTAAACAGCGATGCCCGGCTTACATAGGTTTAGTTTAGCATTTAAGAAACATATACATATATCAGTGTATACAAAGGTGTATACTGATATATGTATATGATTGTGTATAATGTCTATGTGTGTTTATGTGTGTATTGTACATTTAGTTTAGGTAGGCTAAGGTTTATTTTAAGTTAGATACAAAGTTTTTATAAAAAATAAAAAATTATGTCCATATGCTAAGTTTTTCTTAACAAATATTTTTTCTTAGCCTTAAGTATTCAATATAAATAGTTCTAAGCAAAATGTAAATAAAGTCGAAAGACATAGTTATAAGAATTTAGAATAGCTTAGAGCGCCTGTGTGGGGCCAGTAAGTTAGTATAAGATTGTTAAGTAATTTTAAGCTAGCATTTAAGCATTTTTTGTTAGTATGTAAGAGTTAATGATTAATTAAATAAAATGCATTTAAAACTAAAACTAAAACTGGGTGGCGTTGATTTAATGGATGGACTTATGGGCCGTTACCATATTCGAGCAAAACCACGTAATCCGATGACTCGACTTTTTTATCATTTCATCGATATGGCAACAAGGAATGCTTATATTTTATATCGACGCATACACGCCAGCTGAAGATAAAGAGTTGCTCGAGTTACCTCAATTTCGAGAAAAAATTGCTGCTGGTCTTGTAACATACAAAACAAAACGTGCGGCTGGTCGTCCAGCACCAGGGCCAAACAGCCGGCTAATAACATCGCGTTCGGCAACTTCACAAGAAGATTCACAACCAGGTACTTCAAAAGTTGGAGAAAGAGCAAAACATTCAGTTGATGTTACGACAATATTGGCCACTTTCCAATCTGGTGAGGCAAAGAAGGTGGCAAAAGATGGTGCAAACTGTGCAAAAAATCACAAACACAATGTTTTTGCTCAAAATGCAACCTTCATTTGTGCTGCTCAAAAACTGTTTTTTGAAATACCATCGTAAGAAGTAAAACATCTTCTCATCGTGTTTTTTGTTATTTTCATTGTTTACTTCACTATTTTGTTTATTTTTGAATAAAACATTTTCATGGAAAAAAATATTAACATGGCTGTTTTCTTTAACCGAAACCCGCAACAGTTCCCTGAGACACTCTTCACCGTTTTTCACTTAGGTCATAAAATAAGTAATGAAATTACTTCTGGATGTTTTTTTCGAGATTACTGGGTCATAATTACCCTAGAAAAAATTATCCAAACATTTTTTTTCATTTTTAGCAGTTTGTTAGTTAGAGGGTTAAATTCTTTCCTATAAACCTTATTCATGATATATGTACACTGGCGATCACTAGGATGAGCCCATACATTTTGCAATCGATTTTCACTCTTTATACCTGTTTGAAATTTTATACCCGCAAACTTTTACTACCTGGGAACAGGTACGTATTTTCTCAACAGGAAGTCATAAAATTAAATAAGAAACGACCATTGGAATTTCCTAAGATCAATCAATGAACTTCTTGAAAAACGTATAAAAAGATGCGCCACTAGGATGAGGCCAAATGCAAAATCTTCGAAAGAAAGGACAAAATGAATAAAATGTTTACATTTTATGGTTTTAAAACATTTATTTATTACGTTTTTCTACATTAATAATGAGTATGCGCGCCATTTTTCGATATAACTTCTATAAGACGGTTTGGAAAAGAATCACACAGTTTTTTTTAAACAATCAAAAGAAAGTTGGGCCCAAGCATCACGAATAGCTTTGACTAAAATGTCCTTGTCTTCGAATTGTCTGCCGCCTTCATACACTTTACGAGATAACCATGCCCAAACATTTTCGATTATGTTTAAGTCCGGTGAATAGGGAGGCCATGGCAAAAGTTCCACGTTTTCTGATTGAATCCAACTTCTAACAACCCTGGAAGTGTGGATTGTCTTGTTGGAATATGCAAGGCAGCAGGGGTCCGAAAATGTTTTTCACTTTTAGAAATGACCGTTCCAGCAACTTTTTGTAGTTGTTTCCGTTCGTTGTTGTGGAAAGAAAATTCCAACTCGATTGTGCCATAGTAGGTAATAGCACCCCACACCATTACATCTGATGTACGGCTGCGATGTCTTGCCAAAATAAGCTCCTCCTTTCTTAGATCATGGAAATAAAAGTTGTAACCATCGGGGCCGTCAAGGTTAAACTTCTTTTCATCTGAAAAGACAACGCGTTTCCATTCACTGCTCCAAGCGACGTGTTCTCCTGCAAAATTCATTCGATGCTCCTTGTGTACTAGCCTCAAAACAGGTTTCTTTTTAAGTTTTCTTCTCATACATTTTCGTACTATCCTTCGGATCGTTGCTATGCTGGTTGATACTCCGCTGTTGGACCTTCTTTTAGTCGCTGGTAGAGTAGAAATTTAGTCACGCCGTAGAATTAACCGCTTTTCTCGTAAAGTTTTTGCTGATGCCGTGCGTCATTTTTGATTTTTCCCATAGTGTTGTGGATCCGCAAGATAACTGTTTACAACAGTCTTACTTCTATTAAGCCGCCTTGCAATTTCTCGGCCTGATAGTCCTAACTCAATAAAAGCATTTATTTTTCCTCTTTCTTTTAAACTAAATAAAAACAGTGTTAGAAGCGTAAATAATGAATAAGATAGGACCTAGCACAGAACCTTGAGGAAAACCAGCTATTAAGCGACAACTTGAAAGTTCGTTCGGATAGAAATGTCTTAAGGATTTTGATCAGGTAAAACGAAAAGGTAAAGGACATAAGCTATCCCTTATACTGCGTTTTTGGGTAGCTATATGTATAATATTCTAACATTCCAGCAGCATACACTTAAATCATTGTCCAATTACGCGCCGTGTCATCGTTTTAAAAAGGGTCCGTTTCCTTCCGAGCAGTTAGTTCTCTCCTAACGATGGTTTTTTTCTTTCGTGGTTGGGCCATTAACCACACACATAATCGCCATATCCGGTCGAAATAGAAGAACCTGTCCTCTTGCCTAAAACACGGCTGAACAGATTAGTTCACTATTCTGCGGCTGCTGAAATAGATATCTAGGGGCGCCACGTGGACGCGCTTGAAACTGTACAGTGACAGGGATCGTATCTGGCATCTCTTCTAGTTGAGCGCGTTTAGAACTTTACCCTGTACGGGCATTTCCATGCCACTCACAATAGTGGACAACTATTTAATGTTATTGTATGCAAGATAACTGGATGATGATACGCCTACTCGTATCAGTGATAATTCTAAAACCTGCATTAATCATATCTTTTGCAGAAAGAGGCGTTTTAATTTAGTCAGTTCATTAACAGATTTTGGTATCACAGAGTACGGTATGACCAGCATCCATTATTCAGGCATTTCCAATGTTAGCAAAGTGGATCATTGCATCTTTAGAGTTCAAAAAATTGACTTTTCCAAACTCAATCCACTTCAACGATTTGGACTTTGATCTGACGTTTACAACGAAAATGACCTCTCTAAGGCCTATGACAACTTTATTTTGAAACTTGATATTTGTACCTCTACCTCAGTTAAAACTAATAGTAAGTTTAAAAGGTTAAACGAATGGATGACAGAGCGTCTTTTGAGCAAAGTAAATGAGAAAAATAAGTTAAGGAAAAAATGTAAAAAAAAACACCCATATAACAAAAGTTCACTCAACAAGTTGTGGAAGGACATTTCTAGGGAAATAAATATTTGTAAGGTGAACTGCCTTGTAACTAGGTTAGAAAGAAATAAGAAATGTAGATTATTAACAAAATCTGAATCGTAATTCAGTTGTTATTAAGCAGATAACAATTAAAGTAGGCAACATCAGTATTTCAGATCCTAATAGTTTTAAGGACTTTTTTGTCTCTGTAGCCAGTGATCTATCTGCAGAATTCTTTGGTGTTGACATGAATTATAATTCCGATGAGATTATCATAAATGAGGTTGCGTCTAATAACAGTTTTGCCTTTGTTCTGATATCTTCTGTTGAATTACTTGCCATCATCAACTCACTCAAAAATTCTAACTCTTCCACAGATGATAGATGTTCGAACGTTGTCTTTAAAAACATTTCATTATACAGGTTGTCCCATAATTCGTCAACAATAATTTGGGAAAAGATTCCTGGACATATTCTATGAAAAAATCAAGGTTCTATCTCCAATGTAGACATCATTTATCGAGGATTTAAGAAAAGGCTTACCTTGGTGTACCCTGGCCCATATTAACGGTAAGTGGTCTTTTAGTTCTAACAGTAGAAACTTCTTGTATAACTTGGTTTTCTGAAGAAATACTAGCCTTTGTAACGGCGTTTAAATAAAGCTGATATCTTGTTTGAGTCTTTAGAAATCCACTTTCTAATTCTGTTCCTTTTTCATAGCCCGTGATAATTTTTGACTTTGAGGTCAATTTTCTCCAGAAAATGTGTAATAAACATAACGTTTTACTATTTTTTTCTTATGAAAGTAACAATAATAAAAAAGCAACCATCAATAGGTTTGCAGAAAAACCACCACAGATTTTATGACACTTGGAAAAACCTGCAGCAGATAAAATTTATAAAAAATGTTTTTTGTTTGTTTGAAGCTCCAAAGGCTATAAATGAAAACTGACTTTGTGTGGTTTTAGGTAATTTTTATTTTATATGTGCACTAAAGCAGTTATAACAGATGCACAAAGTATCCTCCTTTGTTTTGTAGGTATGCTAGAGCCCGTTTTTGGATTTCAGTGCAAATGTTTATTGATGTATACTGCTGCTTCACAATGCCTTCTAATTCAATTAAAGTTACTATTTCGGTTGAATAAACAAATATTCATCCTTCCCCATACAAATAAAAAGTCCAATACTGTAAGGTCAGGTGATCTTGCAGGCCAGTGAACTGGTCCATTTCTTCCTATCCAACGACCCACGACCATAGTGGACTGGAGCACCGTCCTGTTGAAAATATGCTGAAGCTAGTTGAATCAGTGGAATGTCCTCCAATAGTTCTGGGAAATCATTTCGCAAAAAGTCTAGATAATTTATAGAACTCAGCCCAGGTGTTAGTTTGAAAGGGCCGATTAACGATTAAGTACAATTGCCCACATATTGACGCTGAATTTATATTGAAATGATTTATGTCTCCTTGTATGTGGATTGTCCGCAGCCCACGTATGAAGATTATGAAAATTTGTGATCCCACCTCTTGTACATTGAGATTCGTCCGTCCAAAGAATTCTGCTAATAAACACGTTGTCATCCAAGCTCCGCTTCAGCAATCAGTTAGAAAACTCAAGTCTTTTTCCCAAATTATTCGGAAGCAGTTCTTGCACAGGTGTATGGTGTGGTGTGGTATGGATAAAGATTTTCTCCATGCAGTACATTCGAAATTTTATGTCTGGAAGCATTGAATTGCAAAGCTAAGCATCTGATGCTGATTGATGGATCAGTTGTAACAGCTTCCAGTGTTCTTTCATCAGCCGAAACCGTTCTTACTTGTGGAGCTCCCGCATTTGGTCCAGCATTTGAAAGTGATCCCGTTTCTCGAAATAAATTTCAAATACTCCTTTACTAGGAAGAAGTCAGTTAGGATACAATTTATGGTATCTTTGTCGTGCACTAATTGAATATGTGAACATAAATGTAAATAATGTCTGCATATTCTTGGTTTGTAAATGCAGACATTTCAAATAGCGTTTATAAGCTATTTTCCATATAGGCCTTCGTACACCAAACCTAACTGTTGCTGAGAACTTTTAAGGAACAGCGTAAGGAAATCAGGGTTTTGACAGTTAGTCAAATAAATAAACTACAAAACTCTTTAATAGCTATGCAATTAATAAAAAAATTGTTGGAAAGTTATTAGTTCTTGGAAAACCACTCTTATTGTCAACTGTTGTTAGAAACGTTGGCTAAAATTCATAAATTCCTTTTTTACCTGCTGCAGGTTTTTCTTCAAACTTATTGATGATTGCTTTTTTATTATTGTTACTTTCATAAGAAAAAAATAGTAAAACGTTATGTTTATTACATGTTTTCTGGAGAAAAGTGACCTCAAAGTCAAAAATTATCACGGGCTATGAAAAAGGAACAGAATTAGAAATTGGATATCTAAAGACTCAAACAAGATATCAGCTTTATTTAAACGCCGTTGCAAAGGCTAGTATTTCTTCTAAAACAAAGTGCTACATGAAGTTTCTATCGTTAGTAGTAACAGAGCAATTTCCATTAATATGGGTCAGGGTACACCAAAGTGGGCCTTTTCTTAAATCCTCGATAAAAGATGTCAACATTGGAGATATACTCTTACTGTAGAACGAGTTTTTCTTAGAATATGCCCAGGAATTACTTCCCAAATTATCGTTGACGAATTAGGAGACACGCTGCATATTGTTGATGTGTTTGCTTTGCTTATATTTTTAATAAAAGCATTTACGGTGGAGTATTTCCTTCTTCAGATAAAATTGCAGAAGTTATTCCGCCTTTCAAAAATCTAATCTATAGACCGATATCGCCTTTACCAGTTTATTCTAAAATATGTGAATAAGTGATGAAAATTCGATTTTTTAGTTTTTTAATTAAATCAACAAAACTTCCATTCTGGTAAATCCATAGAAGATGCGCTTTTGACATTCTGCAGTGAAATGTATGAAAACATTAATGGAAGTCTTTTCATGGGTGGGCTTTTTATTGATTTAACCAAGGTATGTGATCTAGTGGATCACAAAATTCTCTTATGGAAACTTTGCGATATAGAAATGCATGGCTTTATTTATAAATGGCTGGTCTCTTACATACCACCTTGGTCAGTTCCCGTAATTTGCTCAGAAAATTAAAAATACAAGTTTATTCATCTAAATCTATATTGTCGCCTTCAAAGTAATCCCCATCGACTGCAAAACACTTATGCCAGCACTTGATCCAATCCTCGAAACATTTTTTATATTCGGTTTTCGGTATGTCCATCAGAGCTTCCTGCGATTTTTTCATTACTTCCTCTCGGCTACTGAAACGTGTTCCCCGTAGTGGTTTTTTAACTCGATTGAACAGAAAGAAGTCACAGGAAGCCAAATCAAGTGAATTCGGTGGCTGTTGGATGGTATTTGTTGTATTTTTCGTCAAAAAATTACGAATAATGATGGCACTGTGCGACGGTGCGTTATCATTGTGCAAAATCCACGAGTTTTCTGTCCACAATTCTGGTCTCTTTCGGCGAATTGCTTCACACAAACGTCTCATAACGCCCAAATAATACGCTTCTAGCAAAAATTCATGATGCACTACACCGTTTTAATCCATGAAAACCGTGATCATTGCCTTCTTTTTTGACTGAAAACAACGTGGATTTTTGATCTCGGCTCATTTGGTGAACGCCATTCACTTGCCATAAACCCACGTCTCGTCTCCAGTAATGATCGTTTTGATGAATGTGGGATCAGATTCAGCCTCGCAAATCATCTCTTTTACAACGTCAACACGGTTCCTTTGCAAATTTAAATATATTTCTAAAATTGTAAAAAATTGCCAACACACACAGAGATAGATGTACTCTTGGCTACGTAACTTTTGCAAATGTCAAGCTATGACGCTAAGATTTAGAGGGAATGAGAACAACAGAATTATCAACTTAACAAAAAAAAAAAACAGAACCCAAATCGGAACAATGGGAGCGCCACTCAAAGCGTTAAATTTAAAG
Organism: Volucella bombylans; assembly: GCA_949129095.1. Classification (NCBI taxonomy): domain Eukaryota; kingdom Metazoa; phylum Arthropoda; class Insecta; order Diptera; family Syrphidae; genus Volucella; species Volucella bombylans. The sequence goes on from OX422142.1 coordinate 151,240,108, forward strand.
ATTAGTAGTATTATATTTTTACTGCTGGAGTACCTCAAGGCTCGGTCCTAGGTCCCATTCTATTTTTGATTTACATTAACTCTATCTTCGATCAGAAGAAATTTAAGGGAAAACCAACTATTCTTGTGGACGATATTGCTATTTCATATGGTTTCAACTCCCCTCTTGACTTGACTGCTGACATCAATTTCGATTTGAACATCTTAACAAGCTGGTAACAAACTCAAAAAATACTAATTCTCAGCAAAAGGAACCAAAACGATGTATTTCAGTCTTAGGGGTTCTTTTGCTCTGCCGGCTGACTGTGAAGTATTTTACCATTCTACTAACTAACTGTCCAAAATTCCCCATTAAAACCGAGGCATCTATTAGTTGCGCTGGTAATTGCTTCCAGGGGAATTTTGTGCTCTCTTTTAAATATCTTGCACTGGATCGACTTCACGAATAGTGTAAAAAAATATAATGCTCCACACAAATTTATAATTTAGGAGTTCAAATTATGTGTGGTATATTATGGGCTAGTTCACTCAAAAATTCAATAGGGTCTAACTTGTTTTAGACCGTTGCTTGTATCGCAAAATCATTGTGTACGTATTATATTTAGAAAAAATCGTTCGTATCCATTATAGTTTGGTTTTGTTTCAGGAATTCAAATTCCTTCCACTAAGATATATCTATTACTATAAATCTTGCTATAAGAAGGAATACTCACCATGACCTACGTATTAACTCTGGTAACTTTATTGATATTCCTTTACATAACAAAATAAATTTTTAGGAATTTTTTTACAGCAGTAGCCCCTACGCTTTTTAACAAATTGCCGCTTTTCGGCGGAAAGTTAAGGAGTTTAACAAACTGTTATATTAATTAATTTAAATTTGTTTTAACACATTCGCGCTTACTATGGCTATAGCTGTCATATTTTGAGAAACAAAAAAACAAGTGACGGCTATAACCGTCGTTTGAGTTTTGTCTCCTACATAACCATTTTTATAATTTACACTATCGAGTACGATACCATATGATAGATATGGCAACACTCTTTGAGTTTAAGTTCGGTTCGAATGTGTTGCGTTTTGTTTTTGAAATGGGAAATCCCCTATTGAAATTCGAAGTTCGTTGAACGAAATGACTGCATTAGCCGCATGTTGGAAAAAAGTGTGTTTTTGGGAACTTTTCTGGTAAGGATAAATTTAATAATTAGTATGTAGGATTTAAGAAATAGATTTTCTATTTATTTTGAATGCAGAATTATGGAGGAATACAATAAAAAAGGAAGAGCAGTTCTTACAGTGACTGCCTTTCGGAAATTGAGCCGGAATTGGAAACAGATGCCGGCAGTGAAACTATCGACCCATTTTGTGACGATGGCACATTTGGTGATGATCCAGACTACGATCGCGGTCAACTGGAAGAAGAAAGTGAGGATGGGCAAAGCGAAGAGGATATGCTGCAGGAAATCATTGAAGAATTCCAACCTACGGAAGGTGGTAATACTAACGGTCAGGACAGTCTGGACAAAGTAAGAATTCACTTTTACTAGTGGGATACGGATAGATGTTACGAATGATTCATCACCCAGACCAATTTTTGACCAGTTATTTTCAAATAACATAGTTGAGTTGCTAGTGAATTCTATAGATGCGTAGGCTGAAAACATGTGTGTTAGTAATAGTTTTAGGAAAGTTTTTGAGGCTGAACTGATGAAATTTGTTGGCCTATGTCTTTTGCAAAGAGAGGACCCCTGCCCTACTATACGACAGCTATTTTTCCATTTACAATGAGTTGTCACCGTTTCCAACAAATTCTGTGGTGTTTAAATTTTCATTATCTTGATACAACAGACAGAGACTGAGAAATTACAAAAAGTCGCACATTTGTCGAATCCACTGTTGCGAAATTTTCGAAAAGCCTTTTCGCCACAAAAAGAGCTTTCTTTGGATGAATCCCTTTTACTTTTTCGACGTTGGTTAAGTTTTCGCCAGTAGATGCATGAAAGGGAAGAAGGCTAAGTCCGGGATACAGTTTTTCGAGTTGACCGCAGCTAGTGGATACGTTCTGAATTTAGAGATTTATGAAGAAATAAACGGAAAGTCTCAGGCAAACTTCAAAAAACAAGAGACCTAGTTCTACGGTTAATGAAAAAATATTTAAATAAAGGTCATCACTTGTATGTATATGGACAATTTTTAAAATAGTTTTGAACTATCCAAAACACTTTTAGCTTATAGCACACACACAGCGGGAACATTGCGCTTTAACCGAAAGGGAATACCGAAGGGAATCAAAAATGTAAAACTAAAAAAAGGGGAACATTTCTGGCGAAGAATTGAACAGACCTATGTATCCAAATGGAAAAATAAGAGAAATGTCCTCTCTATAACAACGGGTTTCCATCCGGAGCTAGTAAGCTCAAAGAACAGACGTTGTACTTTACAATAGATTTATGTCAGGCATAGATAGATGTGATAAAATGGTGACATACTCTTCTTCTCCACGAAAAACAATTAGGTGGTACAAGAAAGTGATATTTCATTTACTCGATATAAGTGTTTGGAACGCATTCTTTCTTTATCAAAAGTCTCACCAAAAGAAAGGAGTGCGATATATAGTACAGCTGCTACAAAAGTTTGCACATATTACGATGCGGATTCGTCATGGGAAAGCGGCTGAGATCGAAGGTCATCGATTTCAAACCAATTAGCGATCGCTTGGCTGTGACCCGCATCCAAGTGAAATTCTACAACATCAGCCATATGTGCACACGCTCCTACAAATGAAGCTGAGTGCCCTATCAAAGAGGATTTTTACGACCTCTTGACGGAGCCTTTCCGGAGTACGATGTGCTCGAGAACTTCAGATCAAAATTGGAATGGAGGGCATTTTGGGCGGATTGGTCGGAGAACACAGCCTCCCTACTTAACGTAGCCTACAATATCCTATCCAGCGTACTGTGTGAACGACTAAAGTCGTTTTGAATCACACTCATCGGCACCTACTGTGTGACTTCCGGAACGGCAAATCGATGATAGACCAAATCTTCACACTGAGGCAAATCCTGGATGAGGCCAACGAGTTCCAAGTCGATACTCATCATCTATTCACCGTCTACAAAGCTACATACGACAGCATTCATCGGATCGGAATTATATAACGCGATGACCGAATTCAGGATCCCGAAAAAACTGATCCGGCTCTGTCGCTCTACGCTAGAGAATTCACAATGCATTGTGCAGCTTGGAAACAAAACCTCCGAATTTTTCCAAACATGCGCCGGATTTCGGCAAGGAGACACGCTGTCGTGTGATTTATTTAATCTTGTGCTGGAGCAGATAATGCGAAAGGCCGGCGTAAACACAGAAGATACTATATTTAACAAATCAACCCGCGGGGCTATGCAAACGACATCGCCCGTTCCCAGCGTGCTATTACTGAGAACAAGCCAAAAGAGTTAGTCTCATGATGAATGAGGATAGAACAAAGTACATGCTGTCGACCAAAACCGATTCGTCGAATCGTCCAGGACAGAACCTAAGAATCGACAACTATAATTTTGAGCTAGTGAAGGAGTTTATCTATCTCGCGGCAAATATAAACTCCACAAATGACACCCTAGTGGATATTCGACGAAGTATAACCTTAGCCAATCGCTTCTACTTCGGTTTATCCAAACAACTAGGGTCCGAACTCCTATCTCGAAAGCCCAAAATCTTGCTCTACAAAACCCTGATTTGGCCAGTCTTGCTTTATGGTATGTATAAAGATGTGGATGTAGTCCGGTAGGCGAAAATCCGTCGACTCCGGCGAGAATGTTCCAGCTAAGAGAATCTTCTTATCCCAGCCAACTCGTTCATGAAGAAAAGGAAGACCGAAACTCCGGTTCAAAGATCAAGTAATCGTGGACGCCAAAAGCCTTGATCTAAAAAACTGGAAGCAGTTTGGAAAGCGGCATTAGTTCAGGCTCAGACCCTCCAAGGGTCGCTGGCCGGATAATTATTTAATAAGAATATGACATAGGAAGATAGCGTTTCTAGTTTTCTCATTATTAAAAAGAAAAAACAATTTTGTAAAATTGTTACTATTGTTACAATTACTTGTAATACCATGATTGGCAAAGAGTTTACGAACTAAAGCATTTTCTTTGCCAAGATTTGACAGCATAACTGGGTTTCCTACCTTAAATGGAGGAATGTGAAAGTTTCTTCTTTTACTGACGTTTACAATGGTATATTCCAAAAAGGCTTACTAGCTTTCGTTAAGTCTTGTAGCCTATAGTTCCAGAACTGGCGCTAAGCTTTTTCATTTCGGAGAGATTAAAGCGGTAGTAGTAGTAAGCCAGTTCGATATTAAAATGTTTTGGATCTTGATCAATTGCTGGATATGGAATGGTAGGACATTGATGCCGCCACAAAATTCAACTTTTTTGAGTATCAATACTCTCCAATACAGCACTAGTAAACGGGCCTAGGGCCCGATACATTTACGATCGATTGTAAGCATTAGTAACATAATCGAAATTATCGATCACGAATGAAAGAATGTCAAATTACGATAGTCAAAGCTCGAAAAAGTGTGCGAGAATACCAGATTTGTATTTCTCAGTGACGAGTAGCTCGATAACGTATGCGATAATTTGCCCTCTGGTCGTTCTGTTTCATCGATTACCACGTAATGGTGCTGCTGGTATGATCGCAAACACTATGCTCCCACGAGCAAGGAATGACCGCAACTCCTTTCTTAAGTATGTGAGATTCATATGTGACCAAAACTGGAAACACTAAAACATTAGGAACTCTACCTCATCCTCCATCCTAATGGCATTCCAACATTTCCACTTTTGTGATAATGCAAATTATTTTTGCTGCACACTTTACAGGACGAATCCACTGACTCGTGTGGTAGCAATAGTACTTAAGGATCTCAATATACATATGTAAATCTACTGGTCCGAATGCTATATGTCTCCTTCTTCTGAAGAGGACAGCACTACTTTTAAGGACTCTTCTGAGGAGGCTAATCTTCTTCTCTCTCCTTGTACAGACCCACTGCACTTACGTTCATTCTTTCCAAGGTCATGGAAACATTGATAGACCGTTAGCCCATCACATATCTGGAGATATGTAGGGAAATGAAAGAATTAACAACCTTGTTTCTATAACTTTTATTTATACACTTTTATTTAAAACGAAATGAACAGGGTTTAGCCTTGTTTGACTTATTCTGTTGAGGATATTCTTACGACTAACTCACAAAGGGAGAAACCGTCTGAGGTGGATCTGGTGTGTGGTGGGTTTGCGTCTATTAAGTTTTTTATTTTAGTTCTACCACACTAGCGTTCCTACACTCGGCGATCCTGACTTTATTCGCCTCGAATAGCCTCATCGTTCCATAGTTTCATGTGATCTGCAGCACTGGTGGTTTGTAAAGGACCTTCATGGTCACCTACTTTCTTGACCTGGTATCTGTTTCTTTTACCTACATAAGTTACCCGGTATGGTCCCAAGAATTTACTAGAAAGTTTTCCCCTGGGTCATTTGCGTTCGCTTAATTGCAACCAGGTCACCCTTTTTATATTTGATAGCAGGTTTTCGATTTTTGTCGAAGGTACGGCGATTTTCTTCTTGAATCTTGACTATATTTTGCTTTGCGATTTCGCGAATCCTATCTCTTTCCTGATCAAGCTGGGTTAACATTTCTTCATCAACAATCTTAGCGAGACTAGCTAAGTCAGAGTCATTTTTAAGTCGCATTTCGATTCCTGTAAGTGCCCTAAAGGGTGTTACTCCCGTACTTCTAGATACATTGGAATTGATAAATCTCTGTATAGTGCCTACGTGCTTATACCAATCGGATGGCTTAGCCAGCGATAGTTTTGTCAGCATGGGTATTATTACACGGTTTACGCGTTCGATCTGACCGTTTCCCCTTGGCACACCTGTCGTTATTAGCGTGTGGACGATGCCCTCTTCCGCACAATATTCTTTGAATTGATTGGATGTAAACGCTGAGCCACGGTCAGAGATTATTCTACATGGGTTACCAAATGTATCAGCTTGTTTTTTCAATCGGTCTATAACTTCTTCACTAGATGTACTTTTCGTCGGGTATACCCATACAAATTTCGTGAAACTATCTACGACTGCGAAAATATGTTTGTATCTTTTCTGGGTAATTTCTAGTATGCCTAAGTGATCTATATGGTATGTCTGAAGGGGTTTGTCTTCCTTTTCTATCGGGGTTAAATAACATTCTTGTTTACCACTCTTTCTTTCTGTAAGGATGCATGGTACACAGTTTTTTATAAACTTTTCAATCTTCTTCCTATAGTCCGGTATAAAGTATTGTCTGAATAGTAGGTCAGAGGTTTTCTTAACTGCAAAATGTCCTTGTTCATGAGTTTGTCTAATGATCTGATTCTCCATTTGTTCGGGAATCACTATAAGTTCATTGCCGTCAAGTAATTTGTAAATCAGGTCGTTTTTTAAAAAGAAATTGTCATACGCTCGTGTTTTCAAAATTGATTTTATAGCCTTTAAATATTCGTCATCGTCTTGAGCTTGACTTATTTGGTGAGAGATCGTAGCATCGAGAACTAAAACTTCTCTACTAAGCGCGTCGACATGACGCATTTGGGTACCTGACCGATGTTCGATGTCAACATCAAAATCTTGTAAATAGAGTGCCCATTGCGCTACTTTTAATGGCACATCCCTTTTCTTTATAGTTGCGGCAAATGCGTTGCAGTCTGTGATCACTTTCACCTTTTGACCTAGGAGATACGGTCTCCATTTTTTAAAAGCTTGTACGATGGCTAGAGCTTCAAGTTCGTACGAATGGTACCTTTTTTCAGCATCCGTGGTCTTTCTGCTCATAAACTGTACGGGATGCAACTGTCCGTCTTCACTATTTTTCTGCAACATCATTGCAGCATACCCGTGCTTCGAAGCATCAGTGTGGACTTCAGTATAAACCCCGTATTTGAACAGTTGAAGGACCGGATCGTTTGCCAATGCGAATTTTAACGTTTGAAATGCGGACATTTGGGTTATGCCAAACGAAAATGGAACGTCTTTCTTAAGCAGATCTGATAAGGGTTTGGCTTTTAAGGCAAAATCAGGTATAAATTTACGGAAATACGATGCTAATCCTAAGAAGCTTTGGATCTGTTTCACGTTTTTATTTGGTGTCGGATAATTTATAATGGCTTTTGTTTTCTGAATTCCAGGACGAATGAATCCCTTTTTAACGACATGTCCCAAATATTCTATTTCATTCTTAAGGAAGTGACATTTTTTCCAGTTGATTCTAAGGCCGTGGTCCTGGGAGAGTTTTGTTACCATATGCAAAATTTCAAGACCTTCTTTTTCAGTTTTGGAACGAATGATTAAATCGTCTATGAAGATAAGTATGAGCTTGGAAAGAATCAATGGTCGAAAAATTGCGTTAATGTACCGTACAAAAACTGCGGGACTGATACACATCCCGAATGGACAATATCTAAATTGGTACTGACCGCTGTCAATGACAAAACTGGTATATTTTCGAGAGTTCTCTGCAACAGGGACATGAAAGAATGCCGAAGTCAAATCGAGTGTCGTGAAGAAGTTTGCGTCCTGTAGTTGATCTAATTGCTCGTCAACAATAGGGAGAGGAAACGGATCTCTTATAATCTTTTTGTTAATGCGTCGATAATCGATACATAATCGCTTAGACCCATCCTTCTTGCTGACAAGGACAACCGGACTTGCAAACTCAGAATTGCTTTCTTCGATAATGCCTTCTTTTAGCCACTCTTCGACTTGTGCCTCAATTTCTAGTTTATGCTGATATGGTAGTCTTCGAGGTGTGTCATAAATCGGGGTTTCATCTTGCAGTATGATTGTCATTTCGATTGGCGATTTAATTATCTTATTTGGAACATACTCGTTAACTAGTTTCGTTATAGAATCACGAACGTGAGAATCAGAAATGTGCCTTACATCAATTTCATTCTCTTCAAAAGTATAACACTTATAAAATGCAAGGTAATCGTCAGAATCCGTATGGGAATAATCAGAGTCTACTTGATCAGCTGATCGTTCATGTCTGGATTGTTCAAACGTTTGGGTGTTGGGTTGGACGCTAATGATACCGTTGTTGAACTGAATTTTAGTTTTAACAAATAGATTGTTGCCCAAAATCAAAGGAACTTTGACGAGTTCGTTTGGGACAATGAATACTTTTAGTTTGTACGCAATATCTTCGATATCGATATCTAGGATACGAGAACCAATTGTTTCAGCATCACCGCCTATACCAGAGAGGGAAATCTTTTCAGTTTCGTAACCGATTAGTCCTAATGATTTGAAAGTATCTAGTCTCATGATGGAGATATCGGCTCCAGAATCTAGCAAGGCTTTACACGAAATGTTATTGATTTTAATGTCAATACAGTTCTTGTCTACGGTTATAAAATTAATTTCATTTTTCTTTAAATTCGAATGTTGTGTTTTGGTGATATGGCAATTTGGCGATTTATGTCCGTATTGATTGCATCGGAAGCATTTAAACCCTTTGGACTTATTAGGGCACGTATCGCTTAAATGACTTTTCTCGCCGCAAATATGACACCGTAAAGGTTTTTTGTCGCCAGCCAATCGATTTCCGGATATTCCCCTAGCATTATTATAAACCCTATTTTCACTTGCCCTATTCTCATTTTGTATACCTGATTTCGTTTTTACCTTTTCGTAAGTCCTTATGGCTTGTTTTAACTCCTCAATTGTATTTGCCCCATACAATGAATATGATTCGGGCCCTTTATCACCTATGCCTTCAACAATATACGTAACTAATGCCTCCTCTTCGACCCTACCTGTGTTGGCTAATGCAGTCATTTTATATATGTATTCTTGTAATGTTTCGTCTGATTTTTTTTTACGCATCGCTAATTGTTTATGGATTTCAGCGCTGTTTTTTGACTTTTTAAATTCTTTAAGCAGTTTTGATTTTAAAACTGACCATGTCATTAGACTTGGAATGGTGTTAGTAAATAACCGCGCTGAACCCCTGAGCAATCGCTTTGCAAAAATGAACTTTTGTAATGCATTCCATCCCACTATGGTGCTCATCTGCTCAAATTCAGAAACCCAAGTAACTATGTCAAGTTCGTCATCGCCCGAAAAGTATGAGATTGACTCTTCTATATCCCTAAACGTAAAGAGAGATGGTGTGGAAACTGGTTCTTCTAGAACCCGTGAACTATGGTCGGATGCCTGGCTATGGTTTGACTGAAAGTCTGTACTGGATGGATTTTCGTTACATCGGTGATTAATTAAACGCGCCTGTAAGTCCGCCTTATTACCGTCCACCCCCAGATCCAGCCCAGACAGCTTCTCTTTTAATTCTTCTACAGTAAGTGTTAAAATATCTATGATATCCATTTTGGTGAATTTAAGCTTAACTTATCAGTTATTTTAAATTATAATTATTTTGTTTTAAAATTTGTTGTTTTCTTAATATGTATTGTAATATAAACGTATCTAGATATGTATCAAAGTATAAATTCAAAATTGCTTTTAGCCGTTACGTTTTTTTTTTTGTAATATAAACGTATCTAGATATGTATCAAAGTACAAATTCAAAATTGCTTTTAGCCGTTACGTTTTTTTTTTTTTTTTCTACTGTTATATATTTTTTTAAACTCTACTGTTATATTTTACTTCTTATTTTTTCTCTTATGTTTAACTTATTTCAAAATAAACGACGGATCTTATTCTCTTTACCTTGTAGCGTGATGTATCGTGTGTGTGTGATTTAAGTTTCTCTTCCTTCTTTTATCTTTACCAATTGTAGCAGCGTGGTGTATCGGGTGTGTGAGATTTAAGTTTCTCTTCCGTGTGTTTGTTGTCGTCCTCTTCAAGGAGTTGCAGCGTGGTGTATCGTGTTTGGTTTCGTGTGGGGTGTTTCCCCTTCGTGCGTTTGTTGTCTTCCTCTTCAAAGAGTTGCAGCGTGGTGTATTGTGTTTGGTTTCGTGTGGGGTGTTTCCCCTTCGTCCGTTTGTTGTCTTCCTCTTCAAAGAGTTGCAGCGTGGTGTATTGTGTTTGGTTTCGTGTGGGGTGTTTCCCCTTCGTGCGTTTATCTTTTTCAAAACTAACGGTTCACTGGCGTCGTAAAATTTTTGGATGATCTTTATAATTTTTTTAGAGTCATAATTCTTTTATTCAAATTTCACTTCTTTATTCTTCCACTCTCCAACTTTATTTTAAATAAATTTTCTTTTCTTTTCTGCGTCTTGTAATGGTATTAATTTTGTCACTAGTATTATTTTATTAACGATAATTTCGAAACGATTAAATTTTAATTAATCTATTTTGATTGAGCCCCCAATTTGTAGGGAAATGAAAGAATTAACAACCTTGTTTCTATAACTTTTATTTATACACTTTTATTTAAAACGAAATGAACAGGGTTTAGCCTTGTTTGACTTATTCTGTTGAGGATATTCTTACGACTAACTCACAAAGGGAGAAACCGTCTGAGGTGGATCTGGTGTGTGGTGGGTTTGCGTCTATTAAGTTTTTTATTTTAGTTCTACCACACTAGCGTTCCTACAGATATGAGAATCCTTCAATGACCAGCAGTATGGTAATCGAAGCACAGGAAACATGAATTATAGTCTACACCAATCTGGCGAAAGCAAAATAGTTGCACTTGATATTTCCTAAGCATAGAACGGAGTTAAGCATCAAGCTATTTTGTCAAAAAAAAACTGGCATTTCTGTTCGACAAATCTTTTCTTATGTGGATCAGAAATTGCATTTCGGAACGATCAATTCAAATTTTCTTCACCGATTTCAATTTCACCAAATTCTGATGTACCCCAGGGCTCCGTTCTGTGTCCGAAACTCTCTTTTAATTTTTATTAACGATCTCTTGTCTGTCGCTTCTATTCCAGTATATTCCCTTGCTGATCGCAGTACGATACTTTGTTTTTCACATTCGTTAACGGACTGATGTCCCTGCTCTTCGGCTATAGAACGGGAATAGCAGCATATGCTAAAGGCACCAAACAGAGTAGAATTTAATGCTTCGAAAATACAATGCTGTCTGCTGTCGTTATACATGAATGGCACTTCCATTGTCGAAGCCGAAGAAGCTTTCCAGTTTTCGGTATGACCTACACTGGAATGACTACAAATTTGATGAATATGCTGTGAAATGTTGTGAAATGATTTCCTTAAGCGATGTAGGAAACACTTGACTTCTTCTGATGTGGCATTAATAATTGCGTGACAAAACTCATATTTGATACTTATTTCATATTCAGTTGACACTCTTTAACACTGACGTAATGTCTCTTGTTTTATCGCTATTTGCACCGTCAGTGGTCCATCAAAATTGCCAGGAATATTTCAAACCTATCACCATTTTGCCAATTCGCTATGAATGCTGAATAATTTACCTTCAAGCTCACTTTGGCGACGTACTGTGAAATGCCGGGATTCTTTCCTACGCAGTACAACTCGCTTATTGAATGCCCTTCCAAGTCATTATAACCTGCAAACATTCAAAACCAACGTATATCGGTATCTTTCGTTCTTGCCTTCATAATTTTCCTTCCCTCGCGTTGTGTGCGAATATTTTAAAGATGAAATCAGAAAACAAATCGATCCTATATCCATCGGTTACCAACATTTTTTTTCAACAAGATCCGAAACTAAATGAGGGGGTTAGACTCTCAAAATGCCCGGAAATATGTCTGATTTTATTCTCATTACTCGAAAGCTTTTCTGAACAGCAATAACCTCCTTAAGTGATTTCTTCCTTTTTCAAGAATGTTTCTTCGTCCATAATAAGGATATTGAATCGTCAACCCAAGAAATACCTAAATACATACACCCTAGCTTGCACATACAGCTTCAATATATCACCGTATCTTGATAGCTTGAAACTGATAGACAAATAATCACTCATAACACTCCGTCAGGTTGGCGACGTATACTTTGTTCATCAGCTTCTAACAGGTAACATTTGCTTAACTCATTTCGTTGAACGTTAGCCCACAAAATCTTAGAATTGTTTTTCGGCTCTGTATTGATCCTCACCGGATGAAGTATGGATACCATAAATGCATATCCAGGACTCCACTCAGCGTATCTTTGGCAGTCACTGCCCTTTAATCCGGAATGGGATGCCTCTCTGGAGTGACTTTCTGGTTCTACTCTATAAAGTGAGTGAAATGTTTAGTGAATAGACGTGTTTTATACTCGCTCCACTTCTATCCACTTTTTATTAGTTTTTCATCAGTTTTTTTTCCCTTGAAAACATTTAAGAATTTGAAACCTAACTTTTGTTTCCAAATTAAAAGTGAACTCTATTTTTTAAGTTTTCCGTGTTAATTTGTGTAAATTAAGAACCATGACAACACGCCAACAAACACTCAAAGCAAAATCAGCACTACTTTCTCCAGTGGGCCTCGACAAATTTTCAGCAGCCACCAGCATTTCAAAGCAAAATCATACATATGCAAAAACCTCAGAAAAAAAACTATCTCTATCTGAGCAGCTTCACGAAGTAGAGTCAAATCTACTGCTTAAATTTAAATCGATGCTCCAAGAATTTGAATGCAATTTTAATGATAAACTTAGTGCTGCCATTTCCTCTCTTGAGTTCAAAGTTCAGCAATTTGAGAATGACTTGTGTGAACTTCGCAAGGAAAATAAATCAATAAGAGAAGAATTAGCCGATCTTAAGAGAAAAGAACGACTCAAGGACGTCATTGTTCGTGGAATACCACGAAAACCTGGGGAAAGCCCCACAGACGTGGTAAAAACCATTGCCGCCAAACTACGACACCATCTTTCACCACATTTTGATGCTTTTCGATTGAAGTCTAAAGCCGCCGATGATGATGATCACAGCCCGTTACTCGTCCGTCTCTCTTCGCACACCGAGCAACGTGCATTGCTAGCTGCTTTCCGTGCCAATAAGGGATTAACACTGGCACAGCTTGACGGCCTCTCTTCGGATGGCAATAACAAAAACAATGATCGTGTCTTTATCAACGAGAGTTTGACGCCAGAGAATAGCTCTATTTTACGTCACGCTCTTCGGTTACGTAAAGAGGCTATTCTCTTTTCTGCTAGAACCCGTGATGGTTTGGTCTACGTAAGAAAGAGCATGGACGACAGTGAGCTAAAAATCCTTTTGTCAACAAATCTTCCCTAGATGAATTAACATGTGCAATCAACTTTATCTGAATTTCTGCTGGAGCCAATTTAAGAACAACGTAAAATTAAAATGAAAAAGGGAATATATATCTATCTATATAGTAAGTGCGTGTTATATATTTGTTTTTCATTAAATTCTGATATAGTTCTTAGTTATTTGTTTGTTAGTGTCGTGTCTTCTTCAAAGATTGTTAATTGCTATGTTGGTAAATACACTGAGATTCTTGTTCTGGTAGTCGCCGTGTCATCGGAATCTTATGGGTTGATGACGTGAACAATTTTAACAGCGACCAAGTCATGCTCAACATTTTTGCTACTCGATGCACTGGATTAAAAGTTTGCCATGTTAATGTGCAGAGTCTAAAATCAAGTATTGATGAATTTAGAGAACTGTTTTCTTCGCAACGAGTAGATGTTATATGTGTTTCTGAAACATGGTTGATCCCTTTCAGGGCAGATGGGAGTGGTGATGATGATAATTGCGTTGCCCTTTCCGGCTACAAAATACATCGTGGCGACATTGTTGTTGTTGTTTGTCGAAATATCCGATAGTTATCAAAAGTGTCTTATTGGTTGTATTTACGTACCAAATCGAAACTTTGCTCTCACAGATGTTGAAACTGAATTATCCACCTATGTCTTTCAGTATCTAAATATAATTCTGTGCGGGGACTTCAATAAAGATATGTTGAGAAACGATGAGAAATCTAATTCCATTAAGAGTTTCGCTACCAATTGTGGCCTTAACATTATTCATAACTCCGTTCCCTCACATTTCCGAGTTGGTTGCCGACCTTCGCTTTTAGATTTTTTTTTAATATCGGACATGAAGTTAGTGCTATTTCACGATCAGATATCTGTGCCAGGTTTTAACTCTTCTCATGATCTTATATTTTTAACTTACGATCTTCAAATGAATGTGCAACCTTCCCTCAATAAAGTGCTTTTTAGAGACTTCACTAATATCAATTTAGTAAATCTGCATTTTGAATCATCATTATACCCTTGGGATTTGTGTTGGAATCTCTCAGAAGCTGTGTTAATGTTCAATGGTGTTAGAACTCTTCAACAAATATGTACCAATAAAACAAGTGGTAGTTAAGGATCCGGGGCGCCCTTGGTTTACCTTAAGTATAAAAAAGCTCATGAGACTTCGAGACAAAGCCTACCGAAGATGGAAGAACTATCCTTCAACTGCGAATAGGACTGCATTTGTTAAGTTGAGAAACTTAACAACCGCTGAGACTCGCAAACAAAAACAGTTTTATTACAAATCTAAGCTTAATACCAACTCTAAGACTCGAGATCTTTGGGAAAATTTGCGCCAGTTGGGCGTTATTCCCACTAAAAATGGTTTCTCCAACTATGCGGATCTTTTTAACAACTTTTTTGCGACAACATCTGTTTCAGACAGTTATATTCCTTCCACTGAAGCTAATTTATACCGTAGTTCCTCAGACCTCTTTGGCCCAACATTTTCTTTCCAAACTATAAATAGCGTCGATGTCATTTTTGCCATTAAATCTATAAAGTCTAATGCTATAGGTCTAGATGGAATATCTCTAAGATTTATTAAAATAATTCTTTTACATGTGGTTGATACGCTAACTCATATTTATAACTGCTGCCTAATTAAATCCTGCTTTCCCTCCGCCTGGAAACTTGCAAAAGTAATCCCTGTTCCGAAGAATTGCAATCCGTCTGGATACGCTGACTTTCGCCCAATAAGCATTCTCCCGAGTTTATCAAAAGTTGTGGAATTTATCATTAAGAAGCAACTTCAAACTCACGTTGACTCACTCAATTTGATAAGCCTGCATCAATCTGCCTATCGTGCAAGTCATATGTAGTTGTACTACTGCACTTTTGAAAATAGTTGATGATATTCGTCTAAACTTTGACAAATCTTATATAACTCTACTACGAGTATGTCATTTAGATTTCTCAAAGGCATTTGATTCAGTAAATCATGAAAAATTGTATTGGAAACTCATTAATAGCTTTGGTTTGGGTAATAGAGCTGCTGAGCTTATTCTAAACTATTTTAGCGGTAGGTACTCGTATCAACAGTTTTCATTAAACGGAAAAATGTCAAGTAAGGTAAGACTATATAATGGTGTCCCTCAGGGGTCAATCCTAGGTCCATTGCTTTTTGTCCTATTCATTAATGACCTACCTCTTGTTTGTAAACATGCCAATGTACATCTATCCGCTGACGATGCTCAACTATATGTTTTCTGCCCGCGAGCTAAAATTGATAGTTGTGTCAGTCAATTGAACGACGACTTAGAGGCAGTTCGACTTTGGGCTTCTTATAATGGGCTTCAACTTAACGCCAAAAAAACCGTATGTTTGCCTATTGGAAAGAACTTAGGGCATGTTGAAGAATATCCATATGTTTACCTATCTGGAGATAAGATTAGTTATTCTAATAGTGTCAAAAACCTTGGTGTCATCATTAATAACTCTCTTAATGCCAATGATCATATTAACGCTTTAGTTAGTGGAAATCTGATGTGGAAATCTGTCCGTTATACTCCAGTTGAAATCCGGCTAAAATTAGTTAGATCCTTACTTGTACCACACATAACTTACTCTAGCTTGGTTTACAGCTCACTGGACTCGGCATCATTCAGAAAATTGGAACTCGCTTTTAACTCCATGATAAGATTTGTGTTTCACTTGCGTAGATTCGATCACATTTCTAGGTTTCGAATGTCAATACTATTAGGGTGTTCATTATTACAGTATTTGAACTATCGGAACTGCCTATTCATTGCACGACTTATAAATTATAAGAAGCCACATTACTTATATTGCAAGATACAGTTTCCTAGATCATCTAGGACTTGTACTATTAATACTCCTAATTTCTTTTACTTAGAAAGTAGCCGTCTGTTTTTTGTTCACTCTGTTAGGCTGTGGAATTCGCTTCCATGGGACATTCGGCGTTTGGCCGGAACAAGAAATTTCAGTGTGTATCTATTCGGTTTTTTTAGGGATCTCTGGGGCATACATGGCACTATCATTAATCAATAGATATTTGGTATATATATACACAAATATGTAGCACCGCTTACTTTGTAAATTTTCTTTGACAGAATACGTTTTTTTTTTCTTTTTACATTTCTTCAGTATTTACATTTCATTAATATCGTTGAAAAATTATTATTATTATTGTTTTCTCCTGATTGGAATGAAATTATTTTTATTTTCTTTACGAGTATTATTATTATAATAACGACTTTCTTCTTTTCCCCTTTTTTTTAAATTGAATTATTTATTCCTTATGCATGTACTTGTAAAAGAGCATGGCTCTTATTTGTACAAACCGCTGTAATTATTAATTAAATAAATTAAAGGCAAATGCAACACGGGAATCTGCAACAACAACAAGGCTAGCAAAGACAATGAGTAAGGAACCACGACTCTATCTAATGGTCTGGTCTGGTTCCTATTTTCTGAGATGCGGCTCTAATAAATTGGTTACTTCCCACACAAAAGGACACATAAAAAGCACAATCTATGCGAGCTATTCCCAGGTCAGCTCGTTGAATATGTGACTGTCAGCATTTAATTTTTGGCCCCAAACCTGAAAAGAAATTAATGATAAATAGATTTGAAACGTTGCTTCCTAGTATTTCCACTATTCAATTCTGAAAATGTACCGATGAAACAGTATGGGAGATTGACATGACTCGATGCCACATTTAACACAACAAAAACATAAAAAGTTGTTACCACAGAATTTTCCCCAAAATTTACTGCTGTGCTAACATCTGTATTGGAAGTTAGTCCTCATAAAATTCGAATGAAACCGAAGGCAATACAACCCCCCGGATGGACAAACCTCATTCCAGTTAAACCCTATACAACATCACTGCTATCAATATCACGTCGCAACATCTAGATAAATGGTCCCAGTGCAATAAAGATACACAATTTATCCGTATCCTTACCCATGTCCATCCCCGTATGTCCATTCATACATTTGAAAAACGTGCAACAATTTATGACGTGATTAATCCCACCCCAGGGTATCTGTGCGATCGAAAAAACACTCCCCTTGGAAACGAAGACACAACGTCACATGCATCATGATAGGGGACAGCAACAGAAAACAGTGACAATACCAACAACAGCAGCATACCCCTTCCTGGTTTATGGCTAGAGCGTGCTTGTTCACAGTTGATTAGGTATTTAAGGCTTTCGACCAGCGCAGAGTGCAAGCATAGGTACAAGACTCCCCAGTTCTATTCCCCATAATGGCATATGTACGAGTATACTTACGTATCGAATAGCGAATGGTAATAAGTAAGTCCCAACTGGATATCGGCTATCAGGGTAGCGGTGAAATTGACTAAAGGATTCGGTGAGCGTTGTGAATCTCGCAACACCATCTGGCCCCATTGTATGGATCCCTTGCGCAACGAGCCAACAATCTCGCCTCGCACACCCTTATTGAACGGGCATACCTGCCGGAATGCCTTCATTGAGCCCAATAGGCCAAGGCATCTCAACAGGAATTCCAATCGTATCAACGAGGGTGGATGCAGCGACGGGAAGATGTCTCGATGTCGTCGGATTTGATTAAGCGAACGCTCAACCAAACTTGTCATTGCCTCTGCCAACCATTGTTCTAGTTCCCGTGTGAGTGCCTCTTGATTAGGCTGATTCCACAGCTTATCCACATCAATCAGTAACCGATGAATGAACTTTGGATCGATGGGTGTTGTACGATTAAGCTTCACAGCTGCAACGAACCTATAAAAGATAAAACAATTAGTTTTGCCACATGAGTATACGAAAACGTTAAGAGGATTCAAATTTACCTGGCCAAAGCACAATGCAACTCGACTAAGTCTGCCTGCACAGCCATTTGATGGAGTATAGTGAGAGCTGGTCCTGGTAACTCACCACCCCATGTCCATGTTGGTTCATGTGCAGATACCTCATGACCCATAAACACCATTTGTAGCTTTTCAATTTTACTAATTTCAATTTCGTTATCCTCCTCCGAAGTGCCATGGTCCTCACGGGTCGATAGCCATAGTTTCAAACGAATCCGTCCTTGTACTGTGCTTCGTTGGCTACGTGCTTCCAATTTGAACCATCCATCTAGACCGGTTGATGGAATATCGACGATGGGAATGTTTACACAACCAAGGAAATCATCCTGGGATCCTTGACGTGCCGACTGGCACACTTGCTTAAAGAATCGCCCTAAGCCGCGAACACCTCGCACCTCATTTAGGCGAGACACTGCATCCATAACACAGCTCTCGTCGTCGTGGTCCCATATATCCAGATGGAAGGTGTCGGTGTTTATGTCGTCAATGTCACTGCAAAATCGAGAGAAAATAAAAACTTAGTCCTTCGGTCGACCCCCAAAATCGAAAATAGACAAAATCTAGGAGTGGATCGAAGAGGGGGCAGATGTTATTCAAATTGTGTTTCAGAGTTTTGTTCGTCTATTGTTCCGACGCCACGTTAGGTTAATTTGATCAAGAAACTGGAAATGGTGGAGGGGCTTTTCGGCTTCGAGAAGTTGGACTACCACACCGTATCCCCGTCAGAAATGAAATGATACGAAAGTAACGTCATTGCTGAGGCTCCCAATACAATTTAGCTAGTGATTAATGAATTTTGGTTCGACTCCTCGGTTGGATTCCTTTTCATTTTGATTTTCACAAGCCGGAGCCAATGAATACATTGAGAGGTGACTTAAGAAATGGTCACAACATGCAATGCCGTCCGAAGGCTCCGGTTTCCGGGTTCTACCCATTTTTCCGATGAGCATAAAACGCTCCATCGTAAATCACACTGTTTAGGCGTCAAGTCATAAATGCTGGGCGGATTGACAGATGGGCGTTTTGTGCGGCCAGCGTGAGAAAATCGTATTGAAGAGCGCATCGGTGATAAACAAAATTCGAAACAAGTGCCGAGTTCAGCAGTTCACAAGGGCGGACGAATGCTTTTCAGATAGAAGACCGTTAATGTTTTTGACAGACCAACATTTTTTGTGTATTTTTCGTTGCTGTTTTCGGTGTTTAGGCTGATGTTGAATAATAACAGACTTGATTTAGGTATTGTAGAAACATATATAGCTGCCAGGGGAAGGGAAGCGGACGTGTGGGAATTTGACAATGAAAGACTGGATTCGAAGCAACATGGTTGTAATGGAACTCGAATAAAGGATTTTAATTGAAACAACGCGCAAAGTCGTTCCTTGGACACATTTACTCATTCCAAGCCGAATCCAAAAATGGCTTGCTGCTCCTACCTCCTCGAGAGCTATGTACTCCCACTTAAAAGAAGAAGAACAGAAAAGGGACGATAAAAGGAAAGGGAATCGAAATTTACAGCAGCGAGTGGTCCAGAAGGCTTAGACAGAGAAGTAGTCCATTTGTTCTAGCTCCTTGATTGTTCTTTTATTGGAATTTCTCTGTCGTTTTTAGAATGGTGCCGTGTTCCTCTAGTATGACACGAGCACAGGCTGTGCGTTCACACCACTCATAGCACTCATAGGTACTTAGAAAAGACGTAGTGTCTCGTTATAATGCCAGTTTGTCCTACTGAGAAAAACCAGACAACTTCTAGACGTCGAAGAGCGTTCGTTTGAATCGCCGGCCTCCTGGAGAATGATGGCTTCTGCCAGTAATACTCACACTATCAATGGAAACCCTAACCGAGGATGCGAGCTGTACTAATATTAAAAAATTCTCCTCTAAGCTGTGCCTTGAGATCATCAGCGATCTCATTTGCCACACTCCTACTCTGACTTAGAACTCAAACAAGGCTCAGTGAATTCAACCTACCTACTGGGTTTATACAAGTTTTACACTCTTGAACTGTCTTAGGGGGCTTAGCAAGGCCTCGAGCTCCGTTTGGTTGTCTCTAAAGACGCAAATACTTGGCCACTTCCTACGATTCTTCACAATATTGTTCATTGCCATCAGGATTGACTATATTTCCACTCGAAAAACGTGGCCGTGGCTCAGGTGGTAGTGGGCTGGCTTTGATATCGGAAGGTTCCCGACCTCGCCCGAAAGACATTCATTTTTTCAGTTAACGAAAATCAAGTAAGATGAGATGAAGGAGACCGTTGGTGGCTGTACAAAACGTTCAGGCTAATCACATCTATGGACTATTGTGAGAGATCTGGTTTGGCTAATCAAAAAGCGAAAACGGTCACCAAACATAGATCAGTGAACCAATCGAAAACATGACTCGGCTTAATGTGCGTACATCTCAGACGAACCACTGAGCAACTATTATATTGAAGTTAGTAAAGCTATACCGCGAATCGCCTAACAAAATCTCGAACAAATGCTCAATTCGACTGCACTGAGTTCCCAGCGCTATTCTGGTTAGGACGTCGCATTAGACAATCAAGGTAGCGGCCAATCAATATAACTTCTTCTTCTCACCCGGACTATACAAATTACATAAGCACTAATCCTGCGCCTGCACCTGCACTTACACAACATCCAGGCAAAAGACCAAACAAGATTCCAAAGGAACGCGTAGACTTTTTCTCTAAATTGGAATAGAATAAGCCCGTGGTAGGGATAACAGCTCACTGCCTGATTAGTAAGAGTGCCCACACTTTGATTTCTGCAGTATCTATGGGCACGAAAAAGAAGAAAACCACACTGTCCATCTCCTTAGGGGATTACTTCATTCAAAAGGCTCCTATGATTAAAGACACTCTTTGGGGGAGGTTTCGATATCAGCAGATGCCCTCTCATCGTTGAGTACTAGGCAACCGTTTCGGGTTTACCACTTACCACTCAAGGTAGCTTGCTATTACCTATTTCATTTTGCCTTTCCACTTACACCATCTGATTTACAATTGTTTCCGATACAAGGGCTAACTATTACAAATAAGGGTCAGATTGATACAGTCAACCTATTATGAAGAGGTCTGCGCTGTAACGATCACCTGGTTCACAACTTCCTTAGCTTCAGCTTCTACCACCCCACTTTGGGTAGTACTCAATCAGCTTCTCAATTCAAATGGGACCTAGTGATCCCTCTAGCAATAAAACCCCTATGGGTTAATATTTGGGTGTGATCCTGGTTAAAAAACTTTTTTGTACTTAACATGTCATGTCGAAAACCTCCAAAGCCCTATCAATCTTCTGGCAGTGTAAGCTAGCTTTCGCCAAGACTTGGGTTTTGTCACTGAGGAGGATTTTTTGGGTCAATGCGGCTACGATAAGACCAGCTATGTCCTATGCGTCAGTTGTTTGTAACGAACAAGCTTTCAGAGAAATATTGCTTTTGCAGGACTCTAAAGAACGACCTGTCTTGTGTGCATGGTGACTGAGCCTCAACCAATAGGAATTTCTAGTTGGCGTGGTGTTTATTATAGGTAACTGCTTCCAATTGCGTACTACAAGTGGGTTGAGGTCATATTCTACTTGTGCACGTCACCAAAGGCGATGTCTTACTCGACCTAAACTGTCAATACGGCTTGGAATCGAAAACACTTCGAGCTGGAGTGTTGATGTTCATTCACTCTACATGCCCTAGCCATCTCGGGCGACTGATGCGCAGTTTCCTGCCTAGATTGACGCGTCGTGCACCCCGCTAACGTCGATTTTTCTGCGCCATAAAGCAGGACTGGAATGATGAGGGTCTTATATACGAGTATGTACAGTCTACTTAGATACTAATTTACCCTTGACATTCTTATTATGTACTGCACCCTCAAAGCCATCTTCCGTCTAAAAAAAAGGTGGTCATTGGTACAATATACGCTGATGTCCTTTTGACTATGGTCTAATGGACATGCCACCTAATATTATGACACCAGAACTCCTACTACTGCGCAAATACGAAACCTACTTTCCCCCTGTCCAAGAATCCTGAATCTGAGCCTGGAAAAAAAGGCGCTCGGGTCTAGGACACGACTGTGCTTATGACTTTTTGGAGAACAACTAAATAAGACCACGAGGAGATATACGTAATCCGGACAGCAAAGAATTATACTGTGAGAAATCGGTGGAGGGGGCGAAGTATCTGCTGGCCTTAAAGCCTGGCACAACCACCTCACGACTTATAAGCAAGAAAGCATGGCTTCTCTGAACGTAGTCAAAAGCTGGACTCAAGTCCCAAGTCACAATAGGATCACGGGAAATGTAATCGCCGCTGAACTTGAGAGGCAACACTCAGAAGAGATTTTTGCAGGATTCGAACCTGCGTATACACTACCTGCGTCACTGTAGATGGCATAACTCTCCAGGATGCCGGAAGACCAAATGAATGCATTCCAACGTGTCTAAGAGGGAATGGCTTTGGACCGCTTATTGGTGTCGTAACGGAGCACAATGCTTTCCTAAACATTTATGTGAGTGTGATAGACATAAGTGGCACAAAATCTATCCAACCCACGCTTTCTTTTAGAGTGGTGACGACACAGCGGGGCATTTTCGCTATGAGTGTCCGACCTACGCTCGCGTTATGCTGCGGGTACTTGGACGCTGATGTGGTGGGTTCAGGCACTGCATCACATTACTGATAAATTATACGAGTAGGAACATATGAGAAGTGCAATGGACTAGTTATTTGTCTAACTGCTCTATATACGTCTTACTTGGTCTAAGCGTGACTTGTCTCGCCTATGACATCCACATAACCTAACCTGTTCTAGTGGTCATATATCATATTTGGTAATACGAACTTCGAAGAAAGGTTATATCCGTACTAAATAGATATAATCAATGCAAAAATTGGACGCATTCCACAAGAGTACGGACTAGGGCCTACACTCTACCCCGTAATGCAAGTCGATGCTCAAAAGTTAGTTGTTAAGTTAAGAATAACTTGTCTATCGCCAGATGGTCTGGCAGCCATCAACAGGCAAAAATCGAGCAAACCTCAAAAGGCACGACGATTTTTAATTTTAATTCCCCTGCCTCCAAAGCAGGGTATATGCTCTCAAAGATTACTATCAATATATTGAAAAGCAGGGTATGGCAACCATGTAAAGGTAAATTACACCGAAAAACGTGAAACTCAAGCGAATCTTTGATAAATTGGATCTGGATAGAGGGGGCGTACTCACATTCAGGTGATTGAAACTCATTCTATTGTCAAACTTAACAAGTAATTCATCCTTTGGCTGAGAAGAAGTGTAAAAGGTTTTTGGATTACAGAAGTTCAAATTCAGTTGAGGATTTCATTCCGTCAGACCACCTGGCAATATCTGATTATTAAAACGAAAGCCAAGTTCCTGAGCTCCTCGTTGGCTTTCAAAATAACAATCCAACTTAAATCAGAAACCCATTTAACGGTTTACCCAACAAATCCCAAATCATTTGTAAAAGTTTTTCTTTCCGAAAAAATTTAAATAAACACTCCTCGAAGAGCCATTACTCAACCATTTATCCCTACGGGTCACCTAACTCATTCAAGGTAGGTTCTGGTAACAGATTCAAAAACTCCCTAATGAAACATACCTCAGGCCTACTTTTAATGCCTATTTATTGTGGATTGGAGTTTGTATCGTAACGTGCCACCTGCCAGGGGGAATAAATCAACTTGAACTTCAATTTTGCTAATACCCAAAATGCCAAAGGGGTTGGGAAGCCAATTCTGTGAATGGAAAATCCCAAGGCCTATTTCTTTGTTGGCGAGAGGTGGAAAACGGAAACGGAAAAACTCAAACCTACACTTGATTACAAAAGAATTGCAATCCTCTCCAGTTCAATTGAAAGCAAATCCACTCCATGCCGAAGAGGACGCAGAACCCTCAGCAGAGTATTTTATTCCAATCAATTGATGTAATCCAATTAAGTCTCCTGCCACACTGTCATTGAATTCCACTCTACCATTCCACTAATCCTTCCCTTCGTGTGGGTTCCTGATTTCAAATTAAACCGTCCTACTGTCAGTGGGTTGTCTAGAGTGTCGTCGTCCCCCCCTTTGGTAAGCTCTGGTCAGCAGGCTTTCGCTACAAGAAACCGATTGCTTCGAAATTTAAATAAACCTGATTGACAAAGAGGTTCTAGATAGTCGTACTACGAATATGACTATGCATTCCATTCAACTATCAGTTGGGCTGGAGATCCGAAAACAGCGGTAATTGCTGTGAGGGATAGATGCGAGCACATTCGTGAGATTTATCGAAGTGAACTAGGCAACAAATTACCTCATTTTAGATGCGCATCCCGGCGCTTATTTCAAACAAACACAAACTAAGGACACCGATTATTTAGACTAGAATTGTTTGGTTTAAAAGGAAATCACGTCCGAAATGGTAGAATATATGGATGATTACACACAACGCTAAGGAATAGATACAAATGAACGTGCAAACGTGCATAACTTTCCTCGTATGTAAAAGTACAATACCATATGTCCTTGAGAAAGGCAATCACTAGGTGAGTGCGCGACATCTTAATGGATGGTCTTCGATATCCCTATTAGAAGTTAGTATTTGCCTAACCCGATATGATTGGGATACATGTTTTGGGTAGAATTTGGTTATGAAGATCCAACCTAAAACTAAATGGGACTTACAATTTGAATTTCTCATTCCATTTGGGGCATAGTGTGTGCGGCTTGATTGATGTGGCCCGTATGAATTTAGCTGGTACTGGGCCGCCTAATGAGTCCCTTTGTTCTCTCCTGGCTGTTGCTTCCTTTCGCTTAAAACTCAAACGAAAGCTATGCTTACGATGTGTTGGTGAATCTGTATTGTTATCGAATCCGATGCCCATGCCTCCAAGACCGCCGATATCTGATGAAAGTGTCCTTGGCGTGGGTGGTAGGGGCTGTGGTGATACTGGTGGTCCTCCATCTGGTTGAATTCCCAGCATACAATAGGGATCACTGAAGCCTGCGAATAGAAAACAAACAAAGGCAAAAGAGAAAAATCAATGAAATACTTTGAATTGTATTTTTCTGAATGGAGATTTGTCAGTGAGGATGGGTTTTATTTTGTTTTTCCTTTCTTTCTTATTCGCTTTCCATTATATTTTGTTTCAATAAAACGTGCTGTACTCGCATGCTTGGATAAAAGCAATATGGTGGATGTTATATGGGATACGAATAAGAGCTAAGCGTATGAAGCTCTAATAAGTGTGGCATGAAGAGTCCCTTTTGTTTGCTAGGGATGAACGTATAGCGGAAACTGCTTATAGATTAATCTAAAAAATACAAAAACAAAAATACTCTGCCGGAGATAAGCACTTATAAGCAGACTATTTTGAAAATGTACAATTGGGTATCAGAGAAATCAAAAAAATATCCCTGCTATTCCCAGCAAGGATAATGAATCTTTTGATCACAAAAAAAAGAACAAACACACGGCTTGAGTTAAGTGACTTTATTTGTCTTAAAACAGAGCGAAAAAAAAAGAACCAGTCACTGGTGGCGCAAAAGACATCACCCTACCGGAAGATGCTATAGTTTTTTCAAGTGGCGGCAAATGTCAATTCTACTTTGACATTTGTGAAGTAAACAGATAGAAAATGCACGTTAATAAGACATGAATCGCTATACTCCTAAAGAACGCGGAATTATTGCTACTGTTGGCGCAGCATGAATTTCAGCGCAGATTTTCCAATCGTGCGACACCAACAGGGCAAACACTACCACGTTTAGCCTCTCGCATAGAAAAGTATGGAACAACATGAGATGCTGCAAGGTCTGGCTGGAACCAGAACCAGCCGTTCTACTGAGAATATCGCAGCTGTGGTTGAAGATGTCGCAGTGGACCTCGGAGTATCGACCAGACGACGTGCCACGCAATTGGGCATCAATCGACCTTTATAGAGAATTTTGGTAAAAGTCTGTAAGGCGTTACCTTACAAAGTGCAGACAGTGCATGTTAGCTGTTACGTATGCGAATTAATAAATTATACTCGGCTTTTTTACAAAAAAAAAAAAAATGCTTTATTAATAACTTATTATAAAAAGATCAACGATGTGATCTGGTTAACTTCACAATTCCAACTGAAAAACTATCTTATGAATCTAAAGCCATTTATATGGTTGATTTGCTGATTCAGCAGTGGGCAGCTGCTTCCTATTGATTGCATCGGCATTTCAACTGTTTGGTGTTGATTGCATCGTCTCAATATACAATTATGCAATTTAGCATTTCAATTGTTTGGATGGAATGTGAGTTCTTTGATAAATTCGATTCAGCGAATTTTGTGTTTGTTTTGGTGATGATTCAGGGTGTTAACTTGCGTATAACCTACGCTCAACCCATCGAAAATCATCATGAGCGACGAGGCACATTTCCATTTCCATCTCCGTGGATGTGTGAATAAGCAAAATTATCGCTGCTGGGGAACCGAAGATCCGCGCATAACCCACGAAGAGCCACTACACCTGCTCAAAGTTACTGCATGGTGTACTGTTTACGATGGAGGGATCATAGGGCCTTATTTTTTCGAAAACGCAAACGACTACTCAACGACTTTCTCCTTTCTTAATTGGATTAATTGGGACTGGAGAACATGTGGTACAACAGGATGTAGTAATGGCGTATACTGCACGAACCACAACCGAAATCCTGCATTACCGGGTCGCCTAATCTCGCGTTTTGGCCATTTGCACTGGCCGGCAAGATCACCTGATTTAACCGTCCAGACTTCTTTCTGTAGGGTTTTTTGAAGTCACGGGTCTATGTCAACAAGCCTCAGACTCTTGAAGCCTTCAAATGAAATATCCGTCAAGATTGATGGAAAATGCCACAAATCGAGCCCGAGTGCTCATCAATTCTGGCGGCGGCCACCAAATAAACATATTCCAAAAGCGGAACCAAAGCTTTTCATTCTCTCGACTAGGACTTTTCGAGGTCTATGTGATCATAAGTTTGGGGTAAGTTTGATGGACTATGCTAATTTGACTTCCAGGTTGTTATCCAACTGCGCATGACTTCTAACTTGTTGGTGCAAGTGCTGATGGTAGCATGATACACCCGTCAGCGCTAAAACTTCCTACATTTACTCAACAGTGACGTTCAACTTCCGGAATAAACGCTTTATCTGGTCTACTTCAACGCAGTCGAACTTCAACCCAATCAGAATAAACAAGACTTCGTGGCTTTCACTGGGCCTACAGCAGTTCTCACTTCTTCGAAATGGATTATTGGTAGGGAACTGAACTTCTAGCTTATCGTTGAGGTAACTGTCCTACAATGCTTAAAAGTCGGAGAGAGGTAGGAGAGATTTAAACCGCCGATACAAATGAATCATCTCACAACTAGGAACGTCAACGCACTATGACGATAATGCACATAGTACGTAGGAATTTTATACACGCAAGGTGCTACACAAAGTTATGAAACCATGCTCGAGCGATGTAGGTTAAATAAGGGTGCACCCAGTTTCAGGTCCAGAAGAGAGCATTTTGCGATCGACGTAAGGCATGCCTCCAGTATCCTGGACGTCCGAACCTCTTGGGAGCCAAAATTGACACGGATCACAACCTTGTTGCAGCCAAGGTCAGAATGCTAGTTGCCCAAGTGCCATAACAAAGAAAATATATTATTGAAAAGTTGACCGCCAGAATCTTTGTCAAATGCGTATCCCGACAACAACTTCTATGCCGCCAGCAACAAGTATTGAAGACCAATGGAAACGCCGCCATCGCACAATTAGGAAGAACTCACATGCCGTAACTCATGCGTCGAAAGACGACATCGTCTCATGAGCTCGTTCCACAAAAAAGGAAATCTTCTTAACTGCGACAACTAGCTCAACATCGGATACAAGATCTTATCTAACATATTGTGTGAACGTCTGAAATCCTTCGTCAACAACCTGATTGGTCCTATCAGTGCGGTTTCAGACCAAGAAAGTCCACAATCGACCAAATCTTCACATTCCGACTGGTCCTAGAAAAAATTCAAGAAATCCAAATCGATACCCACTGTCTTTTCATCGATTCTAAGGCAGCATATCGCATTTATAGATACAAGCTATCGATTTAACCGAGAGCTTTGATTCCAAAAAAAAGTTTTAAACAAGGTGACGCGCTGCCATGTGACTTCTTTAACATCGTACGTGA
Source organism: Volucella bombylans (assembly GCA_949129095.1). NCBI lineage: Eukaryota > Metazoa > Arthropoda > Insecta > Diptera > Syrphidae > Volucella > Volucella bombylans. The sequence goes on from OX422142.1 coordinate 151,268,353, forward strand.
AAGAAGTGTGCGGAACTCTAGAGGGGACAACATACTCGTAACAATGACGAATTGGACAGAACGTCACAGTCGACGGCAATAATTTGGAGGTAGTAAGGGACACTGTCTACCTCAGCTCTCCTATTAATTCTGCCAACAAATAAGACGAAAAATCATTCTTGTCAATCGCGATTTCTTTAGGCTCAGAACACAATTGAGTAATAAGGCTCTATCCCGAACAACTAAGGAGACTCTGTTGACCTTGATCATACTAGTCCTACTTTATGGCATTGAAGCATGGACTCTATCGAAGGCGGATGAAGATATCCTCAGTTATTTCGAGAGCAAAAATCTTCATAAGATATTCGGTCGCGTTTACGTTGGCATGCTTTGGAGGAGAAGATTCATCGATCTAGTCAGAAAACTGTACATCAGTAGCCTGAGATGGCTAGGACGTGTAGAGCGAATGGACACCAATGCTCGGGCCTGTTGAATTTTCGAATCCAACCCAAAAAGTAAAGAGAGTAGGAGGGCAATTCCGAAGCCATAGAGCCTACTAGATCTCATGTGATGTACTGTGTGACTAACTAAGGCCCTTTTGACAATCAACAACGATTTAAGCAAGACGGCGTACTTTCATGGATAATGCACGCCCTCAAGATAGGAAAGGAACCCGCCGAGACCTTGACATCAATAAGTGATCTAAGCAAGATGACGCGCTCTCAGGAAAGTTTTTGGCATCGTCCTTGAAATAATTGTTGACAAATTTGTCAATGTAGGTATTTAACCTTGGAAAGCGGTATCTGCCTAATAATTGGACTCTGATGTGTAATGTTAGGAAGTGCGCCACAAATTCCTTTTTTTCTTCGTACCCACAGCTTCTTTGGAAATTGTGGGAAGGTATACTCGATTATTGTATTCCGAGAGCAACTTGAATGTGTAGCTTGGCCAGCAACACGGCGCGTACGAATCGCTAGTTTGGTGGATGAAAGTAATGCTGGTGAATAGGACAGTGATTATGGCCAAATGAGATTGTTCCCTTTAGGAGAAGTAGAAAGCTGACTGATGTGACCCATCTCGTGTTTAGAGTCATCATCATCTGTATAACAAACTTATTTGGATCAAACGTGTTACGAAATCCTCTAAGCCGCTGTTGCATTTCCGACAGAGTAAAGGAATTATCGTCACGATATGCGGGTTTTCACCGGAGAGGGTCCTCCGTATCTACATGACTATATTTGTATGTTTCGTTGCATGGCGGCTTTCTCTGTCACGCCTGGCTCTGCTCTAGATGCACTGAATACATACATACCATGGGCTGCCTTTGTTACAACGCGGACTGGAGCTTTTGATGACCTTTTGACGATGGTCATATGGATACCGTCTGATGCAATGACACGTGAACTCGTGTTGCCGAAAAAATACGAACCATACTTTCCTTCTGCCCAGAAATGGTTTACGCCAAAATGTGAGACAGGAAATGAATGTAGCCGAGTCTTCACAGATGGCTCGGAAATCGCTTTAGAATGCGGCGCTGGTGTGTTTCTGGAGGGTGACAACGTTAGATTTCACTCCTCGTTAGTAAAACTTGTGTGTGTCTTTCAAAGAGCAGATATGAGCAAATCTAATGGCGAAGCATCCGCATCTGTAGCGAAAATAAATGTACGCTTAAAGCCTTGCTTACGCCATAGAAGCTAGTGCAGTTAGATAGCTGCATTCATCGACTATTCTAGATCACAATGGAATCACGGTAAATGAAATCGCCGAAAGACCCAGATGAGGGTTTTTCAGCGACATTCCTGCTGTCCCTCAATAAGTACGACTGCTGGATGCTTACTGACGTCCTAACGGGGTACTAAGCTGTACAACACAACATCCTGCAGCGCTTGCTATGAGAGGTGCTGGCGACATCGCAAAGCACTACCTCTGTGAATGCTCGGCCTACGCTCACATCGGGCTGCAGGTAATCGGCGCTGATGTGGTGCGTACTGGTATCGTAGACACTTTATCACAGAAGCACAGAAGAGACTTCATTAAAAGGAACATACTCGCACATACTCGTACAAGGAGTAAAATGGACTAGTTATTTGCCTAAGTGCTCTGTTCTGATAGAGTGTCCCGCGTAGTCTATCTCTGTATATATGACTACCCTTAGAGTGTGCTTGATTGAGTGCAATCCGATTCTACGCAGAACCCAACAGACAACAGACTGTGCTCTTATGCTGCTTAGCCATTTGGTTGAGAAAAGGGCTGTAGTCTTTAACGACACTCAATGCTACGGTGTTTGGAGTTATGGATCTAAGTGCTGCAATTCACCCAACAGGCCACTTATCTATCTTAAATTTCGACTAGTTCATATCGACTACTCATTTCTTCTCTCAGTTTTAAGAGCCAATCCGTTGCTACAATCCCAAACAGGGAAGACTGGACGGATAGCATTTTTCTAAGCACTGAATCTATTCATATATAAACCAATGGCTAAAGAATGAATCTAGCAACTATCTGTTTGTACAATCAAATCATTGCAGATTGAAATTGTGGCAATTACAGAGGATCCCTCTTGGCTGTCGTAGAATGTGACATCTACAAAGCATTTTTGAACTTGCACTGATAGCCGTAGTGCTATTCCATCCTTAATCATTCGCTGCAGGTGCTCAGAAGGCACAGTCTTCAATCTGACCAAACAGACTTGACCTAAGCCCTAAGCTGCATCAGAGACGTAACTACAAAGAGTCTATTATCTGTGAAAAGATCACATTGTACTCTCCTAGTGAGATCGCCACAAGGCACTGCTTAACTGGCAGGCTGGATGAAAAGAAGAAAATCATGTCTGGGTGATTTTTTCTTTGGTAAGCTCGGATGTCTGTCGAAAAAATGAAAGTCAGTAGTCACCTCAGTTTTGCTAAAAGCACCAAGTAATACAGGGTCTTCCAACAGGGACGTCCGAACTTTGACAGTTGAAAGCGGTCAAATTGTTGTAGCCAAATTGGTTGTCATTTATTCAGCCTGTTTTGCCAAATCACCATGGACGGACATAGCGTTCAACAACATGTGTAAATGATAAAATTATTTTATCAAAATGGGTGTTCTGTTCGGGCAACGTTCCGCCTAGAGGACAATTCGCAGTGTGGTGGATAAATTTGAGTCTGCTGGTTCAGTAAACGATAAACCAACAGTAAGTCGACGAAACGCAAGATCTGCCGAAATTATCGCCGCTGACCTCGGGGAATCCCCGAATCGCTCACAAGAACTCCGCCCCTCGCAGACCCCAACTTGGCGAATTTTACATCGTGACTTGGGTCTGCACCCGTACAAAATTCAACTGACCCAGGAGCTGAGGGAAAACGACCATAGACAACGACGTGTGTTCGCTGAGCAGTTGGAAACTGACCCTGATTTTCATCGAAAAATCATCTTCAGCGATGAGGCCCATTTCTGGATGAATGTGTACGTCAACAAACAAAATTGTGTAATTTGGGACAATACCTATCCACATGAGATCCAAGAGCGTCAATGTATTCTGAAAAAGTCCCTGTTTGGTGTGGAGCTGGCGGCGTTATCGGTCGCGCTTCTTTTGGACTGAATTGGATGATATGGACACCAAACCAACGACATGTGGTTTCAATAGGATGGCGCTACGTCCCACATAGCTCAGGCCACATTGGAAATTCTGCACGACCGATTCGAGGACATGGTCATCTCACGTAGAAGTGATGAACTGGCAATCGAGATCCTGCGATTTGACCCCGTTAGACTCTTTCTTGTGGGGTTTTCTGAAGTCGCATGCTTATGCGAATAAGCTGAAAATTACAGCGGCCCTCAAAGAAAACATAACCCATGCCATCGGTCAAATTCAGCCCGATCTATGCGCCAGAGTCATGGAAAATTTGACATTTCGGATGCGCGCCACCCAGAGACATTTGAACGGTTTTATGTAATGGCATTTAAATTTCGATGATATCTCACACACTTTGATTTATTTATGAGGACGTCAACATCCTGTGGTAACACAAAGGGCCTTTTCTAGACTAATTGAGTCTGCTCGATTTAGGCTGCTGTTCTTACCATACCAAAGTTGAGACACCTCTATTACCCCAAATAAAACGGATGAATTCAGGCTGTTAAAATAGTCTGCAATGTTTTATCTTTTATCATTTGAGATCGTTTAAGCACCTAGGTAACAGAAATGGCACATCCCTAGGCAACTTACGTCAAAAGACTTCAGACTTCATCCTCAGGTATTATAGAATACACCTGCAGCATGGATCCAGGCATTTGTCCGGTTAAGCCTCTCCAACTACACTTCAGTTTAATTGTCCAATTTGTAAGGATTTCTCGACATGACACATTCTCTTTTCTGCCACTCACACAAGAATCCAGCAAATCTTCAACGACTAACGACTAAGGGCTACGGTCGAATGGTTTTTCGAAAGCCAATCGCCATATAATTGTTATCGACATCGGGAGCATGCACACGAGCATCCCTTATCCTTTTTATACTTCAGCACACGCATACCTTTTCCTTCGAAGATAAGGAAGGCGCACATACGAATATTCCCGCAGCAAGGGAAAAACTAATTCTTATCCTCCCCCCAGGACATCGACTACGAGTATGTCGATTGGATTTCAACCAAAAAGCCATTCGAAACTGACATTTCGACTTTCATATGGCTCGCCTCTGGGCTAAAACGATAACCCAGCCGATGACGGGCACTTTGGATGCCAATAAAGACCAGGATGTGTACGGACACATAGTCTCCTTTTTCGTTCACATTAACGTGTCCCATTTCCATCCGACGGAGTTTCATCTGCCAGAGGCCGAATTTTTGACGATTTTGCTCTACATGTGTTGTTGTGGTCCTTTTTCTAGTCTTATAAAGCAAAAGACCTTCTCTCTTCTCCTTTCTATGGCGATATACTTTTTATCAGATAGGAACTGCTCCCCCACGGAGCTTGCAATGGCTTTGAAATTATTTTACACGTTTTTGCATAGCATGGGCCGGATTCCTATTTGTTTCATTGTTTGTCAAAAATGTTGGTTCGTCCTATGCGAGTGCCTTCGGTAGGACATGCAAGGATCTGGAGGTAACTGGATGCTTCCAATTAATTTAAAGGGGTTCTTCTCATACGAGTGTGTGGATTCATTCCGATAAGTCGGCGGTTAGAGTTTATGGTGCGATAACTTAAGCCTTTCAAGTCGAAAAGGATACACCAACCATAAAGTGCTTATCTGAGGAGTGGTGACACAATCGATGTGAGGTTGCCACTTGCATATGGGGTGAAGATGGAAGATTAGACATATGGAAAGGAAGATTAATATTTTTGTGTTGCGGAGTGGAGTTCGAAATGTTTTAACTGATTGAGATTGACAATCTTGTACGACGAGAGTTTCGTATGGTTTTTTCTGGATGGATCCCGCAAAAGACGACGATTTCGGGTAATCCCATCTCCTGATCGATTCTATGGAATTATATGAGGAAGATGTTGTACGTTCACTTTGAGACAGGATATTAAATGGTTTTTTAAGGAAATTAAATTGAGCTACCTGTAGAACAAAAGCCAGCGAAGATTTCGGAGTTCGCCATCGGAATTCGTGAAAGGAAATTGCGTTTTACAATGCTGTATGGCATGGGGTATTAATTTTGAATGAAACAAATCCACTTTATCCTCGACAATTGTTTGCAAAACAGGCACACATATATAAAATCATACAAAGCATGGCTTAGAGGGGAAAAGATTAAATTCTACACGGCGGTGGTTTTTCCAATTTTCGTGTAAAACAAAAGGGATCCCACAAAGCTCACATGCATATAGCACGACTGATTTTTGGGGTTTTAATGAACTGACATCTATAAGGCTGTATCCCAAAGATATCCTTTGATTGATAAACCCACCGCACTATCTATTACATCGTCGTGGCTTTGTACATTAGAACGTTCTTGATGTCTAGATGGAAATTAAGCAAATGAAATTTAGGGACATGGGTGACTTTTGCATTTGTTTTCCAAGATTCTCTTTTTCAAGATCGAAATTTCCATCTCATAAGCTTCAGCACTTTCAACTCAGATGGAGTAATGAGTCGTTAGGTCGTGCTATTCTCCCCATCAGAGATTCTCGACTGCGATAATAAGGTCAGATGCCCACGCGAATACCAAACATTGATGACATACCGCCAACGCCCTGGAATTGTTTTTAACCTCTCACAGTTGATGTTGAGAGTTGATGTGCTCTCCCCTCTAGGCTCGTCGGACCACTGTGTCATATCAGTTAATTTCTCGTATGCTAACCACGCAATTAGAGGATTCCTAAAAGAACCGTATGGCAATACGGAAAGCCAATTGGAGCGATCTTAACAGCTTCTTTAAGAATTTTAACTGGTCGTTATGCTTCCTCGATAAATACGTGGATGCCGCTGCTGATATGATCACTGACACTATTCTCCTTGGAATGAGATCCTTCATCCCTTATAGGATTAAGAGTATCAGACCAAAAGAAAAGGCATGGTACGACTCGAGCTGTAAAGAGGCTGTCCGGGTTAGAGAAATGTTTTTTCGGTCCTTCAAGACCAACCCGACAGAGGAAAACCGAAAAAAGTTCAAACGAGCCAGAAATGACTGTAACGCCCTTCTTAAGCATGTGAAATTCCAATACGACCAAAAACTGAGCAAAAAATACTGCAATGTCCCAAAGGTAGTAACAATTTTTGGCCGTTCGTCAAAAACATTAGAAATTCCGCCTCATCCTCCATCCCAACTCTCATTTACAATGACATTCCAGCTGTCAGCTCTTTGGATAAGGCCAATCTGCTTGCTGCACACTTTGCGGCCAGCTCAACACTCCCAGATTGTGCTTTGTCTCCGCCTACACTTGAGTGCGTCGAATCTTCAATGGGACGAATCTACTTTCGCACTCGCGTAGTTGCAAGAGTACTTAAAGATCTTAACATTCACAAATCCGCTGGTCCATATGGTATATCTTCCGTTCTTCTGAAGAGGTGTTCTTGCACGCTGGCAAAACCACTGCGTAAGCCTTTTCATCAATCCTACTTTTAGGACTCTTCCCGAGCAGATGGAAAACAGCATTTATCCAGCCCGTCCCTAAAAAAGGCGAATCATCTTCTCTCTCCTCCTACAGGTCCATTGCACTTAACTCCCTTCCTTCGAAGGTCATGGAAACGCTGATAAATCGTCAGCTCACGAAATTTCTCGAAACACGAAAACTTCTCAATGACCGGCAGTACGGTTTTCATAGCAACAGGTCCACTGGTGATTTGATGGCATGTCTCACCGGAAAGCGGAACCAAAGTCTACACCAATCTGGCGAAAGCAAGATAGTTGCACTTAATATTTCTAAGTCATTTAACAGAGTTTGGCACCAGGCTCTTTTGTCGAAAATGTATGCATTGGGATCGACGACTCTCCTCTTCAATGGATTAGAAACTACCTTTCAATTCAAGTTGTCTTGAATGGTTACAAATCTGATGTTCACAAAATAAATCCTGGTATGCCCCAGCGTACATAGGTGGTACAATATTACACAGTCAGTGGACACCCTCGAAGACAGACGTCATGTCTCGTATCTCACCTTGCTATTTTCACCAACAGTGCTCCACCGAAATTGCTAGTAGCATTCCACCCCTTCTAACTTTTAACGTAACACTCGTCTTGCTATGAATGCTCATCAGTCATCAGTATACCCTCAAGCCCACTTTCGGACGTACTCTGAAATATCGTGATTCGTTCCCAAGCCATACAACTCGCTTATGGAATGCCATGCCGAGCTCTCTATTTCCTAGTCACTATAACTTGCAAATGTTTAAAAACAACGCACATCAGTGTCTCTCTTTTTTCCCTCCCTAACTTCCCCTTGCCTTGCTATGTGCAAACATCTTAAGGGTACACAAAATCCCTTGTGCGCGCGCTAATTAGAAAAAAAAAAAAAACAAAAGGTGGGTGACACAAAATCTACAAGTCTTCGAGGCTAATATCAGTATATCCCCATTAGGGTGTCCCAAAAAAATCAAGTTTAAATTTTTGTAACGCATACCCTCTTATTTTATTCGAATACTGTCAAAACAATAGTAAATAAAGTTTCATGTACTTTGAACCAGAGGAACCCGTGCCGACTTGCATCTAAACATGTCAGTACTTGCAAGGCATGGCACGCGAGTAATAACATATCGATAACTTGTTATTGCATGTTTATTTTATTAGTAAACACATTGTTCTCGTTCTGTTAACATGTCGGTGGAGTTACGCAGTTGTAGAAAGGAGATATTTTTAATAGGGAACGTTAAACATCAAATTACTGGTTCAAAACTTCCCTCTAATGGGCAAGTACTGGCAGTTTTGTTCTATAATATTCGTGAAGTGAATTTAAGTGTCAATGAGAGCGCAAATCTTACTATTCGTGAGTGCATTATTTATTGGGAAAAGGCCCGTATCCCGACAAGATCTCTACCTAATTGTGTTAAAAAATTAATTACATTGTATCAAGTTTGGAGAAATTTGCAAAAAAATGCAAACAAAACAAAAAACGTGTTTGAGCAGCGTCGACATGAGTTTGTTACAAACTTAAACAATTTGTTTGACATTGCACATGCGGATGCACTTCAATTAATAAAGATAGATGAAGATAGGATTTTTTTGCAGCGCCAAAGAGAACCAGGCCGACCTGGTCATTTAGCCGGAGTTGACCAAAAACAAACACACAAAGAAGAAAGAGCGCACCTTAGAAACGTCGAGGAGCAAAAACGACGTGCTAAATATTTTTCATCCTTAGCTCCTTCAACATCATCTTATGACCCGCTACAAGAAAGTTTGTCGTCTGATTCAGAATTGATGGATTTACAGGAAATTTTGCCAAACCTAACCAAAACAGAATCCAGTATAAATAAAACTGTTATGAGGAAGAATTTTATCACTCCAAAATTAGTGGCAGCATTAGATCGGTGTCAATTGAGTGTGAGAGATGCTGTGTTTATTATTGAAGCAACTATTGAAGCTCTTGGACATAACACAGACGAATTTCCTATAAGCAAGTCCACTATTCAAAGGGTTCGTACGGAAAAGCGAAAAGAGCGAGCGGAAGCCATAAAGGTTAATTTTCAAAACCAGGTTCCGGATATTGTAACACTCCACTGGGATAGTAAACTTTTGCCGGCTTTAGATTCACGCAAATCTAAGGAAGAACGTCTGCCGATAGTTATAACGTTTGACGATAAAGAACAACTTATCGCTGTACCAAAGTTGGATAACTCTACAGGAAAGGAACAGGCCCAGGTACTTTGGAATGCTATAATTGATTGGAATCTTGAGGATAAAGTGCAGATTTTGTGTTGTGATACGACTGCTTCAATTACTGGTCGAATCAATGGTACTTGTGTACTTCTCGAACAGAAACTAGGCAGGGAAATGATTATTTTTGCTTGCCGCCATCACGTCTACGAATTAGTACTAAAAAGCGTGTTTGAAGCAAAAATCTGCCAAGTTACCACAAGCCCAGACATTCCAATGTTCAAGAAATTTCGAGAGAACTGGAAGAATGTCGATCCCGAGAAAATACAGAGCTGTACAGAAAAGCTATCATGTTTGAATGTTTCTGAGATCAACAGACTTATCGATTTTTACCAAATTGAATTAACTAAAGAAATTACTAGGGATGATTACAGAGAGTTAATCGAACTTTCAATAATATTTCTTGGCGGCGATGCAGAAAAAAAATTTAAGATCCGGCCTCCAGGTGCCATGCACCAAGCTCGATGGATGGCGAGACCGATTTACTCATTAAAAATATCGTTACTTGGTGATCAATTAAGAATTTCTAACAAAGATAAAGAAGCTCTGTTAGACGTCTGCCTGTTCATCGTGACAATATACGTTAGGCCTTGGTTGCAATGCATTTTAGCAGTAAAAGCACCTTACCAGGATTTGTGTTTTCTGAAAGCTATAAAATCTTATGAAACAATAGATGAAAGCATCTCGAAAGCAGCATTACAGAAGTTTTGCTTGCATTTGTGGTATTTGACAGACGAAGTGTCTATCTTGTCTCTATTTGATGATGATGTAAGCCAAGAAACGAAAGTCAAAATGGTTGCTAACTTAGCCAAAGAATATCCATCTGCCTATGGTAAATGCTACATTCCATCGAAAGAAGAACTTTGTGGCAGACTTTATGGTAAGTTTGAAAATTAAGTTTGTTTTTTTAACTTTTTTATTTACATAACTAAAAAATTATATCAATAATCCTCCTTTTTTTGTTTTCAGAAAAAAACATCGATGACTTTGTTTCAGTCAAAAGCAAGTCCTTATTTAGTCGATTGAAAATTGATGGTGCTTTTCTCCACGAGTGCCCCTCTTTGTGGCTTAAAAATGCTTCGTACCAACATGCTAAAAGCAAGCTATTAAAACTGAAAGCAGTTAATGACTCTGCTGAAAGAGCAGTCAAGTTGATGCAAGATTTTCACGGCCTGCTAACTGTTCAAGAGGAGCAAAAGCAATTTTTATTTCGTTGCGTACAAGAACATCGACAAAAGTATCCTGACTGTAAAAAACAAACATTAAAAAGAAAATTAATAAATAATTAACCTACTTTCAACAATTAATATAATTATAAAGTCCAATACCGGATGCCTTATTTCAAAAATAAATGAGTTTTGCTTTTCCCTCCATTGCTCCATACTAATTTTTATGTTTAGATTTTGGTGTTAAGTCGGCACGGGTTATCGTCATCCGATCGCAATAATATTTGATATTTCACTTATCTGGGTCAAATAGAAAAAAAAAAAGGTATGCGTATCTCTATCTAAAAAGAAAAAATTTAACCCTTATAGCCTGGGACACCCTAGTGGACACCCTCGAAGACAGACGTCATGTCTCGTATCTCACCTTGCTATTTTCACCAACAGTGCTCCACCGAAATTGCTAGTAGCATTCCACCCCTTCTAATTTTTAACGTAACACTCGTCTTGCTATGAATGCTCATCAGTCATCAGTATACCCTCAAGCCCACTTTCGGACGTACTCTGAAATATCGTGACTCGTTCCCAAGCCATACAACTCGCTTATGGAATGCCATGCCGAGCTCTCTATTTCCTAGTCACTATAACTTGCAAACGTTTAAAAACAACGCACATCAGTATCTCTCTTTTGTCCCTCCCTAACTTCCCCTCGCCATGCTATGTGCAAACATCTTAAGGGTACACAAAATCCCTAGTGCGCGCGCTAATTAGAAAAAAAAAACAAAAGGTGGGTGACACAAAATCTGGAAGTCTTCGAGGCTAATATCAGTATATACATAACCTTACGATTTGCTTGGCAACCTCTCTTATATTGGTTTTACTCGAATTTCTTAATCCTTCGTGGAAAGAGGGGTAACAAAGTGCCTAGAATGATAGCTGCGGCAATATCAGCGCAAAGTTCCTAGAGTCTTATGCAAGCAGTAGCCGAAGATAGTACGAGGTGTCGTGATCAATTTCTTAGAAAACGTCGCAGGATATTGTGTTACGTATGCTTAGCTCACTAAAATGCTTAGCGCAGAGTGCCCTACTGTGACGCCAGTAAGCGTCACAGGTAGGTCCCTGTACCTACGAAAGTACAGGGCTGACCTTTTAAGTCTTTAAAAGCATTCGTCCGATGCTTTCTTGAGTACCAATTCGGAGATGTTTTGGAGGTACACGTTCCACCCTTGGTATGAGTCGAGGCCGATCTAAAACCTCTTGCTGATCTTAGGGTCTCAGCACCCAGTACTTATTGCAACTCTACATTGGATCTAAAGCAACTATAGCAGCCAACCCGCGATTTTGGATTTAAACCAAAGTCAAAATTACGCTCCAACAAGCGGGCCTACCTTGAAAAGTCAGGCCCGGACCGATATCTGGGGGCTTCTGACTCCCATGGTACCGTGATTTTACCGGCGGTCCTCCGGCCAACATGACCTATGACCTAATCGTGGCAACCTTCAGAGGCGTTAAGTTCAGAACATCGTTACGATAAGACCAGCACTTTGCTCAGGCTCTACTTTTTAATAGACAACTTCATTGATAGAAGAATTCAGATAATTGGGTAGGGGTTCTGGCATCTCGGACAGTCCACAAACAGCTTTCGGTTTTGAGAAACTCTCTTCTAATTTTTGCCTGGCAAGAACGTAGGACTCGCTAAGACATCAAAGAAGCTTTGCATTCCCGAACTAGCTTGCATCTCTATACAAGCGCAGATTTCTTACCAACTTGAATAATTCTTCATAGAATAATTCATTGCCATCAGGATTGTGAATACCTTTGCAAGGTTCCCTATCGAGTAATAAATTCTAACGTTATCGTACTCCAAAAAGACATCAGCGCCGCATCCTACATCAGTGATGGTCGATTTTTACGAGCTCTACTATCATTGCATCGGGTATAATTGTAAAAGTCATTGCCATGCCGATCTAAAAGATTCACCTCGGTGACAAGCACCATATCTTTTTAAAAGCTCTATTACACTGCCCGAAAGCTAACAGAGTTAATCCAATCGAAGTGACGTATTTGGTCCAAAGAAGTTTATTTACCAGGATGACAGTTAAATATTTAGCTTCTCTGCAAAAACAGACGATGAAGCCCTCTAAGCACTGGATGTGTTAGACCAGTCAGCATCCCCCTTTTCGAAGAAGAACAACCTTAGTTTCGAAACGATAGACATGATTCAACAGACAATACCGCTGCATTATCTAAAGTTTTAAGCGGTTAGTCGACCATAATAATGGAAACAGGATGGAACCCCTTGGCAATCCCTGTTTGTCTCATACTGGGTTCACAGAATTTTGTTCACTAGCACTGCTCAATTTCATAAAACTAAAGATTCGCCTACGCAGAAAGAACGCTGAATGCTGATATACAATAAATTGTCAGCTTCTTTTCGAGTGCGCTTCCAATTCTGCTTATCAGATTTTGAAGTGGAGTCTCGTACAGTACAGTTGGTAGGAGTATTGCACAAAGGATGCGTTCGCAAGACAGTTTTCTGCACATAAAGCTCTGTAGCACGAAGACAGTCAGACTGATTGGTCTGATGTTCTTGTCGAGCGTGTGGTCATAAATATTTTCTACTTTTCGGTGCTAGTGCTACTCGTTCGCTAGAACTGTATCCTTGTATCCTCATACTGAAATTGTTATTGGGGGCGATTCCAAGATAGTCAAGACTCTTTCGTCTTTCTTGACAGACAATACCCCAAGGATGTTGTGTTGACATCTTCGCTGCGGAAAACAACAGAAAATTGACTCAACTTGTAAGTGAGTCCTCGTGATTACCTGACGTTGATAGGCAAACCAACAACGCCCTGTAATTGGTTTGAACTTCTCACAATGAGGGGTACATGGTTTATGTGCTTTCCCATCTAGGCTTTTTGCACCATTGTGTCATATCAGCTAACTACTCGTACACTCATCACATCTTCCCTCCTTCTGAAGAGGATGATCTTCCACACCGGCAAAACCACTGCTTAATCCTACTCTATTCGAGGGGATAGAACGCAGCATTTATCTTCCTCTCCATCCCCCTATAGGAGCATTGCACTTACGTTCCTTCTTTCCATGGAAACGCTGATAGACCTAGACATGACCATCCTACAATGACCGCAGGTACGGTGCTCGTAGCAACATTTTCACTAGTGATACATGTATCTGTCTCTCAGAAAACTGGAGACTACACCAATCTGGCTAAAGCATGATAGTTGCGATGTTTCTAAGGCATTTGACAGAGTTTGCGTCGGGCTGTTTTGTTGAAAATGTATGCATTTAGGATCGATGAATGTTCAATACAAGTTGTCTTGCACGGTTTCAAGTCTGATATCCGCAAAATAAAAGCTGGTGTGCCACAGCGATCTGCCAGGGACATCCTTATTTATTTTCATCAATGATCTCTTGTCTGCCACTTCGAATCGAATATATGGTATAGCGTAGCCGACGACAGTACTCTCTGTTTTTCGTATTCGTTCCTGGACTCAGAACGGAAACGTCAGTGTATGTCAAGCTCACATAGTTTTAATATTAACAGAGTTAATACCACAGGGTTGGATTTTGCCAAAAGTGAATGCAGGAGCACTTGGTCATTTCGAGATGAAAGTACCGTGTTTGATTTTCAGTTAAATTTGTATTGACGAAGAACGGAGGAGAAGATTCAATCACGTACTGCACGGACTTTACAGTAACATAGATCTAGCTTGCCGTCTACTGAGATGGCTGGGCAGAATTGAGCGGAGAGGCATTACAGACCGCATCGTCGTCGCACGCAAATGAAAGTGAACGTCAACTAACTTGGACTACTCTGGAAGGCACTAACGAGAGCTTGGTAGTTAAGGCCCACCTTCACCCTGAACTGTAGCGACACCTAAGTAAGTCAGTAAGTATTAAAACGTAACTAAATGGACAACTACCAACAGAGTGGAATTTATTGCTTCCAAAACACAATGATGTCTACTGAAGCGAAATCTGAACACCCAGTCATTATCCATGAATGGAACTTGCGTTACGAGTACACACCTGAAGAATGCGGAATTATTGTTACAGTTGTAGTTTTCCGCGAATTTCGTTGTAGTTTTCCCCGTCGTCCTGCACCATGTGCGTGCCGTGCAAATTGGGTCCACTAGAGATGTCCTAGGAAGTGGTCCACCCCGTATTGCTCGTTCGAACGGAAATATCACTACTGAGGACGTCCGAGCGATTGCACAAACCTCGACAAGACACAATTTGGCATCAGCAGACGTTTGTTGCGTCGAATTTTGGCAAAACACCTGAAGATGTTCCCTTCTACAGTGCAAACCGTTCACTGTTGATTGTCAAGAGAGATTAACTTACTTCTATGCTTTGCTAAGTTTGGTGCAATTTGTATTTCTGGGGCAAGGAGAATCCACATAAAATGCACAACGAGCCATTGCATTTTCTCAAAGTGGCTGTTTGGTGCGGTATTTTTGATAATGCCTACGGCACTACTGTAACTATAACTGCTGAGGGCTACAGATAGACGTTAAATAAGTTTTGTGTGCCACGAGTTGTCAGCAACTTATCCCAATTGACAACTGGCAAATGGGTCTCGAACATTATTGGTTCCAGCAGGGCGGCAACGATGTATATTTTGAATCACCAATTTCCAGGCCGTGTGAACCCCATTTTTACCACTTGAACTGGCTGACCAGATCGGAAGATCCGACTTCGATAGACTTCTTCCTTTGGAGATTTTTGAAATCTCGCAAAACACAACCCTTGCATGTTTTAAAAGCCAAAATTGAAGAAGAAATCACCAATTCGGAGCCAGATGTTTTGCGAGCAACAATTAAAAATGCCATAAAACGAGCAACAAATGTGCATCAACTCAGGAGGTGGTCATTTGACCGATATAATTTCTTTAACTAAATGTCATACATTTTATACCTTCAAATAAACTTTTCGTGAAAACGGAGCACATTTTTTTTTATTTCCAACAGAATGCCAGCTATTTCAAATTACCACTTCACTTTTGCCCCACCTTCTATATGATGTCGCCAAAAGTGCTGCGGAATGTCTAGGTTTCCTCAATCGATGTAAGAATACTTCACTCCATCTGATCTATGGGGTACCGTCCATTTTTGCAACCCTCTTGACTTACTATTTTCCATATAAATTGCTAGCAGCATTCCGCGCACGCTCATCAGAACAACTGAATCTCTTTTCCTTCACAGCTTAGGCAGGGCATTGACGGACTTGCCGAGCTTATCCATAGATTTAATTTCTTCAATAAGGCCGAGATCTCGCATTGAAGCGGATGTACCTATGGTCTTAATGAGTCTTTCAAGAAGAGGTGTAGGATTTGAAAGGCCTTTTATTTGATAGCTGACGCACGCAGGGTTTACATAGAGTGACAGATGTCATCTATAAATTTGGAAAATTTCCAATGGAATGTTACACAATGAAAGAAAAATAAAAATCGTTGAAAGTTTTTCGAAAATTCACATTCACGAAGAATTCGTGCGCAACATAATTAATCAAAAAATTACAAGAGACGGGCTCAGTACAGACGGAGGTTCAATGAAAAATATCAATACGGTAAAGGAAAGTGTCGAAAACGACCCAAACACCTCCATTCGTTACCGTTCGCAGGAACTTGACCTCTTCACAGCCACACTGCACCGAAGTTTTGAGAAAATATTTGGCTATCCATGCATACAAGGTCCGGGCCGACCGTCAGCAGCATCGTACGTTCTTGAATTGAGTCCTGGATAACATGCATACTGACATTGATTTTTGTAACAAAAGCGTGTATTCGGTTGAGGCCCATTTCCATCTGGGACACCGAAAATCCACGAGTGATGCAGGAGATGTCAATGCACCCAGAATGAGTAACTTTTTGATACGGCTTATGGACCACAGGTATCATAGGGCCATACTTTTTTGTAAATCGGGCCAGAAAAGCCCCTAAGGTCAATGGAGCGCGCTACCGAGCATGGTATACAATTTTTTGTGGCCGGAACTCGAGGATATGGATACGGACGGTGTCTACTTTCAACGTTGTCCGTGATAGTGCGACTTAATACCGCTAGACTTCTTTCTTTGAAGCTATGTCAAGAGCAAGCTCTACTCCAACCATACGCAAACAATTCCAACTCTGAAAGCAAACATTGAAGCTGCCATCGCCGAGATAGAGTCCCAGCAGAGCCGAGGTCATCGTTTGAAAAATATTCTGCTCCATAAGTAGTCCCCATGTGTCTACTTTATAAAGCAAAACAATGACGATCTCAGAGATGCTCGTATCCCAACAATTGTTCGTTTTATTTAAAAAACAAATCCAAAACGAAATGCATCGAAGGGTTGACTGTTTGAATGAAGGCCGCAGCATTCAAATTTGGAGCTGAATTTGAATGTCCCATTCGAGGACTCTTTTACCATGACACCGACCTCGAGCATATAGGAATACAACTAATACAACTTGTAGTCGGCCAGATTCAAATTTTTTTGATAACTCAGGACGTAGATCGATCATTTTTTCTTCTAAAAACTCGGCAAGGCGAGATTATCTTGATAGAGCCCGGCACCCAACTTGCAAACAAAGCACATCAAAATATACCTCGCAGTCATATTCACTACCCACAGATTCTAAAATCAAAGCTAGCAGCAAGCTGTGGCAGATATAAGGCATCCGCAACTAAATCGTCCAAGAGTACAGCTTGCGGACTAAATATAGACCAAGGAGACTCCATGACATTACTGTCGTCCGAAGAGTACTTCAAAAGATCGCTTACCAATTGATAGGCTTCAACTTCCACATTTTCCCTTTACTCTGTCTGCCTTCGATGGTGGACGGTCAGCCGATTTATAAGGAAGCCAACGTGATAAGGACTACTCATTTCGTTATTGCTAAAAGGTCTTGCAGGGATGAGTGCCTCTTCAATGATCTTACAAATATGAACAAAGCCAGAGTGGTCCATGTCATTTGCAGTCATCAACAAGTCTCCTTTGTGTCCCTACTTTGGAAGTAGGCCGTGCATTCAGTTTCAATCAAGATACTTCAAATATTTTTCACAAGTTAAACGTCACAATAAATCTGAAAGCATTTGCTCGAAAGGAAAGGGTCGGACCATACTTTTATTATACTTTCCTCATCGAAGGTAAGTTATTACATATCAAAGCCACTAGTTCATCCTTTTCAAATTTCCTACTGCTCTAGGATCACAAGTTCAGTCTTGATCATGCTTCTTGAACGATTTCGCAAAATTGGCCTTTTGGTGGTCGTATCTGCGACATTAGCTACAACGGTCTTCTATTACTTTGTGGTTACCAATCTGTTAGTAGGCAGTAACTCATCCACTAACAGTCACCTACCTAAAGGCGAGGTATCTTCTACTGCAATCATCTATTCCAGCGGAGTTCTGAAGAAATGGCAAGCTCCGATCCCGCTCCCAGAACGTCATGGTCGGCCAGGTGAATTTGGACGACCCGTGAAAATTCCACCCAATTTGAGGTACCTAGTGGAGAAGCAATTTGATGAGAACCAATTTAACCTCGTAGCCAGCAATTTCATTTCCTCAAATCGGTCATTGCCAGATGTCCGCCATACAAAATGCAAACGAAAGTCATATCCAAGTGAGCTTCCTACCACGTCCATTGTAATCGTATTCCACAACGAAGCCTGGTCCACACTACTGCGCACCATTTGGAGTGTCATCAATCGCTCACCTCTGGCACTACTCAAGGAAATCATCTTGGTGGACGATGCCAGTGAACGGCCCTATTTAGGACAGATCTTAGAAGACTACGTGGAGTCACTGCGAGTTCCAACATTTGTTATTCGAACTGGAAATCGTTCTGGAATTGTGAAATCCCGTCTCTTGGGTGTGAGGCATGTCACCAGTGGAATCGTCACCTTCTTAGATTCACATTGTGAATGTTCACAGGGCTGGATAGAACCTCTTTTGGCTCGAATTTCAGAAAACAGGCGAATAGTCCCCTCACCCATAATCGATAAGATATCCGATCAGACTTTTGAATATGTCCCTCAGTCCGATCAAAGATGGGGTGGCTTCAATAGAGCCCTGTCATTTCGGCTGTATCAAGTTCCTGAACGTGAAATGAAACGCAGGAACTATGACCCCATAGCTCCGTTGAGAACGCCTATTATGGCTGGAGGACTGTATTCAATTGACAAGGAGTTCTTCTACGAAATTGGTTCCTATGACGAGGATATGGACATTTGGGGTGGTGAGAACATTGAAATTTCTTTCAGAATATGGCAATGTGGAGGAATTTTGGAAATGCTTCCATGCTCTCATGTTGGTCATGTATTCCGAAGCAAAACACCATACACCTTCCCAGGCGGGATTTCAAGAACTATTTTCCGCAATTTAGCACGAGTCGCCGAAGTTTGGATGGACGAGTGGAAGGACTTTTACTATGCAATGAATAAGGGTGCAGTGGAAGTTTCTGCCGGCGAAGTTAGCTCGAGAAGAGCTTTACGCGAACGTTTAAAATGCCAAAGTTTCCGATGGTACTTGGAGAATATTTATCCGGAAAGTGTCATGCCATTGGACCTTTACTACATGGGAGTTATTCGGAATGTAGAAACGGAAACCTGTCTGGATACTCTAGGTCGAATTACTGGAGAACAGCTAGGAATGAATTATTGTCGCGAATGGGAGAGTAATCAGGTTTTTATCTACACAAAACGACAAGAACTGATGGTGGATGATCTTTGTATGGAGGCAACCAAGGTTAGTAGTCCGGTGAATATTGTTAGATGCCACGGAAGCAGTGCAAGTCAGAAATGGAGTTACAACCATCAGAGGAAAACCATAAGTCATGTTAAAACCGGCAGCTGTCTTCAAGGTTTTGCCCATAATAATGAACCAATTCTATGGCCTTGCGACTATTCTCGGGCACAGCAGTGGCTAATGGAAAGCAATTTCGAAAGGCGAAGCAATAAAATTGCGCCAAAGCTTTAATCTTTACATTTGTTTAATGTACATATGTATGATGAGAAACAGGGTCAATATTAGGAGGACCCTGTTAATCGATAAAAGCGATACAATGACATCCTGATGGACCAAGGTTATCAATCAGTCGGTAGTGACCACGAAGCGTCGTCTCTATAGCTTTTCTAGAAATAGTAGCAGATGAAACCTATTCTCTTCCTATAAGGCATTGGCCTGCAGAGTCCCTTCTTTGCATGGTCTATAATTTCAGCGAGTAGACATCTAAAAGGCTCCACCTATTTCCTGCTTGATTGAAGGTGGTAACACTATGACCTGGAATCTAAAACAGAAATTGCTGCTTTTGTTTCTTTTACGCGTACATTTTCTTGCTCCCGGCGTACATTTGTCCGCAGGTGTGGAGCTCTCTTTCTGAAATACACACTCCAACAACTACGCGTCGTTTGTTGGACGAAGTCGAACTCGTAGCTTCCTTCAAAAAGCTATCAAGAAAGCGCAATATCAACTATCAAAGGTATTCTCGCTCGCGCTTACGTATTCCAACATCAACTTCCTCTCAAGAGTGCTACTACCACTGCAGATTTGGTGAAAAGGCATCCTCCATCAACTCTTGTTCCGTCGTTTCTGTGCTACAACGGCCTTCAATTAAGCAAAAACTAGAAGCAACATCATACAGACAGTCTGCAGTGAATAATTCAACCCTTAACACCTATGGACAACAATGGTTAGCTCTCAATCTTGAACTACGTCAAGCATTTGAACGGTCCTTCATCATTGGTGGCGTTAAATCAGCAATCATGGAGGCTGACTTCATCGTGCACTTCAGTCTACTTATGGACTTCAAATCACATCGCCTTATTGATTCTCTCACCTCAATGTATACTCGTGGCAGGGTTATTGAAACCTTGGAACATGAATTCATGACACATGCAACACCAACCATGGATAACACCTCCGCTGTTTTTCATCAAATTCTTACTACTGGCCCACCTGTTGTAGACCGACTTCACCTGTTAGCTGGTGAAAATCACGAGGCGGCTAAGGATGGCATCGACTGCATCACCAAGTTATACCACCATCGAGCAGTCCTATACACATGGTCCCTAGAAGACATGGAGGATGACGTATTAGTGGTGATTTTAGACGACTCAACGTGCAACCTATTCCGGATCGCTATCCTTCACCATTCATGGAAGACATGTTGCAACGGCTATAAGGCAAAAGCACATTTTCGACGATCAAGTCGTGCGCGAATACCACCAGATGCATACTCGTATGGCTGCCATCTCTACACTTTATGGACGGTTTTCCACATTTCAACACCATATGGATACAATATTCAGAGGACTGGACTTCGTTGGCTGTTTTATAGATGACATCTGTTACTCATGAGGACCATGAGTAAGCATGAACCTGAGAAAGCACAGGTTCAACATTAATGTCAACAAGTGCGAGTTCGGCAAAGAAGAACTACAACAAAGATGGATACAGACCTCCATCAGAGCGAGTCGATGTGATTCTCGCATATCCAAAACCAGATACCATCACAGATGCTGCTGAATGTTTGCTGCGGTTAAATTAAATAAAGGTCGTCAACTCGTCTTCAAAACCGAGCACAAATTACTTGTTTATGCCTTTTCCTAAAGAGCTGAGGAAACATCAATACGAGAACTCACACAAATCGATTTTATTTCGCTGTTCTGCACTGAAGTTGTCCATTTCCGGGGAGAAGAAAACGTAGTGGCTGACGGCCTGTCCACACTCAACGTAATTTCCAAGCCAACGTTATTAAATGCGGAAAGGATCCAAGATAAA